>CM033798.1:11208999-11536499 GCA_019656835.1 Rhododendron ovatum | reverse complement strand
AGAAGGCTATGCGAAAGAAGTGCTCAAGAAATTCAACATGGCTAATTGCAAACCAATTAGCACGCCAGTGGAATGCGGAGTTAAGCTGTCAAGGCTTGGTGAAGGAGAAAAAGTGGATCCAACATATTTCAAGAGCTTGGTGGGGAGCTTGCGCTACTTGACTTGCACAAGGCCGGACATACTCTTTGGAGTTGGACTGGTTAGCCGATTCATGGAAGAGCCAACTGTGACGCACTTAAAAACGGCAAAGAGGATTCTCCGCTACATAAAAGGTACACTTGATTTCGGCCTATTTTATTCATCATCTAACAACTTTCGGCTTGTTGGATATAGTGATAGTGATTGGGCCGGAGACTTAGATGACCGGAAGAGCACAACCGGTTTTCTATTCTACATTGGTGACACGGCTTTCACTTGGATTTCAAAGAAGCAACAGATTGTCACTCTCTCCACTTGTGAGGCCGAATATGTAGCTGCTGCCTCATGTGTATGTCATGCAATGTGGCTAAGGAGTTTACTAAAGGAGCTTCATTTTGCACCAGAAGAAGCAACAGAGATATTCGTGGACAATCAATCCGCAATAGCACTAGCCAAGAATCCAGTCTTCCATGATCGTAGCAAGCATATAGATACAAGATATCATTTCATAAGAGAATGCATGGCTAACATGGAGGTCCGAATGACATTCGCAAGATCAGAAGATCAAATTGCCGATATCCTCACCAAGCCACTCAAGTATGAAGTCTTCTCCAAGCTAAGAAACCTTCTCGGAGTTACTAAATCAAGTTTAAGGGGGATGTTGGAGCATAAACTTGATTTGGTGTTTTGGCCCAAGAAAAATAAGTCCAAGACAAGTCCAATAAAGAAGCCCAAATAAAAGATATTTTTGGAGGAGTATAAATATCTTGTTTCTGGAAGACCTAGTTTCTAGAAGAGTTCTAGAATATCCCTAGAAAATATCTAAGATATTTGTTGGATCTAGTTTCTAGAAGAGTTCTAGAATATCCCTAGAAAATATCTAGATATTTGTTGTAAGAAAAATGTCACATGTTTAAATCTAGAAAGATCCTAGATATTATCTTATAAGAAGATATCTAGAACCTTCCATTGGGTAATATAAATATGGAGAGGTTCTAGTCATTTTGTACCATGCCAAAAAAAGTTCAAGTTCTAAGTGTAATACAAGTACTCTTCTCCTTCAAAAATCTTGTCCAAATCTATACTAGATACCCTCCTCTTCCAACATTCTACCAATTAATTTTTATGTTCCAATTTGAGTGAGACTTAATGTGAGTTTTAGTTAACAAAGTCGCCTTAGGGATTTCCCATTGCCATTGGCGTAATTTTGCAAAATCTAAGACCTAAGTCCACCCATTGCCATTTATTCATGCCAAAAATGGCAATGCCATTCCTCCCACTTCATCCAAGCCGTTTGATTTGCTTTGAAAAATAAGATGAGTTTAATCCAACGGTCTGGATTTGAGATTGTGCCAAAATGGCACCAAACTGCTATATATAGCAACATTGCTATTTTTTGGGTTTTTTGACACTATAGCAAGCCAAAAAATGGCTTTGGTGATGCCATTTTGGCGCAATGGTGGACTTGCTCTATTACCTCCATTTTTAGGATCAAGGGCTTCATTGCGAAAACATTGTACTGGAAACTTATTCCTCTTTGTGGTACGTACCGAATATAGTTTTTTGATTCATGACCTTTTGAGCAGGCAAGATTCTTAGTATTAGCTAAGTTGAACCCATCGGCTACGTATAGTAACGCTTATGAGATGGCTTCCGGGACAGAAATGATCTTCACTGAGGATGTCAGTCTTTCAAGTGTTCTTTGAGCATCTCCGGAGGCTGGCTGTACAATCATCACGAGACACCACAATCGAGTTGGCTAATTACGAGTTATTTGTGTTTGTTACAATTGTTTAAAAAAATGTAATTTGTAATCTTCTAGAATAATGTACAATAAGTGTCTAAGTTAAAAATAATTAGAAGTGTGTAGAAGTAATAATTGTATTAGAAGTGTGTAGAAGTAATAATTGTATTAGAAGTATGTAGAAGTAATGCACATGGGTAGAATTAGATGATTCTAGAAGATGGGAGATCTTTCATAAATTAAGCACATGTGCTTATCTCTAGATAATTCTAGAGAAGTGTAGGTTGGTAGAAGTGCTCTATAAATAGAGCCTTGTTGTACTCATTTTGAAGTAATGAAAATCTACTAAAAGCCTTTCACAACTCCTCCTTATAACATCACTCACTCATCCTTACCCACTCTCTTGTCCAATTTACTCCAAAATCAAACCTAGCACCCCAACAATTTTGGTATCAGAGCAGGTTTAACCGATCCATCCTTGTCCTTCTTTCATCTACCATGGAGACCAACTCTTCCACTTTCAACTATGCACAAAATCTCATCCCTATATTTGAGGGAGAGAACTATGACTATTGGAGCATCCAAATGCATACTTTATTTGTCTCACAAGAATTGTGGGATCTTGTTGAAAGCGGATACGAGGCACCGGCAAATGCCGAAGAAGAAGCAACTTGGACGGAAGCAAGGAAGAAGAAATTCAAGGAGAACAAGAAGAGAGATGCTTTGGCTCTCCTCAACATTCAACGTGGGGTAAGCAAATCTATCTTTCCACGAATTATGGGTGCAAAAACTTCAAAAGAAGCATGGGAGACATTAAAAATTGAATATCAAGGTTATGATAGGGTTATCTCCATTAAACTTCAAACATTATGGAGAGACTTTGATAATCTAGCAATGAAGGAAAATGAATCCGTTCAAACGTTCTTTTCCCGAGTTGCTAGAATTATCAATCAAATTCGAAGTTATGGAGATACCCTTCCGGATAAAAGAATCGTTGAAAAGGTTCTTAGGAGTTTGCCTCCAAAGTTTGAACATGTTGTAGCCGCTATTGAAGAATCCAAGGATTTGTCTAAACTTACTCGACATGAACTAATGAGTTCTCTCGAGGCCCATGAACAAAGAATGAGCAGGTTCACAAATCAATCCTTGGAGCAAGCATTTCAAAGCAAAATCAATTTTGGAGGAAAGAACCAAGAAGATCAAGAGAAGGGTTCATCTCGAGGAGGAGGCATGAACGGACAAAGACGGGGAGGCCAAAATGCATTTCAAGCCCGGAATAAAGGAAAAGGATACGATAATCAAAGGAATCCTAATGGCGGTAACTCTAACTCTTCTTGCATTATTTGCAAAAAATCTAATCATGCATCCAAAGATTGCAGATTTAAATGCAAGAGATGCAAGGTTTCTAATCATTCTGATCGAGATTGCTGGTTCAATCAAGAAAAAAATAAAGCTAATTTTTCAGAAGAAAATGAAGCTGAACACTTATTCTCTTGCATGAATGCTCAACAAGAGTCGGATAACATTTGGTATCTGGACAGTGGATGCAGTAATCATATGACAGGTGATCGTAAAAAGTTTGTGCAGCTGGATGATAAAGCTTCTTCAAAAGTGAAGCTCGGAGATGGAAAGCTGCAAAATATCGAAGGAAAAGGAGTTATTGCCGTCTATACCAAAGGAGGTAACAAAAGACTAATTTCTGATGTCTTTTATGTTCCGGGGCTTACTCAAAACTTATTAAGCGTGGGGCAATTACTACAAAAAGGCTATGCACTTAACTTTGATAATGATGAGTGCACCATTATTGACAAAAAGAAAAATTTTAAAGTGGCAAAAGTCAAAATGACTCCAAATAAAGTTTTTCCGTTAATAATGCCACTTGATGAAAATTTTGCCCTTAAAGGAGAAAAAATTGATGACTCATATTTGTGGCATCTAAGATATGGCCACTTAAATTACAAGGGCATGAGATTACTAAAAGAGAAAAATATGGTGAAAGGGCTACCAAATATTGATACAATTGATAAAGTTTGTGAGGGATGTATATATGGAAAAATGCATAGACTACCATTTCCAAAGTTCGCTTGGAGAGCTAAAGCGCCTTTGGAATTGGTGCATTCTGATATTTTTGGCCCTACTAGAACACCATCTCTTGGTGGAAAAAGATATTTTCTCCTCTTTGTTGATGACTATACAAGGATGATGTGGCTATACATCCTTGACAAAAAATCAGAAGCTTTTTCTGTATTCCTCAAATTTCAAGCCTTTGTGGAGAGACAAAGCGGAAGACAAATAAAGACACTTCGGACAGATCGTGGTGGCGAATTCATCTACACGCCATTCATGGACTATTGCAAGGAAAAAGGAATCAAGAGGCAACTCACAATCCGAAAAACACCTCAACAAAATGGAGTGGCAGAACGGAAGAATCGAACAATTGCAGAGATGGCACGGAGCATGCTTAAAGGCAAAGGGCTTCCTAACACATTCTGGGCCGAAGCTGTCAATGCTGCCGTTTTCATCCTCAACCGTTCTCCCACTAAAGCAGTTCGAAACAAGACACCATATGAGGCGTGGAGCAAAGAGAAACCTCAGGTAAATTTTCTAAAGATTTTCGGATGCATTGCATATGCATTAGTTCCCTCAGAAAAAAGGGAAAAATTTGATGAAAAAGGGGAGAAATATATTTTCATCGGATATAGTGACGAATCCAAGGGTTATCGTCTCTATAATCCAAACTCAAATAAATTTATGGTTTCTCGAGATGTGATATTTGATGAAACTGCTTCGTGGAAGTGGGAGGACAATTCCTTCCAAGAGCCAAAGCTTTTTGAGCATGATGATGCAAGACATGAGCAAGAAACTTTGACTCTAGATCCAAGTCCAAATCAAAGCCCACGGACTAGTCCAGAGAGCTCATCATCGGATGATCTCAATCCAACAAGAAAGGTACGTTCCTTACGAGATATATATGACTCTTGTGATTTTGCCTTCTTCACTTGTGAACCACATAATTTTGAGGAAGCAGCAAAAGAAGAAATTTGGCTAAAAGCAATGAATGAAGAAATTGCAACTATCGAGAAAAATCACACGTGGGATCTTGTGGAGCTACCAAAAGGAAAGGACGTAATCGGACTCAAATGGGTCTATAAGACAAAATACAAAGAAGATGGATCAATTCAGAAGCACAAAACACGCTTAGTAGCAAAAGGCTACTCACAGCAGCCTGGAGTGGATTTCAATGAAACATTTGCTCCTGTCGCTCGCATGGAGACCATCAGAACAGTTCTTGCCTTGGCAGCACATCACGAGCTTCCTGTATATCAGCTCGATGTTAAATCTGCTTTTCTCAATGGTGAATTAGAAGAAGAGGTTTACGTGGAGCAACCACAAGGCTATACAGTCAAAGGAAAAAAAGGCAAAGTGTATCGACTTCGGAAGGCTCTCTACGGCTTGAAGCAAGCACCGCGAGCTTGGAATAGCAATATTGACAAGTACTTCTGTCAAAGCGGATTTCAAAGAAGCCAAAGTGAACCATCCCTATATGTCAAAAAAGGAGGTACGCAAGATTTTCTCATTGTTTGCCTTTATGTTGATGATTTAATCTACACGGGCACCAATGTAGCAATGCTCGATGAATTTAAAAATGCTATGATGAAGGAATATGAGATGACAGATCTAGGCCTTATGAGATATTTTCTCGGCATTCAAGTAAGGCAGTCTAAAGGAGAGATTTTTATCTCTCAAGAAAAATATCTTGAAGACTTATTAAAGAAATTCCGCATGAGCAACTGCAAACCAGTCTCTACTCCACTCTCTTTAAATGAGAAGTTGCAATTAAATGATGGAGCGGAAAAGGTCGATGCTACGGCCTATCGAAGATTGGTTGGATCGCTAAACTATCTCACTCATACAAGGCCTGATATTGTGTATTCTGTAAATCTTATCTCGAGATTTATGCACGAACCGAGCAAGCTACACTATGCAGCAGCCAAGCGGATCCTCCGTTATCTCCAAGGGACGAAGAAATTCGGCATCAGGTACACAAAAGAAAATGACTGCAAGCTTATTGGCTTCACTGATAGTGATTGGGCTGGATCAATCGATGATCGAAAGAGCACATCTGGCCAAGTATTTTGCTTGGGAACTAAAATTATTTCTTGGAGTTTCAAAAAGCAAAAAACAATTGCATTGTCCTCAGCAGAAGCAGAATATATTGCAGCAATAGATGCAGCATGTGAAGCTATATGGCTCAGAAGAATACTTTCTGATATGGAGCATAAAGAAGAAAAACCTACAGCCATCTACTGCGATAATATGTCAGCCATAGCAATGAGCAAAAATCCAGTCTTTCATGGCAGGACAAAGCACATTGAACTCCGACATCACTTTATCAGAGACTTAGTGCAGAAAGGAGAAATTCAGCTTGAGTTCGTCAACACGAAGGAGCAGCTAGCTGACATAATGACTAAAGCAGTGGCAGCAGATAAATTCTCTCTATTTCAAGAGATCATGAAGATTACAAATTAAGGAGGAGTGTTAAAAAAAATGTAATTTGTAATCTTCTAGAATAATGTACAATAAGTGTCTAAGTTAAAAATAATTAAAAGTGTGTAGAAGTAATAATTGTATTAGAAGTGTGTAGAAGTAATGCACATGGGTAGAATTAGATGATTCTAGAAGATGGGAGATCTTTCATAAATTAAGCACATGTGCTTATCTCTAGATAATTCTAGAGAAGTGTAGGTTGGTAGAAGTGCTCTATAAATAGAGCCTTGTTGTACTCATTTTGAAGTAATGAAAATCTACTAAAAGCCTTTCACAACTCCTCCTTATAACATCACTCACTCATCCTTACCCACTCTCTTGTCCAATTTACTCCAAAATCAAACCTAGCACCCCAACAACAATTATGTGGTCCGAGAACTCTATCCCATCCGGTTCTCATTATGTCCGTTTTCTTGGTTCACGAGATGAGATCGAGGTCCGGACCCCAACATTAATATTTGAACAATAAGAAGAGAGTGTTGGGGAGGTGTTTAATTCCTTAAAGCAATAAGGTACAAGGAACTGGTAAGTATTTTTTTAATAACGTGTCAATAAATAGAAACTCATAGTAATATATATAGTAGGAGTATCTCTCAAGAAAAAACGAAGTAAATATATATATGAACTGGTAGGTTCTTTCAAGTTTCAACATTAAGGGCCCGTTCGATAATTAGCTTGTGGGTTGGGTTGGGAGTATGAATTCCATGAGTCTCACAATACCTTGTTTGTCACAAACGTTAATGGTGACTTCTTCCATTACAGTGTATGTTTTTCTGTACTTAACTTTCTAGTACGAGTTCATCTCACTTTCTGAAATTTGATGGAACCTGCTACTTGTATCACTCATTTGTGTCATAATAATTCTTTTCTCTGAAACAGGTTGCACTTTTTTATGAAGATGGGTGCCCGGTAGGCGGAAAGGGCATCGGTAGAAAGGTCCTCGACAGAGGTCATTAGAGTCATTAGACTTACGACACAGAGCTGAGCTCGCCGGGAAAGACTTCACTTACGATGGCGTGAAAAGTTTGCTTACACTGGGTCCTCATCCTAGGAACAAGCTAGAATTCACAATTGTTCTGGAGGATGTCGTGAGCAGGTATGGCAAGAAGATGAGTCAATACCACCGTAACAACATTTACCTCTTTTCTGGATATGTTGACGCTTACTTATTTTACGCATTTGTATTTCCAGGAACAACGGTAATCAAAGCCCTGCAAGCCCCAACAATGACTGGAAAAGGCAACGGAGGTCATACAATTCTAAGACGTTTAAGGTGGAGATCAGCTTTGCAGCCAAAATCCCAATACAGTCAATTGCGAATGCACTACGGGGTCAAGAATCCGAGAACTCTCAAGAAGCCCTGAGAGTTCTGGACATCATTTTGAGACAACATGCATCGAAGCAGTAATTCATCTTCATATCCTTGAAATTTTTCAAACGGCTTTGGGTATTCATTTAACTTAACGTGGTACATTGCAGGGGCTGCCTCCTTATTCGCCAGTCATTTTTTCAAATTGACCCAAAGAATTTCGTAGATGTTGAAGGCGGCGTTCTGGGCTGCTGGGGCTTCCACTCTAGTTTCCAGACTACGCAGGGTGGATTGTCTCTAAACATAGTTACATTTGGACAGCAATCACATTCTATGCTTTTTCTTGTCCAATTATGTAATTTCATTACCAATCTTCCCTTTTGACTTTCAGATGTTTCTACGACCATGATAATTCAGCCTGGGCTGGTTGTGGATTTCCTTGTTGCAAACCAGAATTTGAAAGACCCCTTCAAATTGATTAGGCAAAGGTAACAATATTTCGCCTTACGGTTGTTACTGTGGTATTATCTCATCTTGGTCAGATACTTTCTGTTTTCTTAAATATGTTGAACCTGTGGTTACTTGTTTATATTAGGTGAAACGGACCCTGAAGAATTTGAGGATAAAGACCAATCCTGCCAATACTGAGTTCAAAATATCTGGACTGAGCGAAAAACCTTACAAAGAGCAGATGTATGCTTCCTTGTTATTGATTGCCTCTTCCTCTGCGCACGATGCGTAGACCAACAGAGTTTTTCTTATTATACTGCACATTCAAAGCATGACTGTTGTTTATGGTCTAGGAAGTTTTGTAAATTCTGAGAGAGAGAATTGGTTATTGGTCCTAGATTGAAGTTTCTGATCAGTTTACATTTTTTCTTTTCTGCTGAATGCTTTAGGTTTTCATTAAAGAAGGGAAAGGATGAGAATGGAGAAATCCAGACTGTTGAAGTGAATGTGTGCGATTATTTTGTTAACCGCCACAATATAGAGTTGCGTTATTCTGGTGATCTACCATGCACTAATGTTGGGAAGCCAAAGCGCCCTACTTACTTCCCTACGGAGGTGAAATTATGAACTATAATTCTCCTTAGGTGAAAAGCTGCTTGTGATCCCATTTTGTTATATGGCTTCTCATTGTGTCTCTGGTTTTAGCTATGTTCTTTGGTATCCTCGCAATGCTATACGAAATCACTCTCAACTTTTCAAAGGTCGTCTCTAGTCAAGAAGTCAAGACAGAAGCCACAAGAAAGCATTTTGTCGATCATTTTCTTTTCACTGTACTAAGTCTCTGTTGATTTTGAGTCATTTGACAGGCTCTTAAAGTGAACAATTATGATGCAGAATTGCAGAGCCTATGCTGCATTTTATCTATCATTTTCTTTTCACTGTACTCAAGTTGAAGGCCGTGTGCTCCCAGCTCCAAATTTGCTTTTGAAGTCCATTGGGCCTTTTGATTTCATCAGCTATTGGTTATATTTGGTTACCTTGAGGCCGAGTTCTATTCTTTTGCCATGAGTGGAACCGGATTTTATACTAACTATGCGTTACGACTACAGTTGAAAGGGGGAAATGGAGAAGACTTCTTTTCGAGGAACGGCAGGTTGAATTTTAACAATAAGGTGTTCCTTTGGCCCTTGCGTTTTTCTCGTATTTCCTCTCTCGATTCTGGATTTGTAGACATTTATCTTTGACATGAATTTTGACTCTAATAACATTTATCTTTGTGGGAGTAGAAATTTGTGGAACCAGCAACGGTAGAGCGATGGGCTGTTGTAAACTTTTCAGCTTGCGGCGACGTACGTGGCCTTATTAAAGACTTGACAAGAATTGGAGAATCAAAGGGGATTGTATATTCCGCCACTTATCCTCAGTGCAAGTTCGTTTAAAAGTAATGTCACAAACGTTAATGGTGACTTCTTTCATTACAGTGTACATTTTCTGTACTTAACTTTCTAATATGAGTTCATCTCACTTTCTGAAAATTGATGGCCAACCTGCTATCTGTGTTATAATAATTCTTTTCTCTGGTTGCACTTATTTATAAAGATGGGTGCTCGGTTGACGGAAAGGGCATTGGTAAGAGTTCATGAGACTTACGACACTGAACTAGGTGGGAAAGAAAGACTTCCCGTATGATGGTGAGAAAAGTTTGTTTACAATTGAGCTTGACGATGTCATAAAGAAAGGCCTAAACCAAACAGTTTTGCAGAAAAGAAAAGAGGAAGAAAGTGGAGAAGAGAGAGAGAGAGATCGTGTGATTTTCACGGAAAATTAACTAAAACTTTAACAGTGACTAACGGCAGCTCATGGAAATCCAACTAGCTAGCTATACAGAAAATGACAGCTGGAAATACAAGAAATACATCTGGAAATACAACTAAAAATATACTCCTCAAGCAACTATCTTTGCAAACTCATGGGTCGAGAACGAACCATAAATTTGGAAGTGAGAAAAAGGAATGGGTGATCACTTAATAACATCTAGAACTTCTCTACTCATTGTTAATTGGTTTTGAGATGGATATAAAGTTTCTACATGGTATCAAAGCGGGGTCTGTTTCACCCCACATTTTAAAAATTCACAATTCACACCCCACGATGATAGGATCCAAAAGTGGCCACACGTGACAGACCTCAAACGCGGCTACACGCGAGAGTGGATGTTAAGGAAATAAATCCCACATTGCTTGGAAGTAGAATGAGTGATCACTTAATAACATCTGAGACTTCTTCACTCATTGCCAATTGGCTTTGTAAAGACCCGGTATTTTTTTTATAAATAATAATAATTTCCAAAACAAAAATGTTATTTTGCTCGTTAGTCTATTTAATGCAAAAAAATTATTTATGTCATCACACCAATTTTATTTCCGTAATCGGTCGCGTGCGTGCGTGCGTATCCGGCGTGTAAATTCCTTATTGTGTGTATGTGTGTACACTGGATAATTTTACCCTTCTTCATTTCATACTTTCGGCTAAAAAAAAAAGAAAAGAAAAGAAAATAAATTACTCATCCTCCCAATTTTCGACAACTCACCCTATGGCTAAGCCTACTACATTTTCTTACCCAGTGAGCCAGTGGTTTTTGCCCTCCCTCATACACTCCATTAACCACCAGATTTTTTCCCAACCTTTTCCCGTTCTTTTATTTCGGCAGCCGAGGGAGCAAGATCCCTTTAAATCTTTTCCTACATTCCCTCAAAATGAGACACATCATCTATGCCCATGGGTCATTACCTCATGCAACTCACTCTTATACCTCCCTTTCCCATTCTTTCTTTTCTGTATTTCCAGCAACCTTCGGCAGAGAGAGAGAGAGAGAGAGAGAGAAGAAGAAGAAGAAGAAGAAGAACCAGCCATCACCACCGTAGCCCACCTCCTCACGGCCGAGCACCACCAGTCAGCACCACCTGAAGCTCACCTCACCGCTGTAGCTCCGTTCCCCAAACCTCTTGCATTTCCGCCGGACACCATCACCTCCTGCCGTGCTCAGCATCGCCATCGGACCGAGCTCCGCCACCATCGCCAAAATCTCTCCCAAACCCGTTCCGCCAGACGAGAGGTAGTTCGGAACTCATCTCCCTAAGTATATGTCGTGTTTCTAGTATGATTTTAGCGTTACAGTATGATATTAATTGAATCCGACGTCGCCGGTCGAAGTCCGGCGGGAGCCCACTATTTCCGTTGAAAACAGTCACTGGAAAATCGGAAATGTTTAAATTAGTTTTAGAAAAATTACAGTTTGGTCCCCTGAGTTTGTTTAGCTTATAAATCCAACCCTTGAGTATTAAAGTCTAATAATGTTAACCTCAAAGTTAATTAGTTTCGATTAAATCCTAGTTTTATTGCGATCATGAAATATTTTGGTACTGACAATGCACTCGAGATGATTAAGGGTAAACGTAGATTTTAGATTTGAAAAGGAAAAGAGAAAATAAAAAGAAGTGTTTTATTTGTTTTTGTCGCATGATTTCTTTTATTACATGATTAAACATTGTTAGCATAATAATTATGTTTATTTGAAATGTTGGTTTGCATGATACTTTACTGTACTTGTGGAATGAACAAATAGGTCCCCGGGATTGGTTACGATGTGCGGACTTATCATCTTCGACGTTGAAAGTAGGTTTAATGGAAAATGAATAATGTGAGAGGTTGTGATTTTGGATTCCGGGCAATCCTGATTTGGAACCCACGGTGATGTATTGTTGATGGATGATTGGTGGTGATTTGTTGAAAGTATTGATTTACGAAACCCTGGGTACGGCATGGTGGTGGTCGGCTCTCGGATGCTGGGACGGGACATAAGGGTGGCATTGTGCTTGTGTCACAACCCGGGCTAGACGGCGCTTGAGCGTTGCCGGTAAAGTTTTATCCGAACTTATGGTCGCGGATGGGATACCCAAGTACATAACTTAGGTATCTTTCATCCGGATCTGGAAAAGGGGAGTCGGACCACACCAATGTTTGTGCCAGAGGTTATGGGTAGGAACGGATCTGTGGATAAGATCCGAGATTTCACATAGGTTAAAGGATAGTAATGAAATGATTAATTGTTCTCTTTTTATGTTATTTTAATGCATTTCAATTGTATATCTTATTGCTTGTAAGTTATGGGTTCGGGTGGGTTTTGGCTACTGAGCGTCATTTCTCACGGTACTATGTTGCCCTGGTAACTCGAATGCCAGGTAGCGAAGACGGAGCAGAAGTGTCGTACGATTCGATCGGGTTCAATCCTATTGAGAAAGAAGCTGAAAACCTTGGTTTCCGTGCGTATAATCGCTCTGGTTAATTTAAGTCGACTTTATTTTGAAAGCTTCTAAGTTTATTTGGAAATTGTAATATGTTGATTTATTCAAAACGATTGTAATATAATGACATATGCTTTTGAACTAGTGACGTAGTAAATTTATAAATTTCTTTTGTGAAAATAATCTTTTAAATATTTTACTTATATCTTCGAATTTTCGGGGCGTTACAAATGGTATCAGAGCTTTAGGTTCAAACCCTCAGCCTTGGGTAGATTGGGTAGATCATTTTTCAAGAGTGTTATCCGGGGTAGTTATGCGCTTAATCTATCTGTTGTCTTATCTATTGTACACTATTTTATTTTTTTTACAAGAGTAGCATATAAATATGTCTTGTCGCCCGAAACAACTCCGTCGACTCCAAAAAAAAAAAAGAGATAGAAGAACTTACTCCTATTGTATATGTAAGCCGATCAACGCAGTCAAAAAGTTCTTACTCGAAGAAAATGTGATAGACCTTGACAATCGTCAGAGAAGAGATCGAGGCCGTCGAAGGAGCTACCTATGAAATTAAGTACCTATTGAAAGATGATCTTCCTTCTCCATTTAGACTACGACCAAATATAGGTTGGAAAGGGTATGGCTATTGTGAGAACGTACCGTGAGAAAACTTAAGTCTGGCATATATGAGCAGTTAGGGCTAACTATAGTGAGAGTGTGTCCGGCCATATGACACATTTTGCATAGATACTTTCTATTGTCTTTTTCCTATAAAAAAAATAATAATTTATTGCTCATTGTATGTGAAATTCCAAAATTTCTTTCACTTTTGCAACTTCAGAATCCTTGCCATTAACTTGTAATTAGAAACCCCTTAACCCTAACTTTCACATGAACGCTAATGCCAACGTCAATGCCGCCCACGACATCAACATGCTTACATCAACCTCGCGGTTAATGCAATACGAAGCCCAATGTGATACCAAGTAACATGGAGGTTATGCAACTTCTACAAGTGCTACATGGACTATTTCAACACTCAATCTCAAGTGTCATAGACCCCTCAAAATAGTAGATCAACGAATAAAAGCAAGATACGTACTGTTAGAGATTCACAATCGTCACTCGGCTACATACTATGCAAACTGAATTCAACAACATCACCATCATAGTTCAAACAGATCGAGAAGAGTTCAAGGTCATGAATATCCGAGAAAGCGGCAACCATTCTCTTGCAAGGAGGTTCTTTTTTTTTTTAAGGGGGATAGGAGAGCTTTTGCCAGTTATTCATATAAACTTTACTTCTCAGTCAATTGATAACCGCTCACTATATATATAATTTTTTTATCTCTCTTTACTCGTTTTGCAATCACCTACATTGTGACTCTTCATTGTTAGAAATATGAATTCAACTCAATCCCGAATCGTTGAACTCCTTCTGAATTCCGAACACCAAATTCCTGTAACATTTTTGTTTGTTTCCGTGAGTTGTTATTCGTAAAGATCATCATGTTCCAACCTTTCTTAATTTAACTAGATTCGATTGTGAAGTCAACAGTTTACTCAATTATGAGTCTATCCTTCCCAATCTTCGCATACTACATGCTTAGAGCAATCCTCCTCTAATTTGGCCAATATACTATCAGCGATTTTAAGAAATTCTCGTCACTTGTCGTATAGGGATACTTCACAACTTTCAATTCTTTTGATACCCCATCAAGATATGTCTTTGACCTTCCAAAACTCTAATTTGCAAACCTAGTTTGCTTTTCAATGTTGGAGCTGTCAAGTCCTTGACCACATATTGTTGCTATGTTCATTTTCTTTAGACTTTGTGTTTTGTCTTGAGCTAGTAAGATCCAATCGTCGTTCTATCAATGACTCTATACTCTTAAAGTTATAACGAGAACTAAGATTGTTGAAATTCTTGTGAATTCTAAACATTTTAATCTCACGACTCTTTTCGTTTGGGAGTTGTGTGCCCTGAAAGAAAGAAAAAAAAAATGTTCAACTTCCTTGTACTCATTAGATCATATTCTTATAGTCTCAATAGCATACTAAATTATTGGTACTGTCATCAGCTTTGTGTATATTCTCAATTGATCTTTAATTACCTGTACAAGGGTCATTCACTGCATATCTTTAATATCTCTCAAATGTTTTTAACATCATTTTGTTCTCTCCAGATTCTTTAATTTGTGAATCAAATTCGAAATTGAATTGTAAAATTTTTGTGCAACCAAGCTATTAAATTCTTGAGATACTCTTCTTTATCCATTTATTTATTTATTTTCGTACGTCAAAATTTGTCTTCTTTCTTTACAGTCCTTCAGATTCGGGAATCATTTCGTGCTAACTTCTATGAGCCACTGAGAATAAATCCTTGAAATCTCAATAGTAGGAATAATCTCTTGAGCCATTTGAACGTTTTTGTAAGTTGAAAACCCTCTCATGTTAATACGCTTAGGTGTTTGATTTGAAAAACATGTGACCAATGCAGTATCAAAACGGATATCTTGTTCAGTCCCCATCACTTAACCTCGAACTTATTTTCTGTAGATTCGACCATTTCTTGAGAACCCTTAGTCATCTCATTGCAATGTTTTGCAAGTCAGGTTCCAGTTAATCATTTAAACTTAATACATTGTTATCATAACAATGTGACTCTTTATTCCATCTTTGTCTATGATTAACAAGATGGTAGCCGCTGTTGATCCTCAAAACTTCTCATACCTTTGATTCTTGGAGGAGGATCTATTGTACTTTTATTTGGTGCTTTAACCTTCAAACTTTTGACTCATGTTTGAAACCGCTTGAAAATTCTTGGATTTTTCTCATTTCTTTTTGGTAGAAGAGTATCATTGACCTTCTAAGAGACAAGGACCAAACTTTCTAGAGTTGACCAAGGAAGATGATCCGTGATGACTTATGATCACTCAAAACTTGTACAAGAGTTACAACAACAAGAGGTTAAGGCCGTAAACTTTCAACGTACTTTCTCGATCAAGCCGCGCCGTGAGATCATCCAGTTTTGCAAGAAAGGAAAGTTATCACCTCGCTACATTGGCCCGTTTGAGACCTTGGAGCGATTTGGAGAAATAGCCGATCGCCTAACTTTACCGCCGCAGATCGCCAAAGTGCACTACGTCTTCCACGTTTCTATGCTACGAAAATACATAGCTCGTCCCACTCATGTGCTCAATTGGGAGGAAGTCACTCCGGATAAGGATACGACTTTTGAAGAGTAGCCGGTTGAAGTTCAGGATCGTGGAGAAAAGATTACCCGTTGACGAATAATCAAATTAATCAGGCTCTTATGGAGACACCGAGGATTGGAGGAGTCAACTTGGGAACGCGAGGACATAATGAAAGCCAACTATCTGCAGCTGTTTCAAATCGAAGGTACATCATAATTTCGAGGACGAAATTATTTTAAGGGGGATAGATTGTAAAGACCCGGTATTTTTTTTATAAATAATAATAATTTCCAAAACAAAAATGTTATTTTGCTCGTTAGTCTATTTAATGCAAAAAAATTATTTATGTCATCACACCAATTTTATTTCCGTAATCGGTCGCGTGCGTGCGTGCGTATCCGGCGTGTAAATTCCTTATTGTGTGTATGTGTGCACACTGGATCATTTTACCCTTCTTCATTTCATACTTTCGGCTAAAAAAAAAAAAGAAAAGAAAAGAAAATAAATTACTCATCCTCCCAATTTTCGACAACTCACCCTATGGCTAAGCCTACTACATTTTCTTACCCAGTGAGCCAGTGGTTTTTGCCCTCCCTCATACACTCCATTAACCACCAGATTTTTTCCCAACCTTTTCCCGTTCTTTTATTTCGGCAGCCGAGGGAGCAAGATCCCTTTAAATCTTTTCCTACATTCCCTCAAAATGAGACACATCATCTATGCCCATGGGTCATTACCCCATGCAACTCACTCTTGTACCTCCCTTTCCCATTCTTTCTTTTCTGTATTTCCAGCAACCTTCGGCACAGAGAGAGAGAGAGAGAGAGAGAGAGAGAGAAGAAGAAGAAGAAGAAGAAGAAGAACCAGCCATCACCACCGTAGCCCACCTCCTCACGGCCGAGCACCACCAGTCAGCACAACCTGGTACCACCCGAAGCTCACCTCACCGCTGTAGCTCCGTTCCCCAAACCTCTTGCATTTCCGCCGGACACCATCACCTCCTGCCGTGCTCAGCATCGCCATCGGACCGAGCTCCGCCACCATCGCCAAAATCTCTCCCAAACCCGTTCCGCCAGACGAGAGGTAGTTCGGAACTCATCTCCCTAAGTATATGTCGTGTTTCTAGTATGATTTTAGCGTTACAGTATGATATTAATTGAATCCGACGTCGCCGGTCGAAGTCCGGCGGGAGCCCACTATTTCCGTTGAAAACAGTCACTGGAAAATCGGAAATGTTTAAACTAGTTTTAGAAAAATTACAGTTTGGTCCCCTGAGTTTGTTTAGCTTATAAATCCAACTCTTGAGTATTAAAGTCTAATAATGTTAACCTCAAAGTTAATTAGTTTCGATTAAATCCTAGTTTTATTGCGATCATGAAATATTTTGGTACTGACAATGCACTCGAGATGATTGAGGGTAAACGTAGATTTTAGATTTGAAAAGGAAAAGAGAAAATAAAAAGAAGTGTTTTATTTGTTTTTGTCGCATGATTTCTTTTATTACATGATTAAACATTGTTAGCATAATAATTATGTTTATTTGAAATGTTGGTTTGCATGATACTTTACTGTACTTGTAGAATGAACAAATAGGTCCCCGGGATTGGTTACGATGTGCGGACTTATCATCTTAGACGTTGAAGTAGGTTTAATGGAAAATGAATAATGTGAGAGGTTGTGATTTTGGATTCCGGGCAATCCTGATTTGGAACCCACGGTGATGTATTGTTGATGGATGATTGGTGGTGATTTGTTGAAAGTATTGATTTACGAAACCCTGGGTACGGCATGGTGGTGGTCGGCTCTCGGATGCTGGGACGGGACATAAGGGTGGCATTGTGCTTGTGTCACAACCCGGGCTAGACGGCGCTTGAGCGTTGCCGGTGAAGTTTTATCCGAACTTATGGTCGCGGATGGGATACCCAAGTACATAACTTAGGTATCTTTCATCCGAATCTGGAAAAGGGGAGTCGGACCACAGCATTGTTTGTGCCAGAGGTTATGGGTAGGAACGGATCTGTGGATAAGATCCGAGATTTCACATAGATTAAAGGATAGTAATGAAATGACTAATTGTTCTCTTTTTATGTTATTTTAATGCATTTCAATTGTATATCTTATTGCTTGTAAGTTATGGGTTCGGGTGGGTTTTGGCTACTGAGCGTCATTTCTCACGGTACTATGTTGCCCTGGTAACTCGAATGCCAGGTAGCGAAGACGGAGCAGAAGTGTCGTACGATTCGATCGGGTTCAAGCCTATTGAGAAAGAAGCTGAAAACCTTGGTTTCCGTGCGTATAATCGCTCTGATTAATTTAAGTCGACTTTATTTTGAAAGCTTCTAAGTTTATTTGGAAATTGTAATATGTTGATTTATTCAAAACGATTGTAATATAATGACATATGCTTTTGAACTAGTGACGTAGTAAATTTATAAATTTCTTTTGTGAAAATAATCTTTTAAATATTTTATTTATATCTCCGAATTTTCGGGGCGTTACAGGCTTTGAGATGGATATAAAGTTTTTTCATGGCATCAGAGCGAGGTTTGTTCCACCTCACATTTTATAAAATTCACAATCCACACTCCGCGATGATAGACCAGCAAAAAAGCTGCACGATGAGAAGACCCAAAAAGTGGCCACACGTACAGACCTCAAACGCGGTTGCACGTGAGGGAGGATGTTAATGAAATGAATCCCACATTGTTTGGGAGTGTATCCGGAATGGGTGATCATTTAATAACATCTGGGACCTCTCCAATTATTGCCAATTAATTTTGAGATAGATATAAAGTTTCTACAGTATCCAACAGGTATGGCGACACTACAAGAAAATGCAATTTGAACGGTGCTTGCTAAGTCAACGTTTTTGAAGGCGCCATGTTCTGCCAACTATCAAGGCATTTATTAAAACCCCGAGTAATACCTTAACGCCGTTTCTTGGCTGTAGCTTCATTACTACACCACTTAACGGCAAATAAGGAAAAACAAGGAAAATTTCACATAGGAACTTGACCTTTCACACAAATCACACATAAACATATGACGTTTAATAAATTTCATATAAATACCTGACCTTTTTGAAAACTCATCAATTCAACACCTGACCTTTCTTAAATTTCATATAAACACTTGAATTTTCTAAATATTCACCAATTCAACACATGTCGTCACCCCTTCGTCTAAAACCTAACAAGAAAAAAGTTAAGTGCTCCAATTTTTTATTTGTTTGAACAAATGCGAAAATCTTATTTTTCTGATCATTTTATACTAAAGAATCATAATTAATTTTTGACTTTAAAGCTCTCGTTAGTCAGCCCTAAGAAAGTCGTAGAATCAAATATCTCTTAGGGCAAACTAACGAGAGCCTTAGAGTTAAAAATTAATTATGATTCTTTATGATAAAATGATCAGAGAAATAAAATCTTCGCACCAGTTTAAACGGATTGAAAATTAGAACACTTAATTTTTTAACCATATTTTTTAATATATTAACCATTTATACATTGTTGAAAAATTAATTACTCCAATTTTCAATTTGTTTGAACCGATATGAAGATTTTATTTCTCTGATCATTTTATTCTAAAGAGTTATAATTAATTTTTGACTCTAAGGTTCTCGTTAGTTGGCCCTAAGAGATATTTGACTCTACAACTTTCTTAGAGCTGACTAACGAGTGTTTTAGAGTCAAAAATTAATTATGATTCTTTAGGATAAAATAATCAGAGAAATAAGATTTTCACACCGATTTAAACGGATTGAAAATTGTAGCACTTAATTTCTTAAACATATTTTTTAATATATAAATGGTCTATACATGGTTGAAAAATTAATTGCTCCAATTTTCAATCCGTTTAAACCAGTGCGAAAATCTTATTTTTCTGATCATTTTATCGTAAAAAATCATAATTAATTTTTGACTCTAAGGCTCTCATTAGTTCGCCCTAAGAGATATTTAATTATACTACTTTCTTAGGGCTAACTAACGAGAACTTTAGAGTCAAAAAATAATTATGATTCTTTAGTATAAAATGATCAGAAAAATAAGATCTTCGCATTTGTTCAAACAAATAAAAAATTAGAGCACTTAAACTTTTTTTCCATTTGGTTTTGGACGAAGGGGTGACGGCAGGTGTTGAATTAATAAGTTTTTAGAAAGTTCAGGTGTTTATATGAAATTTAAGAAAAGTCAGGTGTTGAATTGAGTTTTCAAAAAGATTAGATGTTTATATGAAATTTATTAAATGTCAGGTGTTTATGTGTAATTTCAAGAAAAACATTAAAACACGGCAAATAACACGCCAAAAGAGAGAACAACTTTTCAGATCCACTCTCTCTCATAGACAATTAGAGATTATGCCCACTGCTTCATCCCTCACTCTTCTCTCTCCATCAATTTTTTTTTCTCCTCTCTCTCTCTCGTCGATCTCCGTTTCTCAGGTATTCTGATCGATTTAGACGAAAGTATTCCGATGTTAACTATCTCCATTCGTCGATCGATCACTCTCTTTCATGATTTTGCTAGTTTATCCGTTTGTCAGGTATTCCGACTTTGTTAGGTTTTTGTCTTCCGATTCGATTAAGTTTCGTAAGGCTTTCGATTTTAGAGATTTTATATGGCTAAACTAATTCGGTTCCTTTTCTCTTGGAAGATTTCGAAATGAATTTGTACTAATTTTGCTTAAGATTTTGTGTTTAAGTCCTTTAAGCCCTGGATAGGAAATGATGAGTTTGTTTTTGTAAGCAAATGTACCGACTTTAGATTCTCTTCACCGTGTTTGATATTGAACCTCTGGATAAAATTTGGATATGAGTTCAATCATGTTTTTCTCATGATTTGGAATTGTCTTTAGCATTGAAAACTGGTTTTTCATCGTTAACTATAAAACTAGATATTTATTGTGATTTGTTAAAAGCGGATACAATCAATGATTTGGTTTTATACTTGCGAGCGGAGAGGAACAAACATTAGACTTTTTGATGAACTTTCACGATGATATTCTCCGTGGTAATAGAATTAGCTTTCAGATTATCATGAAGAAATTTTGGGTAAAGTTAATGATCATGAATATATAATGATACTAGTTAATGGGTGTGGATTCCGAAACCCTAGTATTTTCTCCTTTGATTAAAAAGAAGCTTTAATTTTCTCGTCTTTGATAATTTAGTTTATTGTTTTTACTTTTTACTTTCAGTTTAAAAAATCAATCACAACTTTTGTCAACTAGGTTAGGGTTTAATCAGTTTATGTTATTTATTTTTTCTAGAAGAATCATAAGTCCCTGTGGGTTCGACCTTGCTCTTGCATTACTATACTTCGGTACGATTCGTGCGCTTGCGAGTACATTAAAATATCACATCAACATGGCATGCAGCTGGCCGAACTAATGACAGAAACATGAGACATCCTGCTGACACTCCTGTTTGGAAACACTGTGATAATCTATATCTAGACTTTGCCTGTGAGCCTCGCAATGTTAGACATTCTGCTTTTTCTTTATACCCTTGGCAAAGTAGAAGAGGACATTGAAATCGCATTTTGAAAATTTTTGGTTCACGAATTATTTCACTTTAATTTTTCCTTTTGTACCAATTTAGGTGAACATAAAAGCTACCTAAATTGACAATTCCTGTTTGTTTGTAGGTTGCCCAATCAAAGACAAAGAACAAGAGCAAGAGCAAAAGGAGGCATCATATATAAATTGCCTCTTGTTTTTTTGGTTTTGTTTGTGTCCTTTTTTTTTTTTTTTTTTTGGGTGTCTTGTGTCCTCTATCAGTTTAGAGTCCTGAATCTTGTGTCCTGTGTCAGTCTGGCGTCTTGTGTACTAGTGTAGATAGTGTTTCCTAGTTTTTGGAGGGCTAAGAGATCTTGATTTGCTACTGATGCAATCTGTGCTGCTGTATTATTATTCTATGAGGTAGAATATTGCTGATATGTTTTGATGGATTGATGGCTGAAAGATTATGAGGATGGATGGATTGGTTGCAATCACATGGATGATTTTCGGCTAGTGATATTTATGGCCTCTGGATGTTAGTTGTGGAATTTTGTACATAGCACTTTCGTTGTCTTCGTTAATAAGATTTTTGCCATTTTTTAAACAAAAAAGCAAATCATTTCAGTTGAAGTTTGGTTTTTAAACTTTGTTTTGGTTCAAACATTTACCTGAAGCTTTTAAAATGGGAATTGATGGTTAAATATAATGGAGTTCTAATTAGCTGGGCTAAATAATGAAGCTTGGGAGCATGACTTTGGGCCTTCATTCTGTGGGCTTTTAAAAACTGGATTGGGCTTTTAAAAACTGGAATCCGGCGTTTTCTCAAAAGACCTCGGCATACCAGGTCATAATGACGTCACCTAACGGAAAGGACACTGGAGTTAACGGCTAAACCTTTTAAACGGCATTTTTAAAAACGCCGGCAGAACTTCTACCCCTGCATTTTTTAAGCGCCGGCAACATACGGCGACGGCCGTGTCCCCGACGCTTGGTATAAAATGCCGCTGAACATTTGGCGGCGTTTAACGGGGCTCTAACGGCATTATTTAAGCGCCAGCAAACATATTATTTCTTGTAGTGCGAGAAGAGCTTGTTTATTACTCTTTCCATGTTGGTACTAAATCTTTTTTGGAAAGTTGACAGTTACTTATTCTTTCCATTTGTATTTCATGGTATTGTGGAATATACAGCCTTGTGTCTGCCAAATTTGTGTACCCTAATTTGTGTACCCTTATGGCTTCGTGTCTGCCAAATTTGTGTACCCTCACTGTAAATTTTCTTATCAACTTCTGTTCGAATTGAAGTGGCAGGTAAATGCAATGCGGTTATGAGGAGCCGTCACCACCATCTCTGGCGGGCTAGCAGAAACACCTCAGCACCTTCCTCCTTTAGTAAGCAACAGCAAACATGTCATAATTGCAAGACTCTACCCGCCGCCTTTGTATTTACACTTCTAGACTTACAGTGGAGATTGTAACGATAAAGGCTAGTAAGTCCATACTAGTTGTCCATGTACCTTTTGTACGTTGTGAGGGACTCAGTAACTCTACAAGAACTAAACGCCTGTGAGGCAGGACTTGGGCTCCCAGTAGCTTGGCGGGACCTGAGGAGCCAGTGGCTAGAGATGGAGGAACACTAGGGTATTTTAACAACAGTATAGGGGGCGTTTCCATTAAACTAAAAGCTTTGTTTGGAACTTGCGGAAGAGAAGGAAAATTAAAAACTTCTCCTCTCTTATTTGGATTCCTATAGAAAGAGAAGGCAAATTAACAAAATCACTTCAGTTTTCTCTCCATTTTCCCCTCTACTTTCTCTCTTAATTATTTTTCCTCCCTTTACCTTCCCTTTCACGATTTCATTTTGTCTCTATTAAAAAAAATGTGAGTTTGTTAGTTTTACATAACTTTAATGGATTATTGGTTTCTCGACGAGAAGAATTGAAAAACATACAATTATAACATTGTAGATGGTTGAGGCACCACACTCGGAATCTTTTCCATTCCACTGTATATATGATCATTTGCCATCGCTAGTCCGTTACGAATTCTGCTGGTAATAAACGCGAACACCGCGCCTAAATTTGATTCTCCTCTCTTAAAATTCTCACCTCTCCACACTCGCAGCCATACACGCTTGACATCACCACACTGTCATTTCTTACACAATGTACTTACAATGATCCACAACCAAATTTTTTTTTTTTTTGAACAGCAATAAAATTGAAAAATAAAATTCGAGGGGGCCAACTCCAGACTCCTCAGCATATATGCTCATAAGGCTAGAATTCGAGAGGGCGTAGGAGAGGGTTTCTTTTAGACACGGGGAAATGATACCGTTTTGCACTGAACACCGCATTATACGTCCAAATATGGTGCCAAAATTTGACTATGTAATCTCTCTCTCTCTCTCTCCTTCGTAAACTTGAACACCGAGACCAGATTGTAATCATTTAAAGTAATTCGCCAAGTTTAGATTGCTAGAAAAAAGCCACCTATTGCTATGAAACTACTAAACAACCTTAGCGCAAATGCTAGTTAGGAAAGCACGGTTGAAAATGAAGAATCAAAAACCAAATATGGCTGCTGCTTGTTTTTTTTATTACGGCTGCCACTACCATCTGTGTTTAGTTTAGGAGTACCGGGTGGTGGAGGCTGTGGAGCTATCCACCCGACACGAGCGGCACGAGGCTGGAACTGGGATTTAGTTAGAGGGCTGAATCAGGAACTGCAAAATTTGAACCCGCAATGTAAATCCGCATTGTAAGCCCAAACACCACGCCCAATTTTTATTTTTTTTGTCAATAACGATCCCAATTCAAAAATAAAAAATAAAAATGCATGTTGGGTCTTTGAAACAGTTCGGATCATTTTGATTCCAATTTTTAGATTATGAAAATGAAAAAATGGACTATTCTTTTGTATCCCTATCCGAATCCAACGAAATTTAGTCTTCAATACCACATAACATAAGAAAGTCATGTTGTGCATAACTTGAGCGGCTTCAAAAAAGTGTAGGGAATTGGTAAGGCTTTATTCATTACTACGTAATAGTAGAAATATCCAAAGACGCTTCAAACTGAGCCCAGGTGGGAAAGTCTCCATTCCAAGTCAGTGGAGAACAAGAGATATGACATACTTGACTAACAAATGAGCCACCCTATTACACATGTGAGGAATAAAATTAAAAGAACAAGAGTTTAGAGCAGAAGAGGAAGCTAAAGTATTATGAATGATGATATCCAAATAAGCCTTGATCGAGCTCCTTCGAACTTTTGGTTGGAAGCCTTTCCCCTCTCCCTAATAATATATTACTTTTGCCAATAAAAAAAGAAGAAGAAAAAAGCTCCATCCTTGCAACATACGAATGATCTTCTGAGCATCACCTTCCAAGATACTGTAACATTATTCCTTCCCAAATTCTGCAAACGGGTCACAGCCATATGAAATCCCATCGCTTCCACCATGTCAGTTGAGAATGCTTTTGTGATTGGAATGTCTTCCATACTTAGAATGCTTCCCAGATGATCTCTAAGGACAAAAACCCACTCCCCCTTTACTTGTTTCCTTTATAAATGCACCATCAATGTTGATCTTCAAATGGGTTATTGAGAAACATGCAGAGAAAAAAATGGGTTTCTCAAAGATGAGAACCAAACAAAGATATCATTCCCACCAAACTACGCCCAAATTTGAACTCTGCAAATTGGCCTAGAGTTGGCACCAGGTGTACGAGGTAATATTTCCGTGGCTATGTTCATTCATTTTGAATGCCAATACTTAAAAGTACGTATAATAATCAAAATTAATTCGCAAAGTTTTGAATTGGTAGAAAAAAGTAAATATACTATAAATATAATACAAAACCTTAGCGCCAATGATTACCCAAAAAATTAAACTCTTAGAGCAAGTGTCAGAAAATTCCATACCTTGCACAGTAGAAAAATGGAGAACCAAAACCCAAGCAATGAGGGGACAACATGAAAACTCAGGCATTTGGACAATTGTCATCAAGTAGTTGTCCTAATGTGATCATGAGAAATGGGCTCTGCAAGTGCGACTTCTGTTTCGATAGAGCCGCAGAAACTTGGTGCATAGTTGGTCGGCACCGCGGGTTGGGGCGCAAGCATGCAAGTGCTAGCTTGACAGCAACAACCACTGCTTCCTCCGCTTGATTCCTTGGCAGTGGGAGCCTTTTATCCAATACATCCTTCACGGAAATACCATAAGAAGATGGTGGTGAAGGATCCAAAGTTGATGAAGAAAGAGATGAGATGAGATCCCCTGGATGTCTCCCCGTTACAACTTCTAGTGTTAAAACTCCAAAGCTATAGACATCTAACTTCTCATTCACCTCCATTGTGTAAGCAAGTTCTGCCAAAAGAAATAAGGGGTACAAATAACAGGAAAAAAAACTGCTAAGAAATTGTAAGGGTGGCTTATAGGAGTTAGCCAATTCAAAAGAAAAACACAACGCTAGTATTGGTAGCTAAGATGAACTGTGCAAGCTACCTGGAGCAGCATATCCCAAGGTGCCAGCAAAGGAAGTCCAATTTGACGAGTGCAGGTTTAGAAGTCTAGCAGTTCCGAAATCAGAGAGATGAGCGACGTCTTCTAAGTCTAGTAGAACATTCTTGCTTGATATATCGCGATGAATGAACGGGGGTGAACAACCATGGTGCATATATGACAAAGCATCTGCCAAACCTTTAACAACATTCAACCTCTTACCCCAATCCAAACTTAGTGCTTCTTCATCACAGCTAAGTTTCTTGTCCAAGCTCCCCCCTTCCAAGAACTCGTAAACCAAAAATGAGTGTCGTGGATGTGAACAATAACCCAAAAGCCTTATGATATGTCGATGTCGTATCTCTATCAATGCGCGAATCTCACTTGTAAAACTTCGTAGATTTGCCAACTCGCCATCTTGCGAAGGAGAAAACTTTTTTACAGCGACAACTTGACCACTTGGCAGCTCAGCTCTATAAACAACGCCATATCCACCAACTGCAATGCAATGCTTCTCATTGAAATCTTCTGTTGCTTGGATGATATTTTCATGCACCAATTTTCCATCGAAGCTCCAAATCTCAAACAAATCTTTATTAGCTTCTTTATTTGTCTCGATTTCATTGTCTCCCATTTTGTTGCGATGAACAAGGAAAATCATAGCAATAGTAAGAAATAAAATCCCCAACGTAGGGACTACAACTGCTAGTACAATTTTGTAATGATTTCTCCCATTATCTCTTTTGTTCTGCTTCAGTGAACATGGCATCAAACTAGTTTTATTGCCACACAATCTGTCATTATTTCGGTATGCCTGAAATGGAGCATCGTCAAATGCTTTTGTGTTGGGCAAAGGACCTTCCAAGTGATTGTAAGATATGTCAACAGACGTTAAACTTGACATCCCATTAAAAGATGAGGGGATAGAACCGGACAACAAGTTGTGGGAAAGGTTTAGTGTCTCTAACGTTTTCAAGTCCCCGATCCCTTGTGGTATCTCTCCGGTTAATAAATTATTTCCAAGATCGAGATTTTGAAGAAAGTGCAACTTTCCTAATTCATCAGGAATAGTCTCCCTGAGAAGATTCCAGCTCAAGTTCAAGTTCAGAAGATTCACACACTCACCCAGCTTTCCTTGAATTGGTCCACTAAGATTGTTTCCAGACAAGTCTAGATGTTGAAGACTAGACAGGCTTCCAATTTCTACTGGAATATCGTGTGAAAGTTTGTTATTGCTAAGTGTAATATTGAACAATAAAACCAACTTTCCCAAATTCCTAGGAACCCCACCAACTAGATGATTTGAAGAGAGGTCGAGTAAATGTAACTGAGTTGCGCTTCCAATGCCATGTGGAATGTTTCCAGAAAGGTCATTGTTGGAGATCTTTAGGCTAGTCAAATTAGGAAGCTGTTCCCATTTTTGCCAAATCTCACCATCCAATTTATTATAACTAAGATCTAGATACAATAGATTTGGGAGTGCCTCAAAAGCTTCTAATATATGCCCATTCAATTGGTTTCGATCAAGCCGGACACGACGTAACTTAGTACAATTTCTTAAGCCGTTCGGGATACGACCTGCTAAATAGTTGTCTGCTGCAAGCAGTCTTATAAGTGATCCATGAACGCATATGTTCGGCGATAGACGACCTGTGAGGTGGTTTGATATTAACTGAAGATTTTGGAGATATCTAAGATTGTCTAGTTCTTGAGGGATAGATCCAGAGAGAGAGTTCCAAGCAAGGTGCAAACTCGTGAGGTTTTCCAGGTTCCCTATTGAAGCAGGAATGGACCCCGTGAGATTATTCAATGACAATTCAAGATCAATGAGAGATCTTAGCATTCCAACTTCTTGAGGAATAGATCCAGAGAGAGAGTTATAGTAAAGGTATAACTTTGTGAGGTTTCTCAAGTTCCCTATTGAAGTGGGGATTGATCCCGTGAGATTATTAATTGATAAATCAAGATCAATGAGAAATCTTAACATTCCAACTTCTTGAGGAATGGATCCAGAGAGAGAGTTTTTGAAAAGGTACAACGTTGTGAGGTTTCTCAAGTTTCCTATTGAAGCGGGGATTGATCCCGTGAGATTATTCGTTGACAATTCAAGATCAGTGAGAGATTTTAGCATTCCTACTTCTAGAGGGATAGATCCACAGAGAGAGTTCATGAAAAGGTACAACGTTGTGAGGTTTCTCAAGTTCCCTATTGAAGCGGGGATTAATCCCGTGAGATTATTCTTTGACAAGTCAAGATCAGTGAGAGATCTTAACGTTCCAACTTCTTGAGGAATAGATCCAGAGAGAAAGTTCTCAAAAAGGAACAACAATGTGAGGTTTCTCAAGTTCCCTATTGAAGCGGGGATGGACCCCGTGAGATTATTGGTGTACAAAGCAAGATAAACGAGATCTCTCAGCATTCCTACTTCTTGAGGGATAGATCCAGAGAGAGAGTTCTCGTAAAGGTACAACGTTTTGAGATTTTCCAAGTTCCCTATTGAAGCGGGGATGGACCCTGTGAGATTATTCATTGACAAATCAAGGTCAATGAGAGATCTTAGCATCCCAAATTCTGAAGGAATTTGTCCTGAAAGATAATTGATGGACACATTAAGAGATGCGAGTCTCGAAAGGCCACCAATCTGAGAGGGAATGGTCCCATATATTAGGTTGTTCGACAGATCTAGTTTCACTAGATGAGGTAACAAAGAGAAGTTAAGACCGGAAAGTGTACCTCTCAAACCAATATTGTCAAGGTTTAAATTGGTTACTTCACTGGCCTCGTTGCAACGAATTCCGACCCATGTGCAATGACTACTTTCATTCCATGATGAAAGGTGAGATTGGCTTTGATTGTCAAGGCTAGCTTTCCACATCAAGAGAGTGACTTGCTTCACTTTCTTTTGCAAATTTTTGAGTTGAAGGAGAAGCACGAGCTATAGGGGAATCAGATGAAGAGACAAATGGAATTAGGATGATAACAAAGACAGAGATGATTATGGAGTGAACTGCTTGGAAATTGGGAGCTCTTTTAGGTACGGATGCCATGGTTGGTTTCTTACGACAATTAAGCTAGGAGTGGCAGTTGTTGCATAGAAGGATGAAAGCTTCAAATGTCCATTGTATGGGGGACTATTTATAGGAACATGGTTGGTTTATCGCATATAAGAAATTTACGTCACACATTAAATCTTCCAAAAGTTAATATCTATGACTTATGCTTCCATTTTGTGGACAAATTCTGCAGTTGTGTGGATCATAATTAAGGAGGAGGACCGATGAGAACAATTTGCAGAAGTCACCAAAATTGATTGATATCGACGGTCTTGTAGGAAGGACTGGGAGGTTTTAGTCGGGGGTGGATCCAATGTAGGCATAGACGGGTCACACAATCCACCTAAAATTATCGGGGCTTTTTTGTGTGAATCAAAAGAGGAAGTATTATATATAAAACTACCCAAAATGAAGTATAATGGGCTGCTAGATCAAGTGGTAAGGTCTTGAGTTTCGCACATGAGTGGTTGCTTGTTTGAGGCATTGTACTGCCGTTTGATTTTTTCTTTTTTAACTGACTTGCGTTTGGAAATAAAGAAATCTTCAAAACTTGCACCTAGTAGGAGTTGCCGTTCGGTTTTTTCTTTTTTAACTGACTTGCGTTTGGTAAAAAAGAAATCTTCAAAACTTGCACCTTGTAGGAGTTGAACCAAGTACATAGTCTTAAGAAGTTGAAGTACCACAAAGCCAAATCATACAATTTTGCTAAATACTCAAATAAATATATAATAAATGATCTACTGAAAATGTAAAAACACTTGTACATTCATTTTTTATTCTCGTCATATTTTTTTGAACGCATAATTTTTTATATTAGATTGTGGGTATTTTTATTAAGTTTATGCTTGAAAAGTGACTCATCTGTTCGAAATTTCTTGATTCGCCACTGGTTTCAGTCGATTATCATCGTCAATATTCCGGGGCCGCATAGACTTGACTACGATGGCTATTGGTCACCTTCTCTTCCCTGGGAGAGTTGGAGGCCTTTGGGAAGCAAGAAGTGAGCAACTGGCAATGGCGGAGCTATGTTGACCCCCCGGCCCTGAGTTTTAAAATTTTTATTTGTATATATTTAATTTTGAATGTAAATGATAATTATTTGTGTATAGCTACTTATGATCTTAATAATTTTGGTTTGATTTAATAAAAAATTGGTTATTTTTTTATTCTCATCTCTCAATTTTCTTTCATAAATAAAAAATAAGCGCGTGGCTGTTGAAACTTTCAATAGCCTAAAGAAAAAAAATAAAATGATTGATATATATATATATATATATATATATATATATATATATATATACACTTTAATTACATTAGGCTAGAATAATTTCAATGTACAAATGTAATTTGTATTGGAAATGAAAATTTTAAGAATATAATAAGTACACGTTCCGATAAAAAATATTTATCGATATAGTGGGTCCCTCGGGTCAAAATATATATTAGCCCCGTCACTGAGCTATTGGCCTATTGTCATTGTCTATTCTATGCTTTATGTGTTATCATATCCGTGGGATATTTATCTGAGTAATTATTTGGCGTTTCCAGAATACTATGTGATGTTACTTACGTGGTACTCCCACCCCTAACAATTTACGTAATGGCAAATTATTCGGAAGGAACATTATCATTCCCTTGGTTGGGAGATAAGGAGTGATCTACACAATTAATGTGGTCGCGATATGTTAGTTGCGACAAGTACACATGAAAATGCCACATGGTACTCCGAGAGTACCTAATAATTGGCATGTTTATCCTAGGTGCGGAAGTTCCGTCCAAACATGGGATATGTTTACCTTTTGATTCAAATTTTTTCCATCACTAATGGTTTTACTTCAATTTTTGTTCGTCTAGATGAAAAAAATCTTAAAAAAATTATGATCAAAATCTTAAAAATTTTCACAAAAAACAAAAATTATGCAAAACATAGACTTTTTTTTTTATTATTTTTGTTTTCCTTAAAAAAATTAAGTCTAGTTCATATTTTTTGTTTGTTTGTTTGGTTTCCTTTTTCTGGACCAACCAATAAGCCACAACAATTTGACGAAAAACAAACAAATGAAAAAAATTGAATAAAACGAAAAAATCATTTGACTTAATTATTAAGGCGAAACACCCTGGACAAACAAAAGATGTGGAAATGTCTTTCACTGTTATTAGTTTTATAGAAGAATGGGATCTGGTTTTGTGTATAAGTGAAGCAATGTGGCACAAATGCTGGATTGTAATTTGCAAGTTAATATTTTGAGGAGGATGTTTATACTCCATGGTCTTTGAAATTCCTCTATTTTCCAAGGAGTGATTTTCATAGCCTCCTATAATAATCACTCTTTTTTATCATCTTGTGATGTCAATTTATAATGTTGTCCTTTTAAGTGTGAAAAACTATAGAAATGAAAGGTTAATTTTGTAAATTCATATAACATGAGGGTAAAAAATAAAATGTGAAAATCAATTACCGTTTTCCAACCCAATTAATGTGAATTTACATGTGATACATACATCGAATGGCTATGAATGCAGTTGTATCCGGTGTTTTATTTTAAAGTTGTGTTCATAGACTTTTTGTTTTGGAAGAATCGGAGCTTTCTTTCAATTATCACCTTGGGTGGCCAATGCTGACCTTCTCTTCCCTTGGAAGCCTCTGGGCCGGAAGCAAGAAGAGCCGCCCAAAAGTAACTCAAATATTGCTTTCTTTTTTTTTTTTGTTCATTTTTTTTGAACAGCAAAAGAGAATTTATTAATACAGACATTAAAGGATAAGGAGCAAGAGGCATCACAACAATAAGGAAGCATCCCAACAACTTTGGCACCCAAATGAGAGGGCGAGACAGTTTCCAACCTAAACCATGCCTTCTGTGTCGTCATATGCGACGGATATTTATTCTATTGCCATTCATGGGATGTGTTTACCCTTTTGATATATGTTCCTGTTTTGGCTTAGTAATCCTGTTCGATTATTCTTTTGCCTTTTTTGTATTTTGATTCGATTAGTAAAAGGGAAATTTTATTAATTAATCTTTGAAGACATTACAAAGATTAAAAGAACTAGAGACAAGGCATTTACCATGAGGCTCAGACATCCCAACGCGGTTGGTGCCGCCATACCTTGACAATCATATGCCACCACAGCCTGAGAGGGAACAACTACACAAATGATCAGTTGGCAAGATATACGCCAACCAAAGCAGTGTTTAGCCAAAATAGAACGGAATACTAACCAAACAAAAAAGTCAATAAACATGGAATCAACTAACCGTGCACGAAGGGGTAGACTTGACGTTGGGCTCGGGGTCGGGTCACTTTTGTTTTTCCCCAACTCAAGGAAGTACTGATAGTCTTAATATCTACAACACATGCTTTCGATTTGTGGAAATTCTGCAGTTGTCTGTGCTAGAATGAAAATGACTGATGAGAATAATTAGCAGAAGTCACTAAAATTGATCGATATCAAGCGGCATGTGCAGCCAATTAAGATGGAATATATCAAATTACTGCACGGCATTTGAGAAGAACATGGAGTTTTCAGTCAATTATGATCACCATAAATGTTCTAGGCCCCCATAGACTTGACTATATATGGTGGCTATTGGTCACCCTTCCTCTTCCCTTGGGGGCTTCTGGGAGGCAAGAAGAGAGGACCAAGATTCTTCAAATGCTTTTAACAGCTATTAATTAGCCTATTGGAATTCATAACAGCAACGTGTAGCACAGCCCATAATCTATAAAAAGTTTATAAAAAATTGAGGCATTATTAACTTTTGTCAATACGAACCAATAATCTATAAAAAAATATTTAATTTAAATTTTTTTTTGGTCCATACGAACCAATAATCTATATTAACCTTTTGAATTTTTTAATTTCTTTTGTCAATACAAACCAATAATCTATAAAAAATAGAGGCATTATTAACTTTTGCAAAAAAATCATGCAGATAAAAAGGGTGATGTTATATTATTAAGATAAAAAGAAAGTAATCCTAGCAACAACATTGCTCCCTCCATCCCATATTGCTCGCCCTTTTTAGGAACCGTCCATTTTGCACGCAAAAATAACATATTTATGAGTTTTTTTTAAAAAAAATTTGCACCAATTTTTTCTTGACAATGAGATCTTTAAATTGATGCAAAAATTTTGAAAGAAAATTCGTGCGAATACATTACTTTTTCTAAAATACACGGTTTCAAAAAGAGGTGAGCAATTTGGAACAAATGGAGTATTAGCTTTTACATGTCTGACTTACTTCTCAAATATTTAACTTTCTCCTTGTATTGGAAACAACGCCACTTCATTGAGGGCAAAATGGTCTAGCCAAAACCCAAAACTTCTGTCCAATAAATTTTCTTCATCTATATATCTTTCTCCATTCATTAGTCTAAAAAATCTCAGCAACAGAGAATTTATTAATTTTTGAGAAGAGTACAATGATTAAAGGATAAAAAGCAAGAGGCATCACAGCAATAAAGAAGCATATTAACAACGTTGGAACCCAAATGAGAGGGCGAGACAATTTTCAACCTAAACCATGCTTTCTGTGGCAACATATTTGACGGATATTTATTCTATTGCCATTCATGGGATATGTTTAGCCTTTTGATATATGTTCCTGTTTTGGCTTAATAATTCTGTTTGATTATTCTTTTGTCTTTTTTTGTATTTTGATCGATCAGTAAAAGGGAAATTTTATTAATTAATCTTTGAAGACATTACAAAGATTAAAAGAACTAGCTAGGGACAAGGCATTTACCACGAGGCTTGGACATCCCAACGAGGTTGGCACCGCCATACCTCAACAATCATATGCCACCACAAGCCCGGGAGGGAACAACTGCAAAAATGAGTTGGCAAGATATATGCCAATAAACATGGAATCAACTTACCGTGCACGGAGGGGTAGACTTGTGACACCCCGCTTTCCGATGGCCAGTGGTACTGCAGGATGGCAGGCTTCGTCCGGACGGGAGGGGGCAAGTCATGGTTTATAAAAAAAGATCCCTCCTACTTGTGCAAGGCCTTTTACAGCCGTGAGGGCGGGCCAAAGCGCCTAGAAACTTCACAGTTAAGCGTGCTCTTCCTGGAGCAATGTAGGGATGGGTGACCTCAATTGGAAGTCTATGGACTTTGAGCGTTCAAAGCAGACAATATTGTATAAAGATGGAGCAGGTCGCTACAAGACTTGTCGTTGGGCCCGGGCCTGGGTCACTTTGTTTTTCCGCAGCCCACTCAAGGAAGTAATGATAGTCTTATGCTTTGTTTGGATGGGTTTTTGAGAATTTTTGAAAATTTTTGTAGGGTTATGAGTGGAGAGAGAAATGAGAGTAATGATTGTAAGTATGGGTAATGATTGGAGAGAGATAGGGAGATAAATGAGAATAATGATTGAAAATAGATTTGAGTAATGATTGAAAGTATGAGTAATGAGTATTTTTTGAGTTGAGAATTTTTTTCAAATCACTATCCAAACAAGGCATTAATATCTACAACACATGTTTTCGATTTGTGAAAATTATGCAGTTGTCTGGGTCAGAACGAGGATGACTGATGAGAATAATTAGCAGAAATGGCCGAAATTGATCGATATCAAGGGGCATGTGCAGCCAATTAAGATGGAATATATCAAATTACTACACGGCATTTGGGAAGAACTGGGAGCTTCCAGTCAATTATGATCACCATAAATGTTCTAGGCCCCTGTTGACTTGACTATGGTGGCTATTTTGGTCACCCCTCCTTTTCCCTTGGAGGCCTCTGGGAGGCAAGAAGAGAGGCCCAAGATTATTCAAATGCTTTTAACAGCTATTAGCCTATTGCAATTCACAACAACAACGTGTAGTGCAACCCATAATCTATAAAAAATTGAGGCATTATTAACTTTTGTCAATACAAACCAATAATCTATAGAAAATTATTTATTATTTTAATTTTGATTTCTTTTGTCGATACTAGCCAATAATTTATAAAAAATTGAGGCATTATTAACTCTTGCAAAAAAAAAAAAATCATGCAGATAAAAAAGGTGATGTTATATTATTAAGATATATAAAAAGAAAGTGATCCTACGACACTGCTCCCTCCATCCCATATTGCTCGCCCTTTTTAGAAACCGTGCATTTTGCACGCAATAATAACATACACGGTTTTAAAAAAAGGTGAGCAATTTGGGACAAATGGAGTATTAGCTTTTACGTGTCTGACTTGCTTCTCAAATATTTAACGTTTTCCTTGTATTGGAAACAATGCCACTTCATTAAGGGCAAAATGGTCTAGCCAAAACCCAAAACTTTTGTCCAATAAATTTTCTTCATCTATATATCTCTCTCCAGTCATTAGTCTAAAAAATCTCACTCAAAATTCAAACTGAACCATGTTTTGGGGATTTTAGAATTATAATTGTTTTATGTCCCCGGCCATCATTGTTCTGTAATTTCCCACGGTTGTTTCCGATCAGTCATGGACAAAAATGCCCTTTTGAGATGCCCCAAATCGCACGCATATTGGACTTAATTGCGTCATGGTATATGTAATTGGCTCTCTATTAAATGGACTTTTATTGCATGGAAAATGAAAAGGTCATTAAAGGTCTTTGGCTATTAACTGTGAAAGAGGAGTGATCATCTCTAGATCAAAGTAAATTCGTTAAGGTGTTTGCATTCCAGTGTCATGAGCTAGATCAGCTGCACCACTAGAGTGAGGAGCTGTCTCCCAGGGCCGGCCCCGGGGGTAAGCCCCACAAGCCCCGGGGCTTGGGCAACACAAGGGCTAGGGCAATCCCAAAAAAAAATAAAAAATCTAGGTAAATATATATTTATATATATTTTTTGACGAAGATATAATTCCAAGGAGGCTATTGGCTTGTTGGCTAGAAGCGTGTAGTCAAATTCTTAGCTTCTGGGGTTTGATCCTAAGAGCAACTTTACCAGTCAAGGTAAAGAAGCTTTTTAGCTATATTAGCTCGTCAAATTGGGAAAAAGAGTCATGCAGCAGCCTCTGTAAACAATTAGGCAGAGTTGCTCAATCTACAGCTGTAAGCTACTTGTAGCTAAGGACTGTTCATTAGGTATGTGATTTTTAATATTATTTTCTCTCTCCTCTCTCCGTCCCTCTCTCTTCCTCTTTCTTCTTTTTTGAAAAACCTACACTTTGGTGCACTATTGAAAAGGAAAGAAAATATATTTTAATAAAAGATATGTTAAATAGATAATGTTGGTATAGTATTGAAAGAAATGTGAGTAGGTAAAATGAAAAATGTGCATTGTTCACAAGTTTTTTTACCTAAGTATTGGTAAACTTGCTCTTATGCCCTGCGTTGGGGATTCTTTTTTTCCTCTCAAAAAATAGCTTTGCAATTAATGCTTCTGAAGATAGTTCTTAATCTTTTCTGTTCCTTTTCAATCTCTCTCTCTCTCTCCTCTTCATTGACAGCAGTGCACCCACTTCTCTCTCTCTCTCTCTCTCTCTCTCTCTCTCTCTCTCTCTCTCTCTATATATATATATATATATATATATATATATATATATATTTGTCTATGAAGTAGAGTGGTATTTATCCATATATGCAAATAAATATAAAAATTGTACATGCATATGTATACTATGTATTATTTTTACACAGGACTCACAATGGTTATTTGCATATATGTATATATATGCACAGGCACCACTTTAAAAAACTTCAATGAAAAAATTAACCAATTTTTAAGTCAGGTTTGTATTTTTGCAAGTTGGCTCCTAATGTTTCTCATTTCATTTTATTATTAAACATTGAACAGTGATCAGAATAAGAAAAATAACTAAATGAAAGCTAAAATAAATAAAAATGCATTATAATCTTTTTTTAATCGGATCATGTTAAATCATAAAGTGCTTTAACCTGGTTAAATTTTTTTTTTGTTTTTTTATATAATTCAAACTAAAAGTACAATATAATTTTGATTTTTATTGAGTATTTTTTTAAAAAAAATTTATGACTTACTAGTGAGCGGGCAACCAAACTTAAGGTCGGGCTTGGGCAACTCAAACGTCGGGGCCGGCACTGCTGTCTCCCCACCTAGCTGGCTGGACGGTCTGATCTTTAACCACATATGTGTAGTCGTAGTGTGCACGTTTTCCAAGATACCAATATTGGCTAATTACAATAGTTAAGAATATGGGTAAAGTTCACTTTGACCTCCTGATGTTTGGGTCATGTGCGGAAACACCCCCTATGGTTCAAAAGTGTGCACATAACTCCCTGTGGTTTTGAAACTCTGTAGATAGACCTCATGTCGTCATGTTTTTCATTCATATTAACTGATACAGCATTAAAAGACCGATATGCCCTCATCATCTCCATTGATTTTTCTTCTCCCTTAAATCTAACCAATCCATCTCTTATACCAAAAATTGAATCCGAACCGTTGATATTATAGATTTGACGAGTACTACATTTGAGCCAAAATTCAAGTCCATCAAAAAATAAAAACCTCAAAGTTGAATCAAATTTATTATGAAATTAAAATTTTAAATTTGAATTTGTCAAGAATTAGATCACTGGGTTATTAATTGATACCTAATCGAGATGATATTTTTCAGAGATGCTCTATTCTTTATTTAATAAATTATGAATAATTTAGATTAGATTCTAGAGGCGTGTGAGGTACACTTTCATTAATATGGATGAAAAATATGACGGTAAGAGGCTTATCCACACATTTTCAAAACCACAAGGAGTTATGTTCACACTTTTGAATTATAAGGGGTGTATCCGAACATGACCCAAACTACATGGGTGAAAGAGCACTTGATTAATACCAATGCAATTTAGGATACCTAATCATGGTGCATTTATATGCTTATCTCCACTTTCGCGGTTCGTGATTACGGTGTGGATGAGTAATGGCTCTTGTTTAGGAGTTCGATAATTGTTTTGTTTGTATTAGGGTTTGACTGTTTTTCTGTATCTTTGTTTTTGGATGGTTTTCAGTAGCTGCTGTATGGCTTAATCTGTATCTGGATGATATTTTGTAGATGTCATAAGACTTGTTTGAATGAATTGAATGAATATGCTTTTTCGGTTTAGGAAAACAACAAATACAATTTAAATTTGTTCCCCTATTGTTTTCTTGAAACTTTGGGCCCTTTTGCTATCCCACACTCTCCACTGTCTTGTCATTGGACGACTTGACTTAGTCTAAGTCTCTGTTAAGGCTACCCTCCTGTCTTGCATGTACCAATCAAAAACGACATACGGAGAGGACTAGTCTTCCAAATAGACAACTCGATTGCCAAAGAAACAAAAAGATTATTCTTGTTGAATTTGCAACTAAGATCAAGAACAATAACTACTTACAGTTGTTTCTCAAGTGCATTAAAAGCTTAGGTAATACAGATTTTTGATAATTAACTTTTTTTAAACAAATTCTCATACAAAATTCCCACAAATAAACTGTAGCAGGACAACTACTTAGCGACTTACAGAATTGTTAGAGAAGTCATCAGAAGACCCAAGTTGGTTTAAAAAAAAAAGGAGCAAGGTCATTAATGTAGAAGAAAGGATCAATATTGGAGCTCATCTTGAAATGAATAGATACCATATGTGATGTCCCATAGCCAGGTTGGGCCCAGGCTTCGATACCATATGTGATGTCTAGTTCCACTAGACATCTGGATGGGTGGTCTCGAGTCCCACATCCCTTAGAGACTGCGAATTAAGTGTTACATATAATGGATCATCCTGGAAACTTTGTTTAAATTATTCTGTTGATCGATCCTATTCCGTCTAAGGATTTTTAAAGCTGTGAGGGTTGCCAATATTTGTTGGAACTTCATGGCTAATCATATTTGCCCTACAATAATGTTGGGGTGGGCTATCGACAATTCTTGCAATGATTGTCGATCTATGTTTTCTCTAGTTTTTTTTTTTTTTTTTAAGTTCAACATATTAGGTGCATGTTTTGGTCTTTACTGAAATTGTGGTAAATGAATTCGATTTGCATTTTATTGACGTAAATTTTGAGGAATTTGGTGAGATTGCATGTACTGCTTAGGAAGAATGTTAGTTGGGTATTTTAGGATTTCATGAGGAAGAGAATGAGCTTATGGCTGAAGTGATGTTTGATAAAGAGATCGAGGGGTGTAGGGTTTGATATATATGAGAGGGTGAAATTGATGTGGGACCCATCCAAAAAAGGTTTGGTACCGCGTTCCATTCAGGAAAGTTTTTGGGACCGTAGCATTATTGGATGCCAATTCCACAAGCAAAATGATTTTGCACCCCTTTTATTCTTTTGCAACGTTTTTATTCATTTGAAATTATCAAATTGTTCTTCCTTCTTAATTTACTTTTTGCATTTTAAAAGTGTAATTTGACAATTTCATAGGAATAAGAGCAAAAAAAGGAGAGGGTGAACAATGTCCACTTTTTTATTGGTTGTGGTTACAACTTTACTCTTTAGTCTCTTTTAATCATTGTGCTAGTGAAACCATAGATAGCTATGTAAAAAGAAATCCTTTTGTTTTTTTATTATGAGAGAGTCATTACTTTGCTAAAATAACATATTGGGTTCCATATTCAGTTTTTACTCCAATGGGAGATGTTAAATATGACATGGACAATGCAATGGCAACTTTTGACGGCTTCAAGCCTTCCAACCATGTTATCTTTCCATATGCCAAATTGAAGATGTCAAAATGCCACATAAATTTTCAAAAAAAAATTTGCCATCTCCAATTTAAAATCAAGGGTTGGAGATAACAGTAGAGATGATATAATTTGTTTTGTTTTTTTTTGGTTGAACATAATTGGATTGGATTATGTTAATGATGTATTCATGAAAGATGAAAGACGGGCGTTTGGCCCGACGGCATCAAGGCAGGGACGGATGTAGGTGGGGTCCCATGGAGGCACGGGCCCCATTAGATTTCGTGAAATTATATTAATTTTTGTAAACATTTCAATTATATCCAATAATTTGTCGTGATGTTCCAATAAAATTATCGTAGATTTCCAAACTTTCGCTATTTTGGTTTATGACCTGTTTGTTAGCCCACGATATTTTGTCCTATCACCCAATTTATAACATAAGTGGACCTTTGTTACCTTCTTTACGATAAGGAGGCCATATCATCCTGTTATTCATATTATTATATATAGGTGCATGAATATTGCTTATAAATTCCCGCGTGCACACGACAACTCACATATTAATATGTGATTCTTGATTCACGATGTCGCCTTAGGGATTTCTTTTCCTTGTAACAGCAAGTCCGCCTCGTTGCTAAACCTTCGACCCAGGGACGAAATCCCTTTCTGTTACATTCGATTCAACGTAATGAGAAGAACAGTAACCAACAAAAAGCCTAGGGAAACTATTGTTTTGGAACCCATATCGCTCAGTACTAGACGACTAGTGAGACTACTCTTTCAAATTACACAAAGATCGAATGAGATTAAAGTACAATTTTGATGCCTGTTTATAGTCCTATAAAGAGAACAAGTGCATTGATGTGTGAGTAGAAATTAATTCATTGGTTTGGTTGGCAGTTTCAAATCTATCATGCAGGTTTTTTTTTTTTTTTTCTCGGAAAAAGAAATTAAAATTTTTTTGAAAAAAAGATACGAAGATTAGACGGACAAGCCACCTGAGACCCAAAGAAAAACTAGGAAGACAAAACGCCAATCATAGGCAAAGACCCTACATAAAACCACCCAAATTGAACCTCCTAAACAAGCACCTCAAACCCCAAGAACCTAAGATGAAAAAATGCATCCTCCAAACATGGAAAACTAAAAAAAAACAAAACCCAAAACAAAACCGAAACACAAACATGAATGCTACTAGGAAAAGCAAACATCCAACCTGAACATGAACCGAAACAAAATCCGTAACCGAAACACCCTCTCCAAACGGAAGTTCAGATATATCAAGTTAGAGAAAACAAGTGCATGACATATGTGGTGGCTGTTTCGGATCAATCATGGATAAAATGCTCTTTCGAGATACCCCGCAAATTCTTACATGGACATCACTGCTTCATGGTATATGTCATTGGCTGTCTATTGCATGAAGTGGCGAAGCTAGAATTCAAACGCATGGGTGGCACCGTTCAATGGAAATGGAGTTACATGTTATGCGGAGAAAAATGAAGAAAAAAATGAAGTGTGAAGTCACATAATTAGGTTTTGTTGTGGTTTTTTTTTTTTTGAAAAAGAAATGAAAGCTTGCTTCAACTCTCTTGTGGTATGCAAATGCAAGACAATAAGAAGATTCTGAACCCACGACAAATTTGCATTTTTTTAAGAGAGAGAGAGAGAGTCTTGATCCGAAAATTCTGAACCTATCATTCTCTAATTTGCATTTTTTTAAATATTAATTTGCATGATTGTATTAGTTTTTTCTTACTCGTAAATACCTAATCGAACCACATTAGTTTTTAAAAAGTTTATGTGTTCAAGAGAGAGGACCCATCGTGAAAACCCCATAGCAAGCGGTGGGGCTGATTCTAGGCTATTTGGGGATGCTTCTAGCTAGTCCTATGGGAGTGACATCAGTGGTGAGTGATTCTTGCAATTTGGCCTTGGAAGATGGCACAATTGCAGCGGAGAATTTAACTCCTCTATTGATTCATGATCCGGCCTCGATTGAAATGGAAGTGGCTGGTCTTAACCTGATCGAGGTTAATTCTTTTGATGGTATTCAATTGGTTGTGGATCTTGACCCAACTGATAAGGCTAAAGATACGGAAAAAGGAAATTGGAAGCAGAAGTCAGCGGGGAAGAGGTTGGGCATTCCTAAATCTAACAAGAGAGGAGGAAGAAAGAAGAAAAAAATGCGCGGAGTTTAGGTCTGCAGTTGCAGTTGCGGCTTATCCGCTTTTTCCGGAGGCACTAACAGACTTATGCACGGTGCTTTTGTTTTTTGTTTTTTCGGCTGGTTGTTTTGGGCTGTGTGGTTTTTGTGGGTTCATTTTGGTGTTCGGTTGGCGGCTTGCCATCCCTTAGATCACGGGTGGCTTCTTGCTAATGTGTCATTGATCCTTTTAATCTTTGTAATCTTTTATAAAGATTAATAAATTCTTTTTGCTTAGAAAAAAAAGTTTGTATTCAATTGGGTTCTTGGAAAAAATTCATATTCAAATGAGTCACTTCGGTTCAAATTAGTGGGAAAGAGTTACAAATTTTGTAACAATCCACAGAGAGAGAGAGAGGGGGGGTTCTGAAAAACAGAAAACACTATGCCAAGGGATTCGAACCGTAAAATAAGGCACTATACCACTTTACCAAGCATAATTTGTGTAGAATTGTTCAAGTATTTTTATTTGACCTTATGATGTGTATTTTTTGTTTGTTTAAATAATAAGTCAGTGAACAAACTAGAAAATTAAAAACAGAGGATCTTCAATAATATTCGAAATTCAGAAGAACTGCATATAGAAGTCAGTGAAAGGATCTCGAAGACTCAGGAAAGCAAGGACAAAAGACAGATTAAAAAAAAAATGCCTCAGAGCATCACGTACGGTAGCACCATGAATAGCACATAGCAAAGCCGTGCCTAATACACTGGCAACTCGGAACCGGGCCTATCACAAGAATTTTTTTATTGGGGCGATAGCTTGGGAATTTCTTGAAAAAAATCATCGTGTCTAGTGTCATTGACATAACAGATGTCGTTTTGAGTCATACTGTGCCCAACATGAAATTTGTGATTGATAGTAAAACTGGACAAGCAATCGCTACTTCATTGTCGCCTTTGAGTGCATTTTTGAAACAGGGGTGGCATGTGCCAGCTCCCCCCCAACTAACTACCTCTGCCCCTGATTGCGCGTGGAAAATGAAAGGTCTTTAAGTCTTTGGCCGCTACAGTGAAAGAGGAGTGATCATCTCCAGAAAGGAAATTCATTAAGGTGTTTGCATTCCAATGTGAGATAGATCTGCTGCACCGCTAGCTAGAGTGAGGAGCTCGCTCCCGCTCCCCACCTAGCTGGCTGGACGGTCTGATCTTTAATCACGTATGTATAGTCGTAGCGTCCACGTTTTGCAAGACACCAATATTGGCTAATAGCAAGATTTAAGAATATTCCAGTATCTTAATCAATACCAATGCAATTTAGGATATCCAGTCGGCTAATCATGGTGTAAATGCTTATCAATACAGTTAAATTTGTTTCCCTGTCGTTTTCTTTAAACCTTGGGCCCTTTTGGTATCCCACACTCTGCACTGGTTTGTCATTGGACGGCTTGACTTGGCCTGCGTTTTTTTTAAACTTATCTTAAAATAAGTTGGTTTGTCATTATTTGAATTTTTTTTGCATTTGTTTGTTTTGCGCCAAATTTGTGTGAATTATTGATTCTAAGTAAATTTTTTTTACTTTTACCCAAATATTTTGGTAAATAATCACTTTTTAGCAGAAAAAGTGAAATAAGTTGACTTATTTTGAGAAATAAGTGGTTATTTTTTAAAATATTTGGGTAAAAGTAAATTTTTTTACTTTTTTAATTTTTCTTGTCGAGACAAATCAATAATCCACAAAAATTTGACTCAAAACTAACAAATGTATAAAAAATTCAAATAATGACAAACCAACTTATTTTAAGATAAGTTTAAAAGAAACGCAGGCCATGTCAAGTCCCTCCCAGATTGTTTCTCAACTGCATTAAAAATTTAGGTAATACAGAGTTTTGATTATAAACTTTTTTTAAACAAATTTTCACACAGAATTTCAACAAATAAACAGTCGAACAACTACTTAGTGACTTAGAGAAATGTTAGAGAAGCCATTAGAAGACCCAAGTTCGTTGTAAAAGAGAGTAAGGACGGACAATGTAGAAGAAAGAAGAAAAAGAACAATATTGAAGCTCTCAACTTGAAATGAATAGATGCCATAAGAAATACGTAAATTTTAAAAGGTGTGTTGATAGGTTAATATATTGTGCCTATAAGAAATAAATTTTACTATTTGGAAGGGATTAAATAGGGCAAATCCAGTGTGTGAGGCTTCCGCCATTGCAGGGTCTGGAGAAGGGTTGATGCACGCAGTCTTATCTCTGCAAGCTGGAAGGAATTCCAAATGAAAAATCATTGGAATGCTGTTAACCCATTCTTGAAAATAGACTTGAACAACATTAAAAAAGCAAATTAAGTCTTTGAACCCAACTTTTAACCAAGTCAACGTTTTTCAACTAGCGAATTGTCCGTGCCTACGGCACTACCCACCCCCATTGGAAATACCTTTTGAATCTTGCTAATGGCTAAAACACTAAATTGATCCATTCGTGTGTAGCATTTGTTCCACTTCTTAGTGCCACAAAAGAGAATTACTTGAGAGATGTAACTCGACCAATCTATAGACCCCGACAAATACAATTCGACTACTTACGGATAAACTGGGGAAATGGAAGGTTTAAGTCCTTTTTTTTTCCTCGCAAATGAAACTTATATAAACTCGAAAAGGGTACATCGAGGGGGAGCGAGAAAAGCATAACACTTACTCGCTTGAGAAAGAAAACAAAATCACATACAATCATCCAACAGAGAATTGGAAGCAACAACTAAACAAGAGCTATAATTTCATCTTACGGATTCCATCAAGATAGTCCATAAAGTCCTCCACCGTATAAACCTTAATATCAAACTTCGACTTCACCCACATCACGATTCTAGTTTTGATAAGCTCCCCAACTTCCCTCACTCCAGTGGCAGGATTGCAAAAAACATAATCATTTCTCACCAACCATAAGGACCAAAGTGTAGGAAAACATAATCATTTCCCATCAACCATAATGACCAAAGTATAGCAAAGAAAGTAGTTTCCCAAATATGTTTCTCCAGGTTGCCAAAACAATTATCAAACCACCAAGATGAAAGGTTTGCCAACGATGATGGGCAAACCCACCTGACTTGCCACCACTCCAATATCAAAGACCAAACAGTCCAAGAGAAATTACAATGTAGAAATAAATGATGGGGAGTTCTCTATGCAAAGAGCACAAAGGGCAGAAAACCGATTGATTCTCAAGAATCAAATTTCTACTCAAAAACACCGAACGAGTAGCTACCCTATCTTGCACTGCCATCCACGAAAAAATTCCGTCTTTGGAGGGCTAAGATTTTTCCACAATGCTTCCAAACATGCAGAACTTGGAAAACAAGAAGAAGGTGTTCCAAATTTTCATGCCCGACTCTCACAATAAAATGCCAATCGCTCAACCACAAGCTGACAAAGATAAAGAAATTAAAAAAAGGAAGAAGTAAGGGTAACTCTCCACATGAGCGCATCTTATCTTCAACAAACCTGAGCACCTGACATCTTTCAAAGACCCAAATTGCTTACCGACCCAAAAGAAAAGGTAAGTAGAAATCACCTCAGAAAGGGAATCATCGTGGAGCTATGGTCTTCAAACATGCAGAATCAGGAAAACAATGAAAGAATATATCTCGTTTCAAAAAAAATTGAGAGGAAAAGATTTTTTAATCTCAATAATCTGAAAGTGAGATTGTAACTTAAAGAATAGATCTCGTTTTTGAAAAACTGAGATTGTATATGAAAGAATATATCTCATTTCGAAAAAACTGAGATAAAACGAACCTTTAATCTCAATCATCTAGAAACTGAGATCGTAAGTTAGAGAATGCATCACATTTTTTTTAAGATTTGAAATGAAAGCTCTTATATAGGAAAAGTTGAAAGTTGCTTACCCCTTAATCGACTCCGCGCGCAATACCCCTGTCACTCTCAACCATTCTACAAAAAAATATTTCGTCAAAAAATGGGATACTTTCGGCAATGAAAATATATTTTGTCACCAAATAGGTACCTTTTTGGTGACAAAATTTATGAAGGTTGCGTCTTGTCGCCAAATGTATTTCGAGTATAACTCTATGCTCAAAACTCCATTAATTGAGATAATTCAAATTGGGTTTGAACAATAACACAAAGAGCTACAACTTTCATGTTTATCAAAATTTCTAATTTTAATATTTAAAGGTTCAAAATGATGTTTGAAATATATTTTAATGTTAAACGCATATGTTATATATTAAATATTTCAATTATATATTGAAAAGTCTGTGTGGTGCAGTTGGTTGAAGCTTCTATACAAAACTCAAGAGACTTAGGTTCAAAACCCAACAGGATAAATAAAGTGGGATTTTTTCCCTTAGGAAAACGCCACTTTTTAATCTCGGTTTTTTTAGAAACTGAGATTATTACTCTCTAAACAACCATGGTTTTATAATAAAACTGAGATGTTAAGCTATTAAAGATCATGGTTTTGTCATTTTTAATCACAGTTTTTATGTTTTAGTTACAGTTTTAATGAGTTTTAATCACGGTTTTTATCCTGTGGTTAAACGATAGGGACTTTTAGTTACACCTTGATAGACCATGGTTTTAAATACGAGATTAAAAGTGAAAGATCACACCAAATGACTGAGGTCTTTATCTATTTTTGTAGCAGTGGGTAGACGATAATCATCCAGCAGGAAGTTGAATGATAACCGTCAAAACAAATTACAATTAAACGATCGAATGCCATCTAAAAATCTTTTGAAATCCTCCACAATGTACATCCTAACATTGAATTTGACTTTAATCCACATCGCCACCCTAAACTTAATAATATCCACCACCTCCTCTAAGCTTGCAGTCGCATTCTTAAAAAATACAGCCATTCTGCATCATCCAAATGGACCAAATTGTTGCATAGAAGCACACTTCCCAAATGTGTTTTTCCAAGTTACGGAAGCTGTTGTCGAACCACCCACATATGAGGTCCACTATCGAAGACGGACACACCCAATTAGTATGCCACCAATCCAAAACTTGAGACCAAACACACCAAGAAAAATGACAGTGAAGTAGCAAAGGGTTAGGTGTTTCCAAAAATAAGGAGAAAAAAGAGCACAATACATCATTTACCACAATATTTCTGCTCATCAGAACTGATTTTGTGGCCAACCTCTCCTGCCTTCCACGCCAGAAGTTCCACCTTAGCTGGGCATAGGTTTTTCCACAAGGAACCCAGGATTGGATTTCTATCCTGTGTCTGCCTTTCCCACTGCTCGTATACAGACCTAACCATAAAGTTCTTGTTGGCCGTCCATCTCCCTCCATCCCATATTGCTCAACCTTTTTAGGAACCATCCATTTTGCACGCAAAAATAACATATTTATGAGTTTTTTTTTTTAAATTGCACCAATTTTTTCTTGTCAATGAGATCTTTAAATTGCTGAAAATTTTTGAAAAAAAATTCGTGCTAATACATTACATTTTCTAAAATATACAGTTTCAAAAAGAGGTGAGCAATTTGAAACAAATGAAGTATTAGCTTTTATATGTCTGACTTGCTTCACAAATATTTAACTTTCTCCTTGTATTGGAAACAATGCCACTTCATTGAGGGCAAAATGATCTAGCCAAAACCTAAAACTTCTGTACAATAAATTTTTTCCATCTATATATTTCTCTCCACTCATTAGTCTAAAAGATCTCACTCAAAACCCAAACCAAACCATGTTTCGGTGATTTTAGAACTATAATTATTTTATGTCCCCACCACTGTCCGGTAATTTCCCGCGGTTGTTTCAGATCAATCATGGACAAAAATGCCCTTTTGAGATGCCCCAAATCGCACGCAAATTGGACTTAATTGCATCATTGTATATGTAATTGGGTGTCTATTACATGGACTTTTATCGCATGGAAAATGAAAGGCCTTCTAGTCTTCGACAGTTATTGTGAAAGAGGAGTGATCATCTCCAGGAAGGAAATTCATTAAGGTGTTTATTTTCCAGTGTGAGCTAGATCAGCTGCAGCACTAGAGTGAGGAGCTGGCTCGCCACCTAGCTGGACAGTCTGATCTTAATCGAGTATGCATAGTCGTAGCGTCCATGCTTCCTGAGACTCCAATTAATATTGGCTAATAACAAGGGTTAAGAATATAGATACCAGTACCAAGGTTCTGAATACCGTATCGGGTAGGGTACCGGTTTTCTAATTGGAACGGTACGTACTGGTAACGGACAAATACCGGGTACCGTTTCGAATTTAGCGCTATTGCTGTTACATATAGTTATATACTGATTTTTTTTTCCAGATCCCATGCCTTGCAATTCATCATAAAATAAATTGTTATTAGACAACAAAAATTACACTCTCATTATATAACTCTCTTCTAATTAAAAAAGAAAAAGATAAAAGCTCACATAATTTTAAGTTCACAAAATAAATAAATAAAAATCATTCTCCAGTCAACTCATCTCCCAGATAAGGCCTGCAGGCCAGTCTTTTTCCTTTTTTTCTTTTGAACAGATACGTAGTACCTAGAGACACATCACCCATGTAATAACCCTTTAAAACTAAGTAGAAAAGGGTAATTGTCATGGGACCACTTGACTTTGTCTTTTTAAGGCTACCCCCTCCTGTACGTACCAATCGAAAACGACATAGGGAGCAGAGAGGACTAGTTTGCTTACAAATAGACAATTCGATTGGCAAAGAAACAAAAAATATTATTCTTGTTGAATTTACAACTAATTAAGATCAACAACAAAAACTATTACAGTTGTTTCAATCTCAAGTGCATTAAAAATTAAGGTAATGCAGATTTTCGATAATTAACTTTTTTTTAACAAATTCTCATACAAAATTCCCACAAATAAACTGTCGCAGCACAACTATGTACTTTAGCGACTTAGAGAAATGTTATGTTGGAGAAGTCATTAGAGAACCAAGTTCGTTAATTAAGAAGATCCAAGTCCGTTAAAATTAAAGAAAGAGTACGGACAATGTAGAAGAAAGATGATCAATATTGAAGCTCAGCTTGAAATGAGTCCAGACACCTTTTCTTCTTGTGTGGTGAATAGTTGTAGCATTTCTTTCACCCCACGTACGGTACATAGCATCTGAGAAAACCATTTTGGATCACCCAATCTAGCCTAATCGATCGCAGGACATGCGGGTGACAGCCACAAACGAAAATCGAATTTGGTCTCTCCTTAACTTCTGATAGAAGGCAATCATATGTCGACAATTGACCTACAGACAACATAGAGCAATAAATGGAGGACATATATTACGGGGAAGGCTAAAGTATCGTCACATATCATATCCCATGATTTTCACAATGAGAAGGCATACCGTTAATCATAAGAAGGCGTTACAAAAAATAACGCATAACGTAACAATTAGGCTATTGGAGATGCTCGTATGAGAGAAGATAGAAGAAAGGAAAGCACATGGACGGAGTTTGTTTGGAACCTATGGAAAAGGAAAGAACGGAAGAGAATTTTTTCCCATGTTAGATTTGAGAGGAAACAAGACAAGGAAAAATTTCCTTCACAGTTTCATTTCCTTTCCCCTTTTTTTTTCCCCCTCTTTTCTTTTCCTTTCTTTTTCCCATGTTCCAAACAAGCTTAACTTTCCTTAGTCTTTTTCGAATTTTAAAGTCCAACAAGGAATACGAAACAGAGTCTTCCAACCACGATATAACATATTACTGTGACACCATAGAAAAATCTACAAAACAAAATGACTGTCGTAGAATTCACACTCAACCCTCTTGAAGGGTTGGAGTTTTTCCACGTCCTTCATTCAGATTTTGCAATAGAGGATTCTATCTATTGCAATCTACCAATCGTTTCCTATTAAATTGGCTATTAAATTGGGAAAGACTAATTGGAAGACTAATGGGGAGAGACTAATGGAAATACTAAGGGCAGAGATCAATGGAAAGACTAAGGGGACAAAGACTAAGGGGGGAGACTAATGGGAAGACTTGGAAAAAAATAGCGTCCATACACGTAGTGTGATTGCTCCGGTTTATCCCGTGGAGTGCCCAATTTTGGAGAACCACGTAATTCTCTGTGTTTGTGTCTATGTGTGTTTTGGCTTTGGTTTGATCCCCTCCCATGGCCATAATAATTGGTATCGAGCATGGGCAGCAATTAACACACAAGACCGAACTTGTTTCTAACTCTGTTCGGCATCTCATTTAATTTTTTGGAGAACCATATAAAATCATTGGAATGCTGTTAACCCATTCTTACTTATCGTGCATGGATGGGTAGACTTGACGTTGGGCTCGGCCCGGGTCACTTTGTTTTCTCCCCACTCAAGGAAGTATTGCAGTTGTCTGAACCATTAGAGGATATGACTGATGAGAATAATTTGTAGAAGTCGCCAAAATTGATCGATATCAACGGCATCAGCCAATTAAGATGGAATATATCATCAAACTAATACACGACAATTGGGAAGAACTGGGAACATTTTGTCAATTATATCACCATCAATTTTCTGGGCCGCAATGGACTTGACTATGGTGGCTATTTTTTTTTTATAACCGGATGTCTGAAATATCTTGCATGCACCTTGACTAATTCCGAAGCCCTGAAGGTAACGATCAGGCATAACCCCCTGTGGCCCAAGGACTATGGTGGCTATTGGTCGCCTTCTCTTCCCTTGGAGGACTCTAGGAGGCAAGAAGAGATGCCAAAAATTATTCAAATGCTTTTAACAGCTATTATTACTAATAAAGCTACATCTATGTAGTAAATTTTCTCTCCAATTATTATTCTTATTTCTCTATCTATTTCTCCATTCTCATTATCTCAAAAACCTCTCTCAAACCGAATCAGGTTCTACTCGTTTACAAACTAGCCGAATTTGAACTCAAGTTTTAGACTCGTTTGGTATGTAAACAAGTCGAGTTCGAACGTCACAAATCCCGGATCGGCTCGAACATTAAATTTTCATCGTATGGAGGAGTGAGTATTTATAGGAACATGGTTAAATATTCATCACATATGTAATTAAATCCGGAGCTTAATTTTGAGATAAATTGAATACATGCGTACAATGAAATGAAATTTCCATCACACATTAAGGCTTCCAAAACAGTTTTAGTAGGATATGATGGTAGGTGCAGCAGACAATGACCATGGCATCTTTAATCTGGACCCGCATAGACTTGACTATAGTGGCTGTCGGTCACCTTTATTTAATCAGCTTCATAATTATCCAATTGCTTTTAACAGCTGTACGTTGGGAGCCAATAATGAAGAGAGAGACCCAATAGCTAAATGTGGTTGTGTTGAGGTTGAGTAATTATTCAGTGATCTTGAAGCAACGCTGAGTGATTCTCCACTGCGTTAGTATTTGTGTCCACACAAATGTGAGGTGGAAAAGACCCCATGAGCAAGTAATATTTTCTCATGCTGTGGACCAATGGCATGGTCTTGGGCAACCAAACCTTTCGGCCATAACTATCCACGTCAAACTGTTGTGGATTCGGGGATTTTTTTTTTTTTTTTGCCATGCTTTATATGCCAACGGGGTAGGGTGCCGGATTAGTGAGTTAGTCCATATAGGATTCAGAGGCTGTATATATCCCTGAACCCATAAATGCTCACGTCAGGACTCGAACCTTGGTCTCCCACAAGAGAGGAACAAGTGTTACCATTGGTCTATAAGCCCGTTGGAAAACAGACCGAAACCACTCCACAAATTCCATAACTTCAATTCTCTGTTCGCTAGTTTTTTTCTTACGAAAGAGTACGAACATGGTTGCGTTTGCTGGGCAGTTCCACCGAGTGGCGTGCGCGGACAAAGGTTTTAAATAACGGTTTTGGGGCACGTAATTGTAACGTTCGAGGTGTAACGGTATTGGAGTAGCGAAAGATACGTATTGGGAATCGGTTGAGATGGTCGTGATGAATTTTAAAAATCATTTTCAAGGGAAATTTTTTTTTAAGTGCCAAAATCACCCATAATAGTTGAGTATCGGCCGTAACAGTGAATCGGAAACGGACCGTTACGTAATGGAAACCGGCCATTACGCATGCGATTCTCTCCCACCGGTATATCGGGGTGTGAAGGCATCAAGAAGCCCAAAACCGTTATGCCATTTTAAATCCTTAGCATAGAACTGTGTAAACCATTGCATCCTGAGAGATAGACGCCAATTGTAACCTCAACCACCATTCTGTTAAAATTAATGCTTTGTCTTACTTTATTGTGTTTGGACCAAATGTTATTTTGTAATGGGCTATTTTATTTTGTTTTGTAATTGGGCTCTCTTAATTGGCTAGGCCCAAGTTGCTTGTGTAAGGAACCCCTAATATTTGAAGTCATTTGGAATGATAGAAGGGCAAGTAGTAGCCCCATTTTGCTGCCCTCTTTTCGTTTTCTTTTCTGCTGCTATTCAGAGAGCAGCCTCTCTCATCCCGTTTTCTGCCGTGAATAGGCAGCCCCCATTACACCCATTTTTCTTGGTTCTTCTACTAAAATCAACAACAGTTCTTAGGGAAAAGCCAACATACTAGAGGCAGCAAATCTATTTTAAGGCCACTGTGTGTAACACGGGCCTCAGATGGGATATTTTCGATTTTCCATTAACGATTCAATCTGTTATGTTGTTCCAAGTTTTGGAGTTTCGTCGATGTATAAAACTTAGAGATGTATTCATCGAGAGTCTCAACCAAATAGAAATGCTTGGAGGGAACAAATTAATAGCTAAAAGACAGGACTAAATCGAGATGTATTCATACTGATTTTCCTAACAATCTTAAAAGACATGACTAAATCGAAATGCTTGGAGGGAACAAATAGCTAAAGAATATGAAAAACCCTAGATCGCTTGACCTTAAGTTAGTGGAGGAATTTAAGGAATTTTTGGATGGAATTCATAAGCTGAGATCTTAGTTTCTGGCCTTCGGAGGTTTTTTCTCATCCAACCTTTGGTAAAGGTTGGATGTTTTGTTTTTGTTTCATTTTTTTCTCGTTCTATTGAGAAGCATTTTGCATCTCTCTTATTTTTCCTCGATGTACCCTTTCAAGCTTAATAAAATTTCGTTTGCCAAGAAAAAAAAAACCCCCTTGATCGCTTGGACCTTACAGGATACAAAATGAGTCTTGTGTCTACCATCGAAAAAGGATTCTATTGTATAGCGCAGGATATAAAATCCAGCCTTAATAGTCGATGTGCGACTTGAGGACTTGGTCAATGCACAAAAAAATTCTTACTTCTGATGACTCTGTATGTCAGAACTAGTTTATGCGCACCTCATCTAATCTCTACAACTGATCAATCCCACCGTCTACTATCAAGTTGACCCATTAAAATAGAAATGACCGTGTATCATTTAGGAACATACTTGAAGTGGATATAAGACTAAAGAGGACAGTGGAATAATATTCATCTAACTATGCCTTCATCAAATGTGTGAAGAGTAAACTCAATTTCAATTCATATATAAACTCACCAGTTTACTAGCTTGGAAGTCTCAACCAAATCCCTTTCTGTTACCTTCAATTCGACTCAAATGAGAAGAACAGTAACCAAATAAAATCCTAGGGAAACTATTGTTTGGAACCCATGTCGCTCCGATCCTTACTAGATGACTAGTGAGTACTCTTTCAAATTACACAAAGATTGAATAAGATTAATTAAAGTACAATATTTTTTATGCCTGTTTATAGACCTAAAGAGAACAAGTGCATAGATGTGAATAAAAATTGTAGTAGGCCAAATATGATGGTTCGATATAGGTTCAATACGCTCAGCACGAGGCTAGGCCTAGACCCTCAACGCTGTCTCAGCAAGTCGGGCCGGAAACTATATAGTACTCTTACGTTTGGATTGGTTCAGCAATATTGGTGTTCGGACATGGGAGGTTCATCTGTCAAGCCATACTAAAGGCAACTCTCGACGGACTAGGGTTTAGACTGTTAGGTTCGGCATGAGCCCTAGCATGCCAACTCAAATCCATAACCCTAACCGCCATATCCCTATCATCAATACTGGTGACGTTACTAAGGGCATGAGCCAAGCACGTGTGCGTGTAGGTGACAACTCATACTCCTATCCGATAACAACCCTTTCCGGTGTGTCAGTCGTAACATCAGTCGAAGCACTTACCGAGTGTGAGATGTACGCACACGTACTTGAAGAGCAAGTCAGGAGTCTCTATTTAAAGGAAAGGATGCGCGCAGTCCTAAGAGGTACAATATATTCTCCACCTAAAACCCTAGTATTTTCCTTTCACCTACTGCACTTTAATTCTGAAGAGCGAGTCAGGAAGGAGTCTTTTAGTCGTGCTTTCTTGTGCAAGTCAAGTAAAGAACCTAGGCGTGAACCATAACCGAATCAGAGGCTCGAGAGGTGACCACGCAGGCCCAGAAGAACGAACCCCAAAGAAATTAATTCATTGGTTTGGTTGGCTGTTTAAGATCTATAAAGTTAAAGAGAACAAGAGCATGACATATGTAGTTGGCTGTTTCGGATCAATCAAGGAAAAAATAATGCTCCTTCGAGATACCCCAAATAGCACGCAAATTCTTACATGGACTTCATTGCCCCGACATGATATGTATATGACGTCATTGGCATTACATGGACTTTATTGCATGGAAAATGAAGAAAGGTCTTCATATCAAGTCTTTGGCTGTTAAGTTCTGTGAAAGAGGAGTGATCATCTCCAGAAAAAAAAAAAATTTATTTTTACCCACATATTCTGACCACTTTTTAGCAAAATAAGTTAAAAAGTGGTTATTTTCTAAAATACTTGGGTAAAATTAAAAAAAATTATTTTCTGATTTCTCTCGTCGAGATGAAACAATAATTCACAAAAGTTTGGCGCAAAACTAAAAAATACGAAAAAAATTCAAATAATGGCAAATAAAATAAGTTTAAAAGAACGCAGCCTTAATCACGTATGAGTAGTCATAGAGTCCATGCTTCCTGAGACACAAATATTGGCTATTAACAAGGATTAAGAATATACCAATACTATAATACTCCCTCCGTCCCCTTATTATAGTCCAGTATTCCATTTTGGGCTGTTCCTTAATAAGTGTCCATTTGGTAAAGTTAGCGGGTAAAAGTTGGTATATTGTCTATTTTGTCCTTAAAAGTAGATTCTATTTTGAAAAGTTAGTGAGTAAAAAATGTAATGATGATGGGTAAGTAGGGAAAGTAGAGAAAAAAGTTGATATGAAAGGTATAATGATGATGTTTTTTTAATAAGTTGGAGTTACGAAGTAGGATATTTAAAAAGAGACGGAGGGAGTAATAACTTCCTGAGACACCATAATTTTTGGCAAGATTAATGTTTTAGCCGAGCTTTACAAAATGAATGAAGCCAATCATCAAAGTGTACTCGAAAAGTGGCCGAAAAATTGAAAATACAAAGATCCCTCCGATACCTAGGATATATATATATATATATATATATATATATATATATATATATATATATATAAGTTTCTCATCTTAATTAATACCAATGCAGTTTATAATAGGATAGGATACCTAATCATGGTGTATATGCTTAATTATCAATCAAGTTTGTCAATTTACCTCTTGTTTTCTTGAACTAGATGGTTTGATGTTAGTTAATCACGTATGTGTAGTCATATATAGCGCCCACATATTCCATGACACCATTATATATTGGCTTAGAACCAAATTTTGAGTACGCATTTCTTGAAACTAATTACTCTGACGCTTGACTCAAACCTACACCAAATTGAGTTTTACTCCAATTTTTACTCTCCTTTGAGTAAAAGTACTATAGCAGGTACCAATATATAAAGTTTGAGTGCCAACATAATTGAGATGCTTCCTTTTGATTGTGATGCCTCTTTTTTAAGATTCTTTTAGTCTTTGCAACAATTTTAAAGATCGGTCTTTCCTTTAAAGATTTATAAAATTGCTTCTTCTTTTTTTATTGCAAAAGTAACATTTTATTAAAAAAAATTTGAGGAAGGAAAATTGGACAATACAGCCAATTGGCTTAGCCAAAAAACAGTGGGCCTAAAATGCCCAAATATAACAATACAAGCCCAAAAACACCCGTGGGTCTAAAAACCCAAATATAACAACACAAGCCTGCCTTTCAAAAACAATACAAGCCCAATCAAGAAAACCCTAAACCTATTCCTACACTTGTATGAGCCTTCAAAATGTCGCCACCAGCCTTCAAAATTATCCTTTCCTTTTGCCTTTTAAAAAAATCAGGTAACAATATATAGGAGATGCTCTTATTGATGAAACACTTAAATTTGGGAAGATTACAATTTAGTTATCAAAAATGCTATGTACGCGCACAATCATTGTGTTGGTCGTGCGGCTAATTCTGGCCGTCTATATGTGTTTGGGCGGTCTAGATTTTAAAAAAACTCTTTAAGGGAAAAATTAAAGTTTTCTAGGAAAAAATTTGAGCCAATCATGGACGTTTATTACAACAATGGACGGATATACATTGATTGTGTATTGTGTTTTACATAACCATTATGTGTGTAGCACTCTTGGTTAGTTATTGAGAGGCAAAATACAATAATCATTTCTTGTTAATCTTGATTCAGCCAGGCCAGATTCTGTACTTTGGCAATGGTCCTTTAACAAGCATTTCTCGGTAAGATCAGTATATTACCAGTGGGAGAATGGAGGTTTCTCAAGAAACATGGTGATGGAAGCTCTTTGGAAGAATCTTTGTCCCCCAAAGGTGGAAATATTCATTTGGTTGGCTATTCAATCCAAGGTGGCTACGAGATCCGTGCTTTTGGAAAGAAATCTAATCCCCGAAGGTCAATCTGTCCTTTGTCCATTTTGCGTGCTGCACTTGGAAACTCCTCATCACTTATTCATGCATTGCCAATTTTCTTGGGATGTTTGGTCGCGGATACTGGATTGGTGGCATGTAAGTTGGGTGTGCCCTGCATCTTTGGAAGACCAGTTCATTTGGTGGGGTGGCAGTAGATTCAGAAAGTGGGAGAAACACCTATGGGAAATTACTTTCCTCGCAACAGTGTGGTCCTTGTGGCTGGTAAGAAATACTTATGTGTTTAACAATGCTTCAACAAGTACTGGGGAAGTGGGCGAATTGATTAAAACCAGAGTTGCAATGTGGGCAAAGGTAAAGTTCGACATAAAGGTGTATTCAGTGGAGGACTTCAGGATTTTTTTGGATGGAGTTCGTCTATTGAAACTGTAAATTGGTTGGGTGGTGAGGTGTTTGCCATCCAACTGTTTGTTGGAGGGTTTCATTTTGTTGTTCCTTTTCTTTTCCTGCGTTTTGCCCAAGTAAGTGTGTAATCTTACTGTGCTTGAGCCTCCTCTATGTATCCTTTCGAGATGATATAAACGGTTCATCTTTGCCGAGCAAAAAAAAAAAAATACAATAATCATTATCCTATTTCTTTCCAATCATTATTTTCCTTTATCTCTCTACCCCTCTCCAATTATTACCCATACTTTTAATTATTTCTCTATTTCTCTCTACACTCATTACCTATAAATCCAAATTCAAAATCCCAAAATGAACGGGGCCTAAGGTATCGTCGGATACCATATCCCGTGATTTTCATCATGAGAAGGCATACCATTAATCATAAGACGACATTACAAAAAATCACAAATAATGTGACAATTATGTTGTTGGAGAGATGCTTTTAATTTGAGGTCCCACTTTTTCAGTTAAAAAAATAATAATAATATTTTTGACGCAAATAATTAAATCTTTCATTTTTCTTTCAAACTTCTTGCTAAAAAAAAAATATATGTTGGGCTGTTTACTTTTTGGCATCAGTTACACGTATCGCTTAAAATGCTAAGTTTGATTGAACTGGGAATGGGTCTCTGCAAGTGATTAGTTAACGTAAAGAATAATGTTAGGTTGATTGTGTAATTAGACAAGATAAGTTTTAAGTTTGAACGTGGGCAGTTTTAAGAGAGAAGCGGCAGTTGAGAGTTCTTCGAGATAGAGCAGTAGTGGTCGAGAAGTTTTGTTCTTCGGTAAGACTTTGATCACTTTTCTTGTAAGTATTTTATTCTATTACCCTTATGGCTCTCCTCTTCATTTATTAGAAAATTAGAGTTTTGTTTGGAGAGAGAGAGAGAGAGGGGTGTGCGTGCATGTGGTGCTGTGTATGCATGCCGTGTGTGAAGTTGAGAGGTAATGGTGGTATTCAATTGCAAATTAAGTTTCTGGTGATTTGCACGTTGGAGTATAGTTGGTTGGTGGCACTTGGTTTTAGGTTTAGGAATTAATTATTAGTAGTTGTATAAGTTTAGGCATTGACTGGTTACAGTACAGTGGATCATTCAAACACTTATAAATTTTTTTGTTTCTTCTGTTTGCAATACAGACTAGTGGATTGTTATCAACATCGTAATTGGTTGCATTCTTTCAGACTTAAGGTGAGTGGTTAAGCATGTGATCCCGTCTTTTGGATTCCCCTTGAGCCTATTTGTTCTTGACAATTCGTTTACTCGTTGTAATTGATAAGTGATGTCCTTATTCGTCGCTCTCATATTTGTTGACGATTGACGAACCCTTTGGCATACAAGGTTTATTGATGATAGTTTCGAATGTTGGATTGCCCATATTTTTCTTGTTGCTTCATAATATTATTGTGACTCTGCAACGACACGGGAAATAATCTTAGTGCAGGTGACTCCGGTTCGCCGTTGTTCTGTGTGTTTGGGACTATGGATTTATGTTTATAATAATTTGTGAAAGTCCAAGGAAAAGACCCGTGAAATATCGTGCTGACTTTGGCCACTAGAGAAAAGACTTGTGAAATACTCTGTAACTCTAGTGCTCAACGGATGGGGAAAAAACTTGTGAAATACCTTGTGATCCTATTCCGGATCAGCTTAGGCAAAAGGTCCCAGGCGCCATCCTGGGGTGACTCTAAGTACGGTGTTAAATCCAATGAGCTAAGCCCTGAGAAAATATTTGGCAGTTGATATTTGGTACTTGGTAGTTGGAAGATATGGTTCCCACTTTGGTTTAGACTCCTGTCTGTCATTGTTCATCGTCTGGATATTATTGGACTCATTGTTCGGTATAATTATTACGGTGATTCAATTATTGTTCATATTATTCATTAATCCGTTATTCAACTAGTGGATGCTATTTGTTGAGCTGTTGATTCTTTTGTTCTGCATTTGGTTTGTTGATAGTTTTCGTTGAATTGTCTATCTCCCTTATTAATTTGAAACCACTTCGTCGGAACCCTCATTATCGTTCGTTCAAAAGTATACCACTTTGTATTATCACCCTTAGCATGCTTAACTACTCACTGAACTCGTCAGCTGACGGATTTATTTTATATTATTTTTCAAGTTAGTTCTTGGAGCATGATAGTGGACTCTGTGGTATTGTTGGGACCTTCTATTTAGACCTCTAGGGCGTCTGCATTTTTATTTATTTTCTATCGTCAAACAGCGACCGCACTTTTATTTATTAGCTTCCACATTTTTATTTATTGACAGTTCATTGTAGAATTTGGAGTTGGAGAATATGAGATGTTTTAACAAAAATACTGATTTTGGGTTTGCACATTTTGCTTTAATAGAATATCCAGTTTTTACTTTATTTGTTTTAAGTTGCTAAAAATATTTTTAATTAGGCTTCGTGTCCCGTGATTGTTTCATGGTACATGGCCGGTCATGCTCCCGGATTTGGGGCGTGACATGACTTAAAAGAGAAGATACACGGAAAGAAAGTGGAAGGAGTTTACTCTCTATTTCAACAATGTGGATGGTTCCCACCCAAACCATTTGAGTTAGTGTGTGTGTGTATATATATATATATATATATATATACACACACACAAGGAATAGATGTACCGAGTGGAAAAAAACAAGACGGAGGCTTTTTTAACAAATAAGAACAATAAAATTCGGCTAAGTTCCGCTAAGAGTTTTAAGGCTTTTTTTATTTTGTCCTTATTCTTTCTTTCTTTTTTTAGCATTTGCTCATTTTGCGACAAATATTTTACCCCTATTGATTCTTTTTGACGAGAGGTATCAAAAAAGTAAAAAATTATGATTTTTACCCAAATATTTTTGAAAATATTCAAGATAAAGTCCAAAAAATTACTTTATCTTGGATATTACAAAAAATATTTGGATAAAGTAAAAAACAATAATTTAATTCCGATTTCTCACGTTGAGATGAATTATTAGGGGTAAAAAAAAAATTCATAAAATGAACCAACGCAAAAAAAATTTGAATAAAGACAAAACAAAAATAATCTAAAAAAACCTTTAGCAGAACTTAGCTGGATTTTTTTGTATTTATTTGTTAATGGATGGGATGGGTTTCGTTGTTAAAAATCAGAACGGCTCCTCTTCGCCTCCAACCGCGTTCGTTCTTCTCCGCCTATATTCCACGCCATTCACAACAAATAAATGGGAGACTTAAAGAATCATCCTCAAAATACATTCTCCTTAAGATTTCATCCTGTTGAATTTTGACACTTATGTTTTCATCCTCACTCTTTTGTAATTCCAAAAGTGCCCTTATATATATATATATATACCAGCAATAAAGTAGGCCCGTGAATTAAGCCTCCCATCCCAATCTATCTCCACAAAATGGAAACCTCATTAGAATTTTGAATATTTTTGAAATGGATTTTGGGTAAATCCATAAATGGACTTGAGTTCAGGCACCCCGTTGTCCGTCACCACCACAAATTCGTCCCCATCCCTAGAGTTTCGAAGCCCGGCGAAGAGGAATGGTGTATGCATTCCCCGTTCAATCCGAATGAGACTTTCCGATTGCAAAGTCAATCGGTGAAGGAAATCCCCAAGTTTTCCTGACCCAAACATTGCAGTAGTTCCGCCATCAACAGATCCCATGGTTTATGCAGCATCCATTTACATTTTTCCAATTTCAGGATATGGACAGACGATGAGCGGCGATAGATGGCGATCGCTGATGGTGAGGAGAAGGCAAGAGGCAAAGAGCAACGGTTGTAGATCAAGCACCGGCGAAGATCTCTACACCCGATCGCCACAAACGCCGCCGCCCACTCCTACCATTGCCCTGACGCCCTTTTTGACGAACTCTCGTGCTCGGAAGTCTATGGAAAAGCAAACGCCGCCGCCCACTCCTACCGTTGCCCATGACGCCCTGTTCGACGAACGCTCATGCTCGGAAGTCTATGGAAAAGATAACGGTTCAGTGCTTCCTTAAGAGATAAAGAATGGTTTAATACTTCCTTGCGAGAAATTATTTGGTGCTTCCTTGGGATGTAGTAGGTCCATGGTTCAATGCCTCCACCTCCGATTGCCGATCAGCCCCTTGGTCGTCGTTAACCACATCGTCGCATCGCCGCCCTCCCATTCCTTCAGCCCATCACCGCCACCTGCACTCCGACTTTGTTTTGCCGTTTCACTCCACTACGTTGGCGATTGGGTTTTGTTTTGCCATTTCACTTCCCCGGTGCCTCCATGGTCAAGAACGTCTAGCCCTTCGTCGCCCGCTAACAGTTATATTGGTTTTAGTTTTCATGGTAAATTTACCATGACTTATGTTTCTCTGTTATTTTCATTTGATAAATTATTTGAACCGTTTACTATGAAATATTTGTTAGAATCATGAGATATTTATCGTGTTCACGTTTTAATCGTCATGGTAATTTAACCATGTAATGTCATGGTAATTTAACCATGTAACAGTTTTGAGTATGTCATGTACATTTCTTTTCTTTTATAAAGGTAATTTAGGCATGTTCCGTATAACAAGATCAATGGAAAATATGACTTTTTATTGTCTGGTTGGCCAACTCGAAGAATAAAGAAAACATGCAAAGATGTGGTTAATTTATCATGTCATATTCCTAAAAAAATTGATTCCTCAAATACATTCCATGATAAAAATAAAATAAAAGTATCAATCATATTTAAATTTACCAAATCCCCTTGAATTAGGAAAATAATCCAATTCAATCCCACTAAATTGGGAAAACAATCCAATCCAATCCCACTAAATTAAGAAAGCAATATAACATAATATATGTATAACATAGGAAAAAGGGTAAGAAGGGTAATGTACATACTAAGAGGATGAAAACATAAGCATAAAAAAAGGGTGGGATGAATTCTTACATGACATGGATAAAAAGGATGGATATTTAAATATTTCCAAATAAAATGAGTTTTTAGTACAAGGAACAGTTTTGGTTTAATATTTGATTTTTGCTAGGTTCAAAGTAGGGGTGGCAATTTGAACTCAGATTCATTAACAAATCCAGACCCATCAACTAAAAAATACATCCAACCCAATCCATTTATTAGTTGGGTAAGAATGGGTTCAAACCCAACTAACCCATTATTAGTTGGGTCTTAATTGGATATCAATTGGGTCAACTTAAATGACCCAATGGGTCATTAAAGTAACCCACCAAAAATTCTCATCTCTTTACCGAACTTCACTGGGAATGAAGGTACCAGGTCTCTCTCTCTCAATTCTTCTGTGCTAAATTATATGTGTCCAAAAATATTTTGAACTGTCCGAATTAAAAACCAATTGTGACTGGTAATAATTATTTTGACCAGTCAAAATTGAAAATACATCTCATCCATCGATTACGCGAACACATCTCATCCATCGATTACGCAAATGGATTAATGAAATTGCGCTCTGCCGTGAATAAGTTTTTCTCATGGCAGTCCCGCATAGGGTTTGGATTAAAAAGTTAAGTGACTTATTTTTTTGTCCTTATTCAAATTTTTTTGCATTTTTTTGTTTTGCGTCAAACTTTTGTGACTTATTGATTCGTTTCGACGAGAGGAATCAGAAAAGTTAAAAAAATTGATTGAAACTTACAATTTTTTGAATAAAGATAAAAATAAGTCAATAAGACAAAAAAAATTTACTTATTCTTGTCTTTTTGAAAAAATTTATGAGTTTCGATCATAATTTTTTACTTTTTTAATTTTTGTCGACGAGACTAATCACTAAGTCACAAAAGTTTGACGCAAAACTATCAAATACGAAAAAAAAATTAATAAAAAAAAAAGATATATACATCTCGCAATGGGCTAGTTTTGAGTCTAATCGAATAGAAAATTCAACTTATGAATGAAAAGTTGGCTTGTTCATGGCTTGTTTTTTGTCATTATTTAATTTTTTTCACATTTTTTTGTTTTTCATTAATTTTTTGTGGATTATTGCTTCGACATGACAGAAGGAATCTAAAAAGTAAAAAATTATGAGCGAAATCTAAATTTTTTGAATGAACACAAAAATAAGCCAATTTTTTTGTCTTTATTTAAAAAAATATTAATTTTGATCGTAATTTTTTACCTTTTAGATTTTTCTCGTCATGACAAAGCAATAATCCTCAAAAATTTAACAAAAAACTGACAAATGCAAAAAATATTTGAATAAAGACAAAAAATAAGCCACTTGGATACGATGCGATTCGGTAATTAAAAGCAATATTGTAATTAAGTGTACAGGGGTGAGAGATAGTATGGTAATTTTAGTGTACATGGTATTTTAGTTCTTTAAATTTACAGGGGTAATATGGTAATTTTAGTGTACATATGTATTTTAGTCATTTTAGTATATAGTATGTAATTGAGTTAATGGGCGGGTCGGGTGTGCTTTTAAATAAATGGATTGAATTGGGTATAGGTAATTAGACTCATAATTAATGGGTCTAAATGAGTCAATGACCCATTAAAGACCCAACTCACTTACAACTCACCTATTTTGGCCCAAACCTGTCCATTTGACACCCCCAGCTCAAAGTAAATTGAATTGGGAATTTTTTGGGTTGATTTTGCTATTTCCAATATTCGGAGTTTTTTCAGGTAAATTGACAGGGGTAATGGTTAGGGTTGGACCCATCCACATTGTTGAAAGAGAGAGTGAAGGAACGAACGCGTTTTAGAAGCATTTAATGCTCATTACTGATGCTGCTGCAACTTCTGTCATTTGGACGATGATATAGCGCAGCCTTCTTTTACGAAACTATTTGTAAAAAAAGAGCATGAACTTGCTTATGTTAAAAATTTTCTCTTTGAAACATAAATACAAATAGATATGAACAAAAGGTACTCCCTCTATGAACACACGATATGAGAAAAATCTCAATTTTCTTAATTCAATGAAACAACTCCCTTAGTCCTAAGGCTTACAGCTCAATTTATAATAAACTAGAAATACTAAAAAGGAAACCTAAATAAGGGAAAACTAAATTTACGTCTTAGAGAACAAGAAAACAATAAAGAGGAAATAGAATCAACCTAATAAAGAAAATCCAATATCCTAGGCAATTTATGCTAAAACGGAAAGATTCCTAATAAAATACTAATTGCAAAATAACAAACTAAAATTTATATATTTCTTAAATAATTAAAATATTGGCCTGCATCATTCTCTCCGACTTGAAAAAACTCGTCCTCGAGTTTATATAGTTGAATACGCCAAACCTTGTCTACATCAAGCTTGTCCTTCAAATTGGTTCTCCAACCCAAACTGTAAAGAAGAGTTATAAAAAATAAAAGTAAGAATATTCTTCCCAATTTTCTCTAAGTACGCAACCCAAATATTCTTCTTCATAGCAACTCCAATATATTCCCCAAAAGAATTCACGAATTGATCACCCCATCCAATTCCACCACCTTCAAGCATGGTAACTTCTTTTTGCAATATTTTTTGATTTTTTTCTTTTGTAATTTTCTCCATCGGTTCTTCGTAAAAAACTGGCGGTTTACTCCAATCCACAATTGGATGTGGAATAATACTTGATGTGAATGGCCACGCAATGGTAGCTTCATCCACTATTGTCCTCCCCCTCGACTGATGGTTACCAGCCAAAGGTTTGGTGATAGAAACATCATCCGATACCTCCTTCTCTTTCTAAAACCGAGAATGAATTGGACGATAGCAAAGTGGGTTCCCCCCAACAGCCATGGCAACCATCTGATCGGTTAGGACATACTGCTTATCACACACTGCTCAAGTTGTTGGAACCGCGGCTCTATTCAAGCATCTCGAGCAGCATCGTCTCCCTCGTAGACTTCATCAACATAAGTTGTATGACCTCCTCTTCCACCTTGGCCTTCAGCTCGTCCTCCGGCCATAGTTAGGATTGGAACAAAAGCTCTGATACAAACTGATGCAAGAAGGTGTGTTAAAAAAGGAGATCGAGCGATAAGATCGTGATAACTCTTCCGTAAACCTCTTTAGTCTGAGAATACCCAAGAATAAGGGCAACAACAATTGGTTCATTCACAAAGAATACCCAAAAATTGGCATAAAAGATAACACTCTTTTTAATTTCATTAATCATTAAAAAACTAAATAACCCTCAGACTTACAAGGTTATTATATAGTAGTAGAAATCCTAGAGCTTAAAAGGAAACAAAAATATTCGGAAGCAATCCTAAATCTTGTAAAATAAGAAAACATAGAATAGAAAATTGACTCAACCTAAATTAAGAAACTAAATAACTCTATGTTAGTAATCCCAAATTATAAGATTCCCAACAAAATACTAAAACTAAAATAGTAAAATAAAAAACTAATAAACTTCTATTTTTTTCCAAAATTTAATCTGCATCAGATGACGTGGAGTTCCTCTATTGATTTTCCGGACAAAGTTGATTTTCCTCTTTGGTTTCTAGCCAAAATAGTCTTCTTTTTTATTTGTAGTCACACATTTTTATTAAGGTTCCGTTTGTTTTGATGTAAAATATTTTATAATGTAAAATATTTTACAATGTGAAATATTTTTCATGTAAAATATTTTTTCTGAAAACAAAATTTTCAAATTTTTATTTTCTAGTGTTTGGTTGTTACTTAAAAATATTTTTAGAAATTGACAAAATATATAGTGTAGAGAGAGGGGCAAGGCTTAATCGGTGAAGAGATCTAAGAATATTAGAATTGAACATGGGTCGGGACTGACGATCGAGGAAACTAAGCAGTGAAAATTGCAGTAGAGAGCAGCAGGTTTCATTTCGGAAAATAACTTACAGAAGATTTAAGAGTAAGTCATTTTCATCCAATTAATGAAAAATATTTTACATGTAAGATATTTTTCTCATTTTTTACACAACCAAACATCGAAAAATAGGTAAAATATTTTACCAGAAAATATTTTACGCGCAAACAAACGAAGCCTAAGAGTCTTCCTAGATTTTAGTAGTCAAAGTTTTGTTTCATTAAGTTTTGCCTAGGAAATGTGAGTGTCTTTTCCTATTTTTGGACGGTCAAGTGGCCTATAAATTATGATGCTATGAATTGATGAGTCGTTTTGTGTGTTTAAGTAAAGTATAACCTTTGGTTGGTGAGAAGTATATCACTTTCTCTTTGATCGTTTCTGTATCTATTAGGTGGATTCCTTTGAGTACTAGTGAGCGATCCCTGCGCACATTATCCCTCGATAAATACTCAGGTGTTGTCAATCTATATTCTGTTGGTTTCCAAACTTGGGTGGTGAGCGTTTATCCCTTTATCCTTTTTATTACTTTTCTTCCTTTCCATCAGTAAGTTCCGGTATCAAATTGTTCACGAGTCAGCATCTTACTGACCGGATTTTATAATTTGAATGAAAAATTGGAAGATTGGATCAAACACTTACACTTATTTTATTGAGTTGATTCATCACAAGCTCACTTGAAAAATTATTTTAAAATTATTGAATGACTCAAATTATTTATACGGAATCCAGAGTGGATCCTGCATGTTGTGCTGTGTGACATCCGTCGGTTCCTATAGAAGGGCTCTTGTTTACCTCCAAGTATACTGAACTTTGGCCCTTATTGGCGTTTCCACACTTGCACGGACTCGGTCTCAGTCTGTTTTAAAGGTTCCACTCATGTTCCAATAAAAAACGACATAGGGAGGACAGTTCTCCAAATCCATTGCTACATCGAGAGAGATGGAGAGGGGACGAAGGTTTTACAATACTCCCTCCGTCCTTTTTAAGTGTCCTGCTTCGTAATTCCAACTTATTAAAAAGACATCATCATTACACTTTTCACATCAACTTTTTCTTTCACATTTCCTACTTACCCATCATCATTACACTTTTACTCACTAACTTTTCAAAATAAAATCTACTTTTAGGGACAAAATAGACAATACACTAACTTTTACCCCCCTAACTTTACAAAATGGACACTTATTAAGGGACAGCCCAAAATGAAATACTGGACACAAAAAAAGGGACGAAGGGAATACTATATTGCCCTTTCGAACAAAACACGCTGAGCTTTTGTTTTTTGGACTCTTTGGTAAAAAGACTAAACTGCATTCAAACTGAACCAACCAAACAAGTGTACTCATGAACGATTGGCGGATGGAGAAAAAAATAATCCGTTGTGAGCAAATCGGATTGGGAACCGAACTGTTCTGCCCAAAACTTATCCCCGGGCAGCCCTACTTAAGAGGCTCTGTGTAATTAGGCAGCGAACGAGATGCCATTATACATTGTTCAATTATACGCCGCCACATAAGCTTGTTGCGTAAATTATCGTCCAAAGGGGCATGTTATTTCACCTTTTTTCACAATTTCAACACTGAACCGCAAACAACCGAAGTCATCTCCCTACGGCCGCCAGCCACGAGCTCATCATCGATGATTTTCTGCCGAAGGCGAAAACCTCTCAAAGAATGATGTTAAGAAGCTCAAATCCGGTCCCTAACCATGAATGGAGGCTAATATTCAGAGGCCGTGCGTATAATTTCCACGACCATGCATCTAGTGGATTGTGAACAACAATCTGCCACCTCTCAATACCCGGCCCATATTTTTGGGATCTAAGGTGATCTCACACAACAGCCAAAGTTGCCGATTCTTTACCGGCAAGTGTACCGTTTTGACAAAGTGAGCATAAGAAAGCAATAAATGTTTGTTCCATGAGGTCGCATGCATGTTCGAATCTTGTGTAGAGGCCAACCATCCCAAGCCTTGGGCTACTGAGGGTTATATCCGGTTGTCACTTTCAGAGCCTCAGAATTAGTCGAAGGGTGCGCCAGATAGCCCGGACATCCGATTATAAAAAAGAAAGAGTACTGTTTCCTCTTTATTGGGGCAGTAAGTATCAAGTATGGTCCATGTATATTGTACACTAAAAACAAAGCCGACCCTGACTTTTCAGGGGCTTAAAGTGAAAATTAAACATATGGCCTCTTTTGTTGGACTATAATAAGGGATAAAAAGGTAGGAGATCCTTACAGTTCAGAATTTTTTGAAGGATTAAAGCGACCTTAACACTTACTTTAACTCAGGGCTGGTTCTGAGTAAGAACCAATGAGAATGTGGACATAGTTCACCGACTTTTTAGGTGGGTGAACAAAATCATACTCGATCAGAAAAGAAATCCAAAATGATAAATGGGGCGAAAATAATTTCATTTCGTTAATGCTTAGTTGCCATATTTGAAAGAGATGCACAGCTTTACAAATGGGATGCCCTCTTACTTTTCTACTATGAATACTAATTGACTACCAACTCCTACTGTAGCCAAATTACGTCGTACCCCAAAAAAAAAAAAAAAAAAAAAACCTCCTCTTTGAACCAACAGATCTCAGGTTCGAGATTTGGTTGAGGGTGAGATCAGAGAGAGGTTGATTCCAAATACTAATTCATAATTTCTCACTTCCAATTTGTTTGTTCATTTTCAAAATTAAACCTTTTACTGTGACACAATGATTACTATTGAAAGACTTTGATTTTCCTAGAATACCCCATAATCCCATAACCACAGCCGCCACAATTTCCTTCTCCATATATATATTTTTTTTTTTCTCGGCAAAAGAAAATTTTATTAAACTTGAAGAGGCTACATCAAGTAGAGGGGAAGGGAGAACTAGAAAGTTCACTACATCCCAAAAAGATAAGGAAAATAAAAGGAAAAATATACCCAAAGACACCTAAATAACGAGTATTCTAATACCGTCAAGATTTCTTTTGATATTTTCCACCGTATATACCTAATTAAATTCGAAGAGGGTACATCGATTTCCTTCTCCATATCTTAATATCTACCTGCAGCATGGCCCCCAATCCCCACCTCCATTGTCCCAAGTTTTGCCGTATCGATCGCCATGGCCTCCACCGTACCCCCCGTCAGGGCCTCCTCCGTGTGCACGGCCTTGGTTTCCACCAAATTTACCTCCTGGGTGCCCTCCACCACTAGCATTCTCAACTCCATTTATTTGTTCAGCATCTGCACAAATGATATTCATGCATGTTACATGCGACTTCCGCAATTGCATATTCAAAAATTAATTTTCTTTCACTGCTTGGCATTTGTCAATTTCAAAAATAATAGAAATAATTAGGGGTGAGGAAAAAATCTGTCATACCGCAAATCCAGTCCAGATTTGGTTTGGTTTCAGTTTAAAAAAATTAGAAACCACGTTAAATGGTTTGGTCTGTGGATTTATGTTAGTGGTTTCGGTTCCAAACCGATCTGAACCGTGCGTGCGCAAACGTGTACATATATATATATATACATATATATATTTGTATGTAACTCATTTAATTTAGATACTCCAAGTGCACATGAGAGTTATAGTCAACTAATTTTCTAAATTAATAATCATTCAATTTACTGTCCAGTATTTATTTACTACCAAAATTATTTCGCATAAACTTTTATATATCATCCTATAATTTTGATACACCAAAAGCACATGGTATAATGTAATACTCCATTTAGTGAATAGTGATTCCACGGCTCAATTAATTTCTAAATTTTCTTATGTTTCTATAAATGAAAATGAATTCTTAGTTTATCTCCATAATTTTGAGTATTTTAAATAGTTTACGAAGATGATATTTCAATTTCAAGTAAACCGTGGTTCGAAACCGAAACCGAACCATAGTCTAATGGTTTGAATTGGTTTGGTTCTATACCTTTTGTAGATTGCTTTGGTTCTCCAAATTCATAATTTGTATGTAGTGGTTTTATTTTTGGTTTATTATAAAGCCGAACCAATCCAGTCCATGCTTACCCCTAGAAATAATCATGTATCAATTTTTTTTTTGATTGATAATTTTTTTTTATTAATCTTTGGAAAGGAAAACAAAGATGAAAGAAATCACGGACACGCCGGCATACGCCACCTAAGAACCAAAACAAAAGGAAGGCAATATGCCAATCAAAACACCACAATCAAACACCGAAAAACAAAAATAACCATGTATAATAAGGACATACTGCAAGTGGGTAAAAGACTAAATATGACAGTGATATAATAATATCCCATCCAACCAAGCCTTTACCAAATGTGAAGAGTAAATTCAATTTCAAATATAGACTCACTAGTTTCCTTGGAAGTCTCAACCAAATCTCTTGCTGTTGCCTCCGATGTAATGAGAAGAACAATAGCCAACAGAAGGCCTAAGAAAACTATTGTTTTGGAACCCATTTTGCTCAGTGCTGGATGAGTAAGATGGGTGTATTGAATGAGATTTAAGTACAGTTTCGATGCCTATTTATAGACCTAGAGAAAAAGTGCATGGATGTGAATAGAAATTAATTCAGTGGTAATTTCGACATATGGGCCATGGTATCATGGAAAATGAAAGGGAAGTCTTTGGCTGTTGGTGTGAAAAAGCACTAGAGCTGCAACACTAGAGTGCTACCTGGACGGTCTGATCTTAATCACGTGTGCAGTCGTAGCGTCCACCCAGACCAAGTCTTGAGTTTTCTGGGCCCTAGATGAGTTTTGAAAATGTGGCCTCTTAACTTTTCGTATATATTCTTTTTGTTCCAACTTGTTGTTCTCGATCGTATAGAAAAGACGTACTTTTGGATTAAAAAAATAAAATATTTCCATGCATAATTTCTAAAATTTTTTGACACCAAATTAAAGAACTAACTGAGACCTCTAATTTGGTGTCAGCTACGCCATTAAACAAAGAAGTTCTGTTAGTGAAAATTTATCATGTTGATCTGCAGCACTAGAGTTCTAGCTGGACGGTCTAATCTTAATCACGTGTAGTTGTAGCGTCCAACCAGACCCGATCCTGAGTTTTTCAGGGCCCTAGATGAGTTTTGAAAATGTGGCCGGCCTCTTGACTTTTTGTATGTACTCCTTAATTTCGCTCCAAATTGTTGGTCTCGATCCTATAGAAAAGATGTGCAATTTTTAGATAAAAAAATTTACTTCCTCGCATAATTTCTAAAATTTCTTGACACCGAATTAAAAAATTAATTGCGATCTCTAATTTGGTGCCAAACAAACCAAATCTACCTCCTGGGTGCCCTCCACCAACATATAACTGAAATATTGAGTTATTTGTAGGGTGGATTCTGAAAGAATTTGGATTCCAAATATCAATGAATTTGTACTGTTTTAGAAGCTTAGCCATGGCTAATTTCTCCCATGCATTTGCTTTGGGTTCTAGACTTCTTCTTTTGTTGAATTACCCCTTCGGCTTTCGTCTCCACCATTGCACCTTCCAAATGATGCACGGCTTCCTCTCCTATCTTGCTCTATCCTCTTTCTCATCGAATCCTCAAATGCTCACAAACATCATATTGATCATGAAATGTTTTAGGAAAGTTTCAATAGTCGATCCAATGTACATAATTATGTTCATTGTCGAGATTGCTTGAAAAATGAATGAATTTGAAATATAAATTGTACATAACCACATTTTAATGAACTTATTTCCCGCCTATTCAATAAAAATAATTACTTAAATTTTTTCTCCCACTTTTCTTCTATTTTTGCAAGAAACTGTAAGGAATGGGTAGGAATTTCTATTTCATGGATGAGACTCATAACGGCATCTTATGAATGGTTCTGACATCAATTCTTGTACTTTCTATTATTTTTTCCCGCCAATATCAATCTAGCCTACTTTCAAGAGTCGGGCTATGGCCCGCTTTGCTAAGCTGAGGCCAACTGGGGTATTAGAAGCCTCCAAATCAAAGGCTCCACTCAGCAAAGACTCGAACATAAGCTAGTAACATAACACATATATACAAGGCTATATATACATATATTTATGCAAATAAGGTCAATTTTACCAGTACTTTTTGCTTTCTTGCCGGGAAAGCATCTAGTTAATTTCAGCGCGCAGGCCTAAATAGGTCATCTTTCCTGGTCTTCACCCTGCATAGATCTCCACTTCTTCTGGTATTTTGAGTTGGCTTCTTCAACTAAATGGATTGCAAATGTAGTAGCAGGTATTGTTGTCACGAATTTACTCTCGTAAGAGAAGTCATAATCGTGAACAGCCATTTGATTGGAGAAATGCTGCTGGAACCAATTATATATGTCCCCTCGTATCTATAAAAGGACAGAAATGAAAATAATCAACATGGACTAATATGAAATATTTGGTCTAGTTTTAATTTCAGTTCAACTTGTGGAGAGAAGAAAACAGAAGTGGAATTGTACTTTATCAACTTCCAACTTTTTTAAAAATGTATTCACATTCATCTTTATTTTCCTCCAATCCAATATATAAACTTTGCACATGGAAAAAATTTGTAATAGAATACGCCAAAAAGTTTTATTCTAGTACTCCAAAGAAGAAGAATGAGAAGAAAATTTCACAATATGGTACGTGGAAGATTGGTGGAACATGGAAAAAATGATCAGGTCCATTTTGAATTCTTGCCTGAGTTTGTAAGGAAAAGATATGGAACATCAAATTTTACTCGAATCATACGTATTCAAATCTTACAATATTGCTTCAATTTTTGTTTTCCTTCACAAATAAAATTCGCAAACGGAGCGAAAAAAAAGTTGAAACTTTTTTCCTAAAGTATATGCAAAGACAATGTGTATATTCAAGAGTACTTATGTCTTAGTGATGAAAGGAGGAAGAATCGAAGATAAAGCTTGGAAAATAGGTGAATACCTTTAGCATTTGATTCTCTGGGGTTGGTATTTTTTCAAATTCTTTGTTTGAGTAGGTCCCACACCATTCAACCCTCTAAAATCAAAACCCACGCCCTACGCCTAGGGGTTGTAATCGAGCCAAATGAGCCAAGCCTGATCTGGTGCTTGAAATTTTTTGAAACTAATTTTTTAAGCTTGGTTCATATTTGAAGTTTTGTGTTTGTAATAAGCTTGGCTTGGCTCGTGGAATAAGTAAATCAATCTCGACCTATCAAGCATGAGTTGAAGCTCGTGAAATTTTGAGCTTTTCAAGCTTGAACTCAAGCTCATGATTAAGTTCCAAATTTTCATATCTCAAATATAGGAGGTTTCCTATCTAGATGCAATAATACTGTAAAACTGGTAAAAATATATAATATATAAATGACTGACTCCGATCTCATATTTAGGGATATCGATCAGTCGACCCCATATATGTGTAACATTTACGGAATAATTCCTTCGTTCACGAGCCTATTGAGCCAAACACTCATATACTAAAGCCTGGCTTGAATTCATAAACAAGCAAAAAAATGTGGTTGAGCTTGGCTTATATCTTTTTGAACGAGTTTGAACAAGCCAAAAGTTGAGCAGAGCTCGAGCTGTTTGGTTAGTTTAGCCATTCAGCCCACGCCCCTCTTTCTCAAAGAGAAGCAATTTTAAAGGTATGTTAACACAACACTTTGCAGAACAAAAATGCACAACATTCTTAAGAGGCTCTGCATAATTGGGCAGCGAACTAGATGCCATTTTACATTGTTCAATTATACGCTGCCGGGCCAACCAGATAAGCATGTTGCGTACATTATGGTGCAAAGTGGTGTGTTATTTGACTTTTTCCACAATTTCAAGACCGTGGCAAACAACCAAAGTCATCTCCCTACGGCCGCCAGCCACGCGCTCATCATCGACGACTTCTGCCGTCGTCGGAGACCTCTCAAAGAATGATGCCTGAAAGTAGTATTCTGATGAAATTTCTTACCAAAAATTTGTTGATAATGAGAAATTAATGGTCCCAAATCTAAGAAGCTCAAATCCCCTAACCATGAATGGAGGATAATATTCAGAGGCCGGGGGTACATTAATTTCTAGGACCATATCTAGTGGATTGTGAACAACAATCTGCCACCTCTCAATACCCGGCCCATATTTTTGGGATCTAATGTATTCTCACACAACAATTAAAGTTGTCAATTCCATACCACCAAGTGTACTGTTTTCTCGACCTCAAGGGGTTGGCAAAGAACTATCAAGTTAGCACAATTGGTAAAGTTCATGTCCCCCTAGTTTTGAGCTCCATGAAGGGCAAGGTTTGGGATTTCAAGACTATAGATAGCTTTTGAGCCGCGCCCACCCCAACCCCACGCCAGCCCCCCCCCCCCCCCTGATTTCAAAGGCTATGGATAGCTTAATTTTGAGCCCCCCACCCACCCAAAGGTCTACAAAGTAGGCATAAGAAAATAATAAGTGCTTGTTTATGAGGTCGTATGTTCGAATCACTTGGAAATTATGTCCGGTTATTACCTTCAAGCCCCTAGTATTAGTTAAAGTATGCGCTAGCTGGCCTGAACATTTGGTTATAAAAAAGAAAAAAGTGTACCTTTTTCTTATTATTGGGACAGTAAGTATCAAGCATGGTCCATGTATATTGTACAGGAAGAACCAATGAGGATGTGGATATAGTTCACCTACTTTTTAGTTAACAAAATTGTACTTGATCAAAAAAGAAGTCCAAAATGATAAACGTGGCGAAAATCATTTTCATTTCATAGAAACCATGATGAGGATTAATAGATTATTAATGCTTAGTAGCCATATTTGAAAGATGCACATCTTTGCAAATGGGAATGAGTTGTGTGTGTTCCGGATTTTAATCTTCATTTGAAAATTATTAATTAAGGAACTGCATGATGAGGGGCATTTGGGCCGTGATAAGATGTATGCGTTGGTGTCGGGTCATACTTTTGGCTGACTTTGCAGTGATATGTTTACAAGTTTGTGGCTGCATGGCGGTCATATTTGCCAAGTGTCTAAGGGTACAGCTACAATTTGCAGGTTAATACTTGCCATTGCCCATTCCATCTCACCCTTGGACCGATGTCAGTATGGATTTTGTGTTAGGCTTACCGCATATCCAATGCGGCAATGATTCTGTTTATGGGATGGTTGATCGGTTCTCCAAAATGACCCACTTCATTGCTTGCAAAAAGACTACGGATGCTGTCAAGGTGGCACAGTTATATTTTGCGGAGGTTTATTGTTTGCATGGGCTGCAAACATCCATTGTTTCTGACCGTGATACTCGGTTCCTAAGTCATTTTTGGTGCTGCTTCTGGAGGTTGGCAAACACCAAGCTGGATTTCAATACAGTTTACCACCCTCAAATGGATGGCCAGACCAAGGTGGTAAACCGTTCTTTGGGCAATCTGCTTCGCAGTTTAGTTGAAGGTCATCTCAAGAGTTGGGATGAAGAACTGTGTCAGGCTGAGTTTGTATTCGATCAATCATTCCGTGAATCATAGCACTGGGTTCTCTCTATTCCAAGTTGTCTATGGTTTTAACCCGCGCACATCGGTTGATTTGGCTCTTGTTCCTAATCTTAAGCGGGCCAACGGCAAGGCTGAGGATTTTATTGCTAAACTGTAGAAAATTCACAAGGATACTATGCTGCGTTTGCAAACTAGCATGACCAAGTATAAGGAGGCCGTGGACAAGAAATGTGGGTTGGTGATTTTGTGTATGTAGTTCTCACTAAAGATTGTTACACTGCTCATGAGTACAATAAGCTTGCGGCCCGAAAGGTTGGTCCTGTTGAAATTATTGAGATGATTAATCCGAATGCTTACCGTTTGAAGCTTCCCAGTCATGTTCATACAACTGATGTGTTTAACGTCAAGCACTAAATTCCATTCCGGGTGATAGTTCGTGTGATGATCATGTAAATTCGAGGGCGAATTTCTTTTTAGAAGGGGGGATGATGGAGATGCCATAGAAGAGGGATACTTAAGGCATTTCAAGCCAAGAGTGGCAAAGCTGTAAATATGCATTTGTGGAATTACACTTTGGGCCCATCCTTGTTCGATAGAAACGACCCAACGGTGGCATTTTTCGGGTGTTTGTCGCTGTTCGGCTCCCGAAAGGCCAAATTTTCCGTTTTAGGAAAGATTTGACTTGCTTATTACTCGGGTAAGGAAAACCCCTATTTAGTCCAATCTTATTCGAGAAGCTTAGAATTTTCTATATTTTTGAGTTTTGCCATTATCCTGAATTTTTCATTCATGGTAATTTTTCATTGTTAATTGATTCAACTTCTTTTTCGGGCGAATCAATTAGGGTTAGAGTTTTCTACCTATTTAATAAGTTGAAAGCCTTCGGGCTAAGCATTTTTTTATTATTATTAAATGAAAAAGAGTTTAGAGTTCTCTACTTTGGAATTTGTTTCTATCTTTGTTGCGCGATTATTCCGGAGTTCATAAGACGCCGTGCATCACTTAGTCAAACATGTACTAATATCTAAAACATGTGCTTCCAATTTGTTGAAATTTTGCAGTTGTCTAGATCACAAGGACCATGACTGAAGTGATAAATTTGCAGAAGTCACCAAAATTGATTGATATCAAATGACATGCGCTGCCAAGAAACACGGAATCGCTTTAACTTGATCATGACAACAATGCATTTTTTTATTGAACTGCGAAGAAAATTTCGTCAATCAAAAAGATCAAACGTTGAAATCAGTATAATAGGAAAAGGAAAGCACTGGGAGAGATTCATTTTTCTAACCATATCGTTGTCTAGTTTTCAAGATGTAGTAGCTGTTGAAACTTGAAAGGGACTACATGGGTTTGAGAAGAACTGGAACTTCCAGTCAATTATCACCATTTTTTGTCTTTTAGTCATTTACACTCTTTTTTTTGCCTTTATCAATTTGAATTTATTATTTTTACTTTTTTTTTCAATACAATTCTTTACACATTTAAGGACAATTTTGTAAATTCATGTGGATAAAGACAAAAAAAGAATGTGAATGACTAAAAGGGAAGTGTAAAAATTATTTTCCTTAATCTGGGTCCACATAGATTTGACTATGGTGACTATTGTCACCTTCTCCTCCCTTGGAGACCTCTGGGAGGCGAGAATAGAGGCCCAAAATTTTCCAAAAGATGCTAATGTTGGTGATCAATTCTTGTACGTAGGCACTCCACTTTGTACATGAAGTTACTAGTAACTTCACGTTAAAAGTGGAGCACCGCTTACAAAAATGGAGCGAAAAAGTCAATTTCATTTTTCAAATTCTTTTAATAGCGGAAAAGATTCCAATACACACCATAATATACAAATTTTGTGGCTGATTTTTATGAGTTTTTGTGGCTCATCTTACGAAAGTTTGTACGGTACACCTTTATGAATTTTGTGGCTTGCTTTTATGAATTTTTATGGTCCTATATATGAGATTTTATGGTTTTTTATATATGAATTTTTATGACTTTGTGTATGAATTTGTGTGGTGTTGTATATGAATTATTTTGGTGTTGTAAAGGATTTTTTGGTCCAAAAAGACGTCGCAAAGTAAAAAATGACAGCTCAAATATATTTGATTTTGTGTTGTTGTTTATGAATTTTTGTGGTTCAACATATGAATTTTTTTGATAATCAATTATGAGATTTTGTGGCTCAAAATACAATTACATATTTTTGTGAGGTGTTTATTGTAGCCATTCTCTTTTAACACCACCCTAAGTCACTGCACTGAACCACTCAGCCAAAGTAAACATTAATTATGTTAATCTTTCGCATGTTTTTATTAAAACCTTTCTGAGTAATTTTGTTTTTTTAAGAATTTTTGAAACAGGGGTGACACGTGCCACCTCTCCCCACATACCAGCTCCGCCCCTGTTGGCAAACACCAAGCTGGATTTCAATACAGTTTACTACCCTCAAACAGATGGCCAGACCGAAGTGGTAAACCGCTCTTTGGGCAATCTATTTCGAAGTTTAGTTGAAGGTCATTTCAAGAGTTGAGATGAAACACTGTGTCAGGCTGAGTTTGTATTCATTCTGTGAATCGTAGCACTAGGTTCGATCTCTCTATTCCAAGTTGTCTATGGTTTTAACCTGCGCACATTGGTTGATTTGGCTCTTGTTCCTAATCTGAAGTGGGCCAACGGCAAGGCTGAGGATTTTATTGCTAACCTGTAGCAAATTCACAAGGATACTGCGCTGGTGGAGCCATAAATTTTGATTAGTGGGGTTAAAAATTAGATTCATATGCAACTATATTTTTTCTACGCACAAGTTCAAAAGTAGCTAAATTAAGAGGTTAATTATAAGATCGATATACACAAAGAATTCATTTTTGCCTCATAATTGGCCCCAAAGAACTTGTTATGTTTGTAAAATATATAATGCATGATACTCTCATTTCTAGCACTATCAACTCTCGAAAAGAAGAGAACGCTTAATTTATATGCATTTAAAACAAGTTGGGACAATTTAGAGATTTTTGTGGGGTCAAAATAACAAAATTTGGTTGCAAACTGTCAAATGTTCTGGTGGAAAATCAAAGTGAGGGGGTCACTAGACCCCCCATGTCCCTTAGTAGCTCTTCCCTTGGCTGCATTTGCAAAATAGCACAACCAAGTATAAGGAGGCCACAGACAAGAAATATCAGCTGGTGGAGTTTGAGGTTGGTGATTTTGTATATGCAGTTATCACTAAAGATTATTACACTGCTCATGAGTACAACAAGCTTGCGGCCCGAAAGGCTAGACCTGTTGAAATTATTGAGAAGCTAGAGTAATCCGAATGCCCACCGTTTGAAGCTTCCCAGTCATGTTTGTATAGTCGATGTGTTTAATGTCAAGCATTTGATTCCATTCCGGGTGATAGTTCGTGTGATAATCCTATAAATTCGAGGGCGAATTTCTTTCTAGGGGGATGATGCAGATGCCATAAAAGAGGTATACTTGAGGCATTTCAAGCCTAGAGTGGCAAAGCTGTAAATATGCAACTATAGAATTACGCATTGGGCCCACTTTTGTTTGATCCAAAACGAGACCCGAAACGAGAACCATGCCTTTGCCATGGCCTATGGCATTTTTCGGGTGTTTGTCGCTGTTTCGGCTTCCAAAAGGCCAAATTTTCCGTTTTAGCAAAGATTTGACTTGCTTATTACTCGGGCAAAGAAAACCCAATTTAGTCCATTCTTATTCTATAACTCTTAGAATTTTCTATATTTTCGGGTTTTGCCATTATTCTGAATTTTTCATTTTTGCTAATTTTTCGTTGTTAATTGATTCGGCTCCCTTTTCGGGTGAATCGATTAAGGTTAGGATTTTCTACCTATTTAATAAGTTGAAAGCCTTCAGGCTAAGCATTTTTTTATTATTATTGAATGAAAAGGAGTTTAGAGAACATTTCTCTACTTTAGAGTTTGTTTCTATCTTTGTTGCGCGATTATTCCGTATTTCATAAGACTCCCTACATCACTTAGTCAAACATGTACTAATATGTAAAACATGTGCTTCCAATTTGTTGAAATTCTGTAGTTGTCTCGATCATAAGGAGGATGACTGACGTGAAAAATTTGCAAAAGTCGCCAAGATTGATTGATATCAAAGGACATGCGCGGCCAAGAAACATGGAATCGTTTTAACTTGATCACAACAAGGTATTTTTTTATTGAACTGCGAAGAAAATTTCGTTATTCATAAAGATCAAACGTTGAAATCAGTAGAATAGGAAAAGGAATGCACTGGGAGAGATTCATTTTTCTAACCATATAGTTGACAGTTGTCTAGGAATTGGGAATTTATAGTGAAACTTGAAAGGGACTACACGGGGTTTGAGAAGAACTGGGAACTTCCGGTCAATTATTACCATGTTTTGTTTTTAGCTATTCACAATCCTTTTTTTGTCTTTATTATTTGAATTTATTATTTTGCCCTTTTTAATACAATTCTTCATAAATTCAAGGACAATATTGTAAATTCATGTTGATAAAGACAAAAAAATAGTGTGAATGACTAAAAAGCAAGTGTAAAAACCATTCTTCTTTATCTGGGTCCGCATAGATTTGACTATGGTGACTATTAATCACCTTCTCCTCCCTCGGAAACCTCTGGAGACAAGAATAGAGGCTGAAAATTTCCAAAGGATGCTGATTTTAGCACTCCATTTTTGTACACAAACACTCTACTTTGTACATAAAGTTTACTAGTAACTTAACGTTAAATGTAGAGCTAGCATCTGCGGACAAAAGTGGAGCGTGAAAATCAATTTCCTTTTTCAAATGCTTTTAACAGCGGAAAAGATTCCAATACACACCACCACATACGAATTTTGTGGCTGATTTTTATGAGTTTTTTGGCTCATCTTACGAAAGTGTGTATGCTACACTTTTATGAATTTTGTGGCTTGTTTTTATGGCCCAATATATGAGATTTTATGGTTGTTTATATATGAATTTTTATGATGTTGTATATGAATTTGTGTGGTGTTGTATATGAATTATTTTGGTGTTGTAAACGAATTTTTGGTCCAAGAAGACATTGCAAAGTCAAAAATGGCAGCTCAAATATATGAGATTTTGTGGTGTTATTTATGAACTTAATTTTGTGGTGCAATTTATGAATATTTTTGTAGTTCAACATACAAATTTTTTTGGTAATCAATTATGAGATTTTGTGACTCAAAATACAATTGCATATTTTTGTGGGGTGTTTATTGTAGCCATTCTCTTTTAACAGCTATTAGCCTATTGCAATGTATATTGTATACCTTATATATGCTTAAGATGGTATTGAAATGATATTAGTCTAAACTTTCAACCAGCGACTTATTGCAACTTGCCTAGAGTGCACATACAGTTTGTCATCTAATAAACCTAAAGCTGACCTTGAGCTAAAACAAGCGATACGGTTGATTTAAGCCCCCTAAAAGTGCGAATTTTAAGGGCCCCTCATATAGTACCCCTAGGTATCTTTTGTAATACCAAAAAAAAAAAATATATGCGTACATCGTGTAATTTAGATGATGCTTTAGATTGATATTTAGAATATGCTAAAACTACAAGGAGAATGGCATTTAGACGATACTTTCAAAATCTTGTAATGGTCTCTTTCTTTTTCTTTTTTAAATTTTACGATTAGTGATGTATAAGTGACGAGTTTGAAATCTTGGAATGTTAGGTTATTGTTTTAGGGTTATTCTTAGTGTGTTCCGTTTTTCTCCCTTTAAAAAAGTATTTATTTGTAATTTTCAAACTTAAAAATAATAGGCTTACTAAAATAAAAAAATATGCAATATGGATCTTATTTGATAATCTATCAAACCCTACAAAAAAAAAATTGAACCTTTTTTTTAAGCCTATTATTTTTAAACTTGAAAATAAGTCCTTATTTTTTAAGTACTTATTTGAGAATCTGGAATGGGCTCTTATTGATAGTTTTTGTTTTTGGAAGGGTAATTCAGTTTTTGTTCTTGGAAGGGTAATTCACCTACTTAGTTTTTGTTCGATTTCAAGAAAGGGCCTTCTTTGGATTTCCGCTTTAAGCCTCCATAAAGTCAGGGCCGGCTCTGAATAAACCTCTTAAGCTAGAAGAACATAGGTAATTTTGTACTCTCTATGGATGCATGAATAGGCGGGTCGGTCAAATGCTGGCATGGGGCAGAACCGCTCCCTTGCTTAAAACGCGAAGCGATACGTAATTTTCTCCCTACCCTAAAGGGCAAAGCAACTTGATTGAGAATGAGCCGGCCTAGCATCTTTCGTTTGCTTGCATTCGAATGCTGGAGTCGTAACCTTCGCTCCCCACTACCTGTTATACATATTATGAGCCGGCCTAGCATCAATCTTTGTTGTTTTTTGGTGCTAGCGTTCCATTCTAGAATTCGCAATGATACAATAGCATGTAAAATATTCACCACTGTCTATTGGGCTGTGGTCAAGTTTCGAAAGCTGTGCTGGAAACCACGGAAAGTGTATAGAAACATGTGGAAGTTTATTGCCATGCATATATTGCGACAAATACTATTGGACTGTGTTGAACAGTTTGGACTCGGAAATCCAACATCCAGCCACAGCCTTACGAGATTCTTTTCGAAGGAAGACATTGCAGCGGCATGAACTTCTAAACTCTTAATTTTCCATTGTATGTAACAGGCAGACAGGAAACGAATACTCACCCACCCACCACCAGAACGAACCAGTTCAAAACGGACGAACAAACCAAATCTAAAGCAACCGAAGAAAGATGAAATAAACCGCAACATCAACGGCCGCATGGACCCCCAATCTTAATATATATCGTAATATCTACTTGTCGTTAGGCCCGGCCCTGAGATTTTGAAGGTCCCAGGCGAGATATGAAAATGGTGCCTCTCATCTTTTTATATATAAATATGTTGTCCAATATGAGAAGCAAGATATATAACCATGTAGCTTGGTGGCAAGCATGCTTTGAGCATGATTTTGGAGTCCTAGTTCGCGAGTTCGAGTTACACCGCCTTCAATTTGAACAGTTTTTCGTACAACTTCAGTAAATCAGCTCAAAAAAATGAAACCCCTATGGATTGAACACGCATCCTCTAGGCTAAAGGGCATATATCTTACCACCCAGCTACACTCCCTTCTTTGAAACACATAATATATAACCTATTTCTCTAGTTTGGGGCCCAATAATTGGGCCCAAAACGGGAGGCTCCAGGCGGTCTACTGGTGGACCTATGCCTAGGGCCGGCTCTGCTTGTCGCAGCACGACCAATCCCCACCTCCATCATCCCCTGTGCTGTATACCACTTTCCCTTCACCGTATCCACTGCCAAGGAGTCCACGGCCTCGGTTTCCCCCAAATTTGCCTCCTGGCCATGGGTCCCCTCCACCACCATACTTGGCATCCTCAACTCCATTTGTCAGTTCAGTAGCTGCACAAATGATACTCATGCATGTTACATGCGACTCCGCAAGTGCATATTTTCAAAAACTCTATTTTTTTTTTCCACTGCCTTGTCATTTCAGAATGTTTTAAGTTTAGAAATGATAGATAATTGAGATCATGTATGTATCCAAGTGGAAAGTCAGCTTGAAATTCACCTGAAATGCACTGAAAGAAAAACAAACGAGCTGATTGACTCTTGAATTTTGGTTGGTCATGCGTTAAATGCATGTGATGTATATATAACACTAATATAGATGATCACCGTTTAACATCAAAGTGATTGGTGGCACAAGTGAACATCACACACAAAAAAAATTGATTTTTTGTTCAATCCCATCATGTTGATTTTTTGGGCCTTGGGCATTCCTAAAATGCCCAATTTTGGGGCACCCCAATTTTATTTACTATTTGGGTTGGGAAGGACTCTTTGGAAATGCCCAGTCCAAGTTTCAGAAGCAAGTCCAGTCTCTAGAGCATTGGTACTAAGGTAGTAGGACTTTCTACTTATAAAAGATTTTTTGCCTTCATTGTTTCCTTCAACTAGCGATGTGAGACTATAGGTGGGAGGTTTTGTTTTGCAACTTTTTTGTCCCATATCGACAGAGCAAAGGCTCAATTGGCAAAGTGCTCACCTATAAAGCCCTCAACTCCACCTGTTCCACTTGCTCATAGAGTGGTTGCATGTGAAAGCAACACATTGACAGCGTGTATCGGAATTAAAATTAAAATTGTTTTGAAAGGAAATTTCAAAATTTGAAATATATATACATGTATTAGTCAAGGAGATTTAATATTATAGTTTTGGCTTTCTCGTATTGTGACTATTTATTTTTATTTTTCATAAAAATTGACAAGCGTTTAGGGCACCATTCTTAGAATAAGCCTTGGGCACCCAAATACCTTGGGGCAGTCTTGAATGGGAACTCCAAAAAAGAAGAAAATAGTCTCTTTTGTTGTTGATTTGGTGAGTGGTGGTGATCTCTTCGGGGTTGTCGACACGGGAGGAGGGAAAGACACACCGCGGACGGCGAGGCGGTGAGTCTTGCGAAGCACCTGGTGAGGGGGTGTGGGTGCTTGAGCAATGGTGGAGCGCGGATAGAAATGGACTCCGTTGCAATTTGGGGACATCTCGGTTGGAGATGGATGCGTTCTGGTTGGTGAGCGTGGATACCTTTGGGAGGGGGTGCATCCTATGCAAGGGGTGTGTGGTTTATCTCATGCTCAGTTGGTGATTACCCACTCGGAGTGGAGGGGGTGGGGTCCACCCCAGTGGGCTTGTTTTGGTAATGGCTGGTTAGGCCCAGTGTTGTTCTCCTTTGTAAACACTAGGGTAGAATGTTGGCTGCAAGGCAGAGAGAGAGAGAGAGTTCATTGTATTGAGAGGAGATTGTGGGTGATTGTAGAAAATCTCACTGGTGTAATTTCTCAATACAGTGAAACCCCCCTTCCCGTGGGTTGTAGGCCGGTTGCTTGGCCAAACCACGTATATTCGGTGTTACTCTTTTCTTGTTTGTGCTTATATTTGTTTTGTGCTTGTGATTGGTGTGGAATGTGGATTGGGGCCGGCCTCTCGACCCAACTGTGCAGAGGAGGAAGGGTTGGGGCACTGCCACAACTGAATAATTACCAATACGGGCTGGGTTAATCAATGACAAAGAAAAAGAGAGAATTATTTTCTTGCGTTCACCAGCGTCGTCAGGAAGATTGTGGCTTCTAACGTATCTTTTAGGGACACAGTCACGGTGGAAACCAATTAAATTTGGACTGAATTGAAATGCTTGGAGGGATCGGAACAATTCGCTAGAGAGTACAAGAGAGGAGTATTGTGTGTCTACCATCGATCGAACAAGGATTATTGTATAGGGGAGGATACGAAATCCAGCCTTAGTCTGCGCAATTGAATTGTACACACACAAAAATAAGAACTTCATAACTCGAGTGAAACGGCACATTTCGCGCTGAACACCGCATTGTAAACACAAATAACACGTCAAAACTTGACTCTGCCTCTCTCTCTCTCTCTCTCCCTTCGTAAACCTGAACACCATGCCCAAATTGAATGCAAATACTTATACAGAAGTATAATCATTTAAAGTAATTCACAAAGTTTAGATTGCTAGAAAAAGCAACAATGGTTATGAAACTAATAGAAAATCTTATGCCCTTGTATTTTGGGTTGTTGGTTAATTAGGTGCTTTAATTGTACTTTTCTGGGGTATGCCCCTACCTCTTGTATGATCAAGTTTGTTCAATAAAATCCTTAACTTACCCAAACAAAAATACAAAACCTTGGAACCAATTCCAGCTAGGAAACTCCATACATTGCACAATAAACAAATGGAGAGCCAAAACCCAAACAGAAGGGACAACAGGAGCACTTAGGGATTTGGACAATTGTTATCAATCAGTAGTTGTCCTAAGGTGATCATATGGAACGGGCTCTGCAAGTGTGGCTTCTGTTTTGATAGAGCCGCAGAAACTTGTTCCATACTTGGTCGGCACCGTGGGATGGGCTCCAAACATGCGAGTGCTAGCTTTACGGCAAGAACCACTGCTTCCCCGTCCTCATTCCTTGGTAGTGGGAGTCGTTTATCCAATACGTCCTTCAATAGCATACCATAAGAAGATGGTGGTGGTGAATCCAAAGATGATGAAGAAAGAGATGAGATGAGATCCCCTGGATGCCTTCCCATTAGAACTTCTAATGTTAAAACTCCAAAGCTATAGACGTCTAACTTCTCATTCACCTCCATTGTGTAAGCAAGTTCTACCCAAATAAATGAGGGGTACAACAAACAGGAAAGACAAACGATCAAGAAATTGTAGAGGCGGCTTAGGAATTACTAGCAGATTTTTAAAAAATGACACTAATACTGATAGCTAAGTTGAAATATGCAAGTACCTGGTGCAGCATATCCGTAGGTGCCTGCAAAGGAAGTCCAATTTGATGAGTGCAGGTTAAGAAGTCTAGCAGTCCCAAAGTCAGAGAGATGAGCAACATCTTCTAAGTCTAGCAAGACATTCTTGCTTGATATATCACGATGAATGACTGGGGGTGAACAACCATGGTGCATATATGACAAAGCATCTGCCAAACCTTTAAGAACATTCATCCTCTTATCCCAATCCAAACTTAATGCTTCTTCCTCACAGCTGAGTTTCTTGTCCAAGCTCCCCCCTTCCAAGAACTCGTACACCAAATATGAGTGTCGTGGATGTGAACAATAACCATAAAGCCTTATGATATGCTGATGTCGTATCTCTGTCAAGGCACGAATCTCACTCGTAAAACTCCATAGTTCAGTCAACTCTCCATCTTGCGAAGGATGAAACTTCTTTACTGCGACAACCTGACCACTTGGGAGCTCAACCCTATAAACAGCCCCTTGTCCTCCTACTGAAATGCAATACTTGTTATTGAAATCCTCTGTTGCTTCAATGATACTTTCATGAACGAATTTTCCATCGCAGCTCCAAATCTCAAACATATCCTTATTAGTTGCTGTAGTTGGCTCAATTTCATTGTCTCCCATTTTGTTGCGATGAACAAGAAAAATCATAGCAACAATAAAAAATAAAATGCTCAGGATAGGAACTACAACCTGAATCACAGTTTTTTTATGATTTCTCCCTTTATCTCCTTTGTTTTGCTTCAGTGAGCATGGCATCAAACTAGGTTTATTGCCACACAATTGATTGTTATTTCTGTATGCTTGAAATGGAGCATCTTCAAATGCTTTTGTGTTGGGAAGAGGACCTTCCAAGTGATTGTAAGATATGTCAACAGATATTAAACTTGACAATCCGTTGAAAGAGGAGGGAATAGAACCGGACAACAAGTTGTGGGAGAGGTTTAGTGTCTCTAAGCTTTCCAGGGTCCCGATCCTTGGTGGTATCTCACCTGTTAATAAGTTATTTCCAAGATCGAGATTTTGAAGAAAGCGCAATTTTCCTAATTCATAAGGAATAGTCTCCCTGAGAAGATTTCTGCTTAAGTTCAAGTTCAGAAGATTCACACAACCACCCAATTTCCCTTGAATTGGTCCACTAAGAATATTGTTTCCGGACAAGTCAAGATGCCGAAGACTAGACAGGCTTCCAATTTCTGGTGGAATATCGCCAGAAAGTTTGTTATTGCTAAGAGAAAGATTGAACAATAAAACCAATTTTCCCAAATTCTTTGGGACCTCACCAAGTAGATGATTTGAAGAGAGATCGAGTAACTGTAACCGAGTTGCACTTCCAATCCCAGGTGGTAAATTTCCAAAAAGGTCATTGTTGGAGATCTTTAGGCTAGTCAAATTGGGAAACTGTTCCCAGTTTTGCCAAAGCTCACCATGGAATTTATTATAACTCAAATCCAGATATTCAAGGTTTGGGAGTGTCTCAAAAGCTTCTAATATATGCCCCGTCAGTTGGTTTTGATCTAACCTAACACGACGTAACTCGATGCAATTTCTCAAGCTATTCGGGATACAACCTGTTAAGTAGTTTTTTGCTGTAAGCAGTCTCATGAGTGATCCATGAATGCACGTATTTGGCGAAAGATGACCTGTGACCTTGTTAGAGCTTATGTCAAGCACTCGTAGATTTCTAAGGTTGTCTAGTTCTAGAGGGATAGATCCAGAGAGAGAGTTTGTATGAAGCGACAATCTGTTGAGGTTTTCCATGTTCCCTATTGAAGCGGGGATTGACCCTGTGAGATTATTTGCTGACAACCCAAGATCAATGAGAGATCTTAGCATTCCTACTTCTTGAGGGATGGATCCAGAAAGTTTGTTGTTATGAAGGTACAAAATTGTAAGATTGCCCAAGTTCCCTAAAGATGCAGGAATTGAACCAGTAAGGTTGTTCCGCGATAGTGAAAGATTAGAGAGAGACCTAAGCAACGCAACTTCTTGAGGGATGGATCCAGAAAGTTTGTTCTCATAAAGGTATAACTCGATTAAGTTATCCAAATTTCCTATAGTTGGAGGTATTGAACCCGTGAGGTTGTTAGACCACAAAGACAGAGAACTGAGAGAGCTTAGCAATCCTATTTCTGAAGGAATTGTTCCCGAAAGAAGATTGAGGGACATGTTAAGGGAGGTGAGTCTCGACAGGTTGCCAATCTGCGAGGGAATGGTCCCATAGATTAAGTTGTTGGACAGATCAAGTTTAACTAGATGAGAGAACAAAGAGAAGTTAAGACTCGAAAGCGTACCTCTCAAGCCTATTCTCGTGAGGTTCAAATTGGTTACTTTAGTGTCCTCGTCGCAACCAATTCCAACCCAAGTGCAATGACTACTTTCATTCCATGAAGAAAGGAGAGATTGGCTGTGATTGTCAAGGCTAGCTTTCCACGTCAGGAGAGCGAATGTTTCACTTCGTTCTGCATCTGTTTTAGTTGCAGTAGAAACGTGAGCCACAGCAAAACGAGATGAAGAGACAAACGGAAGGATGATAACACAGACAAAAATGATTATGCAAGGAACTACTTGGAAATTGGGAACCCTTTTTGTTAAGGATGCCATGGCTGATTTCTTAATACAATCTAGGAGTTGCATGTGCTGCTTAGAAAGATGAAAGCATTAAATTTTCATCGTGTGGAGGAGTATTTATATAGGTACACGGCTTATCACATGTGTAAGTTGGGAGCTCGAGATAAATAGAATGCGTACAATCAGATTTCTATCACATATTGAGACTTCCAGAAGTTCTAATCAGCATGGAGGGGTAGACTTGGCAATGGGCTCGCGGGCTCAGGTGCCGGTCACTTTGTTCTTGCCCGCTTAATTAGTCAAACATGTACGACTATCTAAAACATTTGCTTCCAATTTGTTGAAATTCTGCAGCTGTCTAGATCATAATAGGTGTTAGAATAAATGGATATAATAAATAATATTGTGATCATATGGTGATATTAAGATTGAGATTTGATTTTAACTATGATGATTTTCTTTCATAGTTAATTGGTATGATTTCCTTCCTTAATTAGGCTCTCTCTTCTCTATAGATAAAAGAGCTCATTGTATAGTGATATCGAATTCAATAAAACTTCTCTTCATATTTTACATGGTATCAGAGCTATAAGATCTAGGCTTTGTGGATATTCGCTCATGGCGGGCTACCTAAGCCTTATTGACGTCCGCCGGGCACTTAGTTAATTACTTTGTCAATCTCTTTCATGCTTTTCAGTTGCCTGCACCCACCATGCATGCCTCTTCTCCACCAACGCTCGTGGCTTTTCAATTACTGGCTTCTTTGTTTTTCGAATTTTCTTGGTTTCTCCTGGTTTTCTTCCTAGCGCTACTCCTGATTTCTTGGCTTGGCTTATCTGCTCCTGGTTTCACTTGGCCTGACTTGGTTACTTCTTGTTTCTCTGCGCTTTTTCAAACTCAAGTTGGTAGACATATTTGAGTTTGAGGGGGGATGTTAGAATAAATGGCTATAATAAATAATATCATGATCATATATATCGTGATATTAAGATTGAGATTTGATTTTAACTGTGTTGATTTTCTTTCTTAGTTAATTGGTATGATTTCCTTTCTTAATTAGGCTCTCTCTCCTCTATAAATAGAAGAGCTCATTATATAGTGATATCGAATTCAATAAAACTTCTCTTCATATTTTACAATAGGGATGATGACTGAAGGGAACAATTTGTAGAATTCCTAACCACTTTTTGTCTAGTTTTCAAGATGTTGTAGCTGTTGAAAGGGACTACACGGAGTTTGAGAAGAACCGGGAACTCTCATCAATTATCATTTATCACCATCAATCTGGGCCCCCACAGATTTGACTATGGTGGCTATTGGTCACCTTCTCCTCCCTTGGAGACCTCTCGGAGGCAAGAATAGAGGCCTAAAATTTTTCAAATGCTTTAACAGCTATTAGCCTATTTCAATTTATAACAACAGTCAACAGCACACCGGCCCCCAAGATATTGTATATCTTATGCTTCGTGTGGTGTCGACGGGCAAGATGGTAATGAAATGCGATTAGTCCGAACTTTTGACCGGCAACTTATTGCGACCTGCCTAGAGTGCACATAGAGTTTGACGTTTAATAAACCTCTTTTTGGGCAAACCTCTGTTTTGTTTTGGTGCTAGCATTCCATTCTAGAATTCGCAATGATACAACAGCATGTAAAATGTTTGCCACTGTCTATTGGGCTATGGCCAAGTTTCGAAAGCTGTGTTAGAAACCACGGAAAGTGTATAGAAACATGTGAAAGTTTATTTTTTTTGATTGGCACGTGTGAAAGTTTATTGCCATGTGTTGCGACAAATGCTATTGGACTGTGTTTGAATCTTGGATTTGTGGGAGAAAGGATTGATGAAGACGTAAAAATAGGAACAGTTCGGATATAGTTGGTTGTGTTTCCAGACTTTTTCTTTTCCCTCCACAATTCACTCGCAAATCGAATATCCAGCCACAGCCTTGTGACATTCTTTCCGAAGGAAGACATTGCATCAGTGTTGAACTTCTAAACTCATATTTTCGATTGTATATAACAGGCAGGCAGGAAACAGCAAAAGCGCGTGAGGTTCTAATTAAGATCATGTCATCTCAAACCTCTCTAGGTATGGATTATAGTGGATAAAAGAAGTAATAACAGATATTGTCAGAAGAAATAGAACTGATTTCTAAAAGTTTGATGGAAGTAGACCGTAGAGGATGGGTGAAGGGAGTTTTGGCAGTAGGCCTGTCAATGGACCGGATTCTATCCGGATCCGATAACGTCGATCTGATAATCCGAATCCGGTAATCCAAATACGAATCGGATCGGATTAAATCCGTTATCGATCTGAATCCGAACTTTATTTTTTTTATTATTTAAAATTTAAAAAAAAAAACAGTAAATTTTTTATTTTGAAAAAAAAATGTTTAAGAAATTGTATTTTTATTTTTTACTTTTTATTTTAATTTTTTTAAAAAAATTTCGGAAAATATTTTTTTTTGAAAAAAAAATTGTATTTTTTTGAAAAATATAATTTTGTTTTTTGCTAAAATTTTTGAAGTAAAAAAGTTTTCGGATCGGATCCGGATTTTCCGGATTCGGATCGGATTTGGGTCTTATCGGTTTTAGCCCATTGACAGGCCTACTTGGCAGATAATTGAAAAGTAGTTTGGTCACTGGCCAGAATGTGATATCTGTGATCTTAATCAGGGAGAGCAGGGCCCTTTCTAGGGAAGAAGATGATAGGAAAGATACAAATGCATGTACAGGCCGTAATATGATCATGTGAATAATACTGTGACATGAAAAGATTTTGAACTTGAGAATGAAAATTTAATTGCTCGAATTATATTCAAATGACCGTACTAGCATTGCATTTATAGATGCAAATTGATCAATTTAACGTTGTAAATTCTGTAATCGCAAGAAACAGGATGGAACGCCTTTAGAGTTTTTGTCTGCCATTGTATTCCTGCAAAAATATTCAAGATAGAACCCTAATAACAACTTCTAAAAGCCAAGTGATATCTTCTAACTTCTAAGCACAGAAAACTGGGGAGAATTTCTTTCACGGGTGATAGAAAACAAAGACGGAAAATACTGATGTTATTTCTGACATATTACAGAAAGATACATAATATATATTCACAACGGGATCCTTTCAGCCCTACAGTGAGTGCAATGGTGACACCACCTTATCACTTGCAAAGAATCTCAAACAATTACGCACGACTTTCAGTAAGAGTTGAAAGAACTCACCCTGCTTCCACAAGCTTAACAACTGTTGGAAAGGATAATTTACCAAGTGATGCCTTCGTTTGTGTCAAAACACTTCACCTCTTCTTGTAGCGTGCTATTTGTTCATGTGAGATTACGGCCATGTTGATAAGTAAAAGCAACAATGCTAAATTACCAATCAGAATGTGCTCGGGACGTGACCCTAGACGAACCCGTCCGTAAATTCTTATAGTCTCTGCACACTATAGTTTCACTCCCCAAGTATTTAGTTACTTCTACTGCGTCGCTTACTTCCAAAAGATCGATGAAAACTGTCCCCGGGTGATTGTTAAAGCTGCAAAGCGTGTGAAAAGTTTATTGTGATGAAGATGTCGTGAAGAAATTTGAACACATGAGTTCCTAAATCGTGTTACTGAAATATTTCCAATTTTGTACAGATTTTACAAGTTGAACTCCCTTGCACATCACGGGAGACGGTATTCGTCAATTGTTGGGGCTAAAAGGTTCAAAGTATATAGTTGTTCGAAGACGAAATATGTGTGGGTAAAAGTTGAAGGACGAAGTTAAAAAAACTAGAATAAGTTCTGAGGATACAACTGAAATGAACCCTAAATGAAACGCCCGACGATTGCCATCCCCAAGGTCCCAAAATGCGGTTTAGCTGAAATTACAGGGAGATCGCTTCATACTACCTCTTGCTCTTAATAATGAATCTTGTCCGGAGTTTACAATATTTCAAACCATTCATCTTGTAAATATCATACAGTAAAACATCCTAAACATCTTGGAAAAATTAGTTTGGTTCAATATCAAAAAGTGAATAGATAGATGGACAACAAACCCAAAAATAAGCTGACATCTTCCATTTTTTACCACCCAAAGCATGATTCATTCGCTTACTAATAGCATTTATTGATGTTCGATCAAGTTAATGTTTTGCCAGAGTACTTGAGGACCACAAGCTTTACCAAAACCCCAAATTTTTTGAACTTGAGAAGAAATCCACAAATTAGATTATCGAAAATTATAGACAGATGAAAATGATAGTCTAAAAAACACCTCCTGAACACAATTCTAGAGGAATTGTGTCCGGAAATTGTTAGATATACGTGGAATCGTGTATCCACATGCATTGAACTGTTCTTGATACAATTGTATCCGGAGTTGTATTTTAAAATTGTGTCCATAAAATCGCTTGATAAAACCATGGAGGGCAAGTAATTTTCTTTGAAATTATGAGGTGGCCATATTTTTTAATTTTTTTTAACAGAAGCACAAATTGCATTCATTAAAATTCATCCGGCATTTACTAAGATTTTCATCCAAGAACAAAGATAAGGAGTTACAACCAAAGCCGAAATACTAAAGGATTATCCAATAAACGCAAAGAGATAATTAATGTCTAAATCTTAAATACGGGCCTCAAACTCTACCTACACTGACAATAAAATTCGGCACCAGTGATCGTTAGATTCGCCTCAACTCTCAAGATGGCGCAGAACCACATCAGAGATAACAACAATTTTGCATTTAGGATTAGAGATAGTCTCATTGCAAAAGTTGGCCAACTGACCATTCCCAAATATAAACCCTCAAACGGGGCGATTGAATACGCTCACGCCACCGTTTCCGGTCCAGTTCTCATTCTTTCCGAACTCTAAAACCCAGAAAAGAAAACCCCAAAAACGAAACCAAAATGAATTTCTTGAAACCCAAACACCACGAGTCCCCCTCCCCTCAATCCCCAAATCTACTCCTCCAACAAGCCCTAACCCACCTCCAAACCCAATGCTCCGCCTTCCTCCGCCACCACCACCACCACAAACCCTTCAACATCCCTTTCTTAAACCCTAACCCTTCTCTCCTCAAAACCCACCTCGATTCCACCCTCTCCAACCTCCACCACCACGCTAAACAAGCAATCGAAGCCGGGTTTTCGATCTTGGCCCAGAAAAACCTGGCTTCGGCCGCTGAAAGGCGCGGTGCTGGTAGTGCCCTGGCACTGGGGAACGAGGCGGTGGAAGAGCGGTTGACCGGGGTCCACGTGTACGCCCTCGGCAACGCCTCGGAGGAATTCGTGCTGGTTTCGGGTGTGAGTACGGGGAAATCAATTGGGTTGTTTTGTTTCAAGGAAAAAGATGCTGAGGCTCTTCTTGATCAGATGAAGTCCATGGACCCCGCGATGCGGAGAGGCTCGAAAGTGGTTGCTGTGCCTCTGAACAAGGTTTGTGAGTAGCCATTTAGGCAATGTTTAATTTTGGTCGGAATAGTAATCTCTCTATAATTACTACTCCACAAATGTATTGAGCCTAGAGGTGTCAAACGGGCTGTGCCGCGCCCGGCGGCCCATTTAGATTCGTTGTGCTGTGCCGTGCCAGCCCGTTTACTTAATGGTGCCGTGTCGTGCCCTTTTTAAATTATGCCGTGCTGGCCATTTTACATAATCGTAATCATATTGTGCCGGTGCCGGTGCAGGCCTATCTCCAACCGAGTTTCAACGGGAAGCAAATTTGTGTACCAACCAACAGTTTAGTCTAGAACCATGCCGTGCCCCTGTCGTGCCATGCCACATTTACGTGTCGTGTTGTGCTCATGCAGCCCGGCCAGTTTGACACCTCTAATTGAGCCTCTCCTCCAAATCTAATTTCCTAGAATTTTTCTTGTTTTTGGATTTATTGAGAGAGAGACGGAGAACAAGAGAGGCGGGGTGGAGATAGAACATGGAGATGGGGTTGGGATGTTGAGAATGCAATCCCTTGGTATTTTTATTACAATGCCATGTATACTCCGGCCAATCAAATAGCCCTGTATATGACGAAGTTATAATATGAGGTTGGTTTGGTTTCTGGATTTATGGGTGGGATACGTTCATTTGCTGAATTACTGACTGGTGAAGATGGATCAAGTCACTTGTAGGAGTCGAGTCTAACTAGTTTTTGGTATTGCAGGTTTTACAGCTTAAACTTGAAGGTGTGGCATTTAGGTTGATACCGGAGCTGTCCCAAATCGTCAATGCTGTCAAGGTCAGTTATTTGGAAATGTTAGTTTCTGCTTTTGTTTTCTAGTTTGGAAGTTAGGAAACATAAGTTAATTTTGCACTTGTACGTAAAGGCTCTTAGTGCAAGTACTGATGGTGCTCGTGTATAGCTGCAATAAGCATTGATAGCTTAAGATTTTGGCACATTGGGCAAAGTCTTTAGGAGAGTGTTTGAATTGGTTTTGGAGATTACTTTAATGTTTGAGCTTTGTGGTTTCCTTTTTTATATTGTTAAATGCGGTATATAGATGCCATCACATCAGGAGCATCAATAAAGAGAGGTTGTGTCTCCGAGCTGAACTTGCTGCCCTTTATTTGCTTCTTCTTTCTCTTCTTAATCTGGATAATTTTATTATTTGTTGTACAATATCCTTTCACTTATTTTTAATGGATAGGGATGTACAAATATTTTCTGAAAGTCTGAAACAAATAGGCAGACACTAGTTTTCTGGAAGATTGAATCAGAATAATTTAGGAATATGGAATGCCTGAGATTATAAACTTTCTGGCTTCTTTGATTTCTCTCTCTATTATAATTCTCTTCAGCCAGAGGGAATGATATTTGTTATTGCAATGGGCCATGCAGATTGCAGAAATCATGCTCCTGATGAACCGTTCACCTGTAATTTTTACAGCTGGAGTTATGATAATATTCTATTTGATTTTTGTTTTGTTTTTTCTATGTAGGAGAGGCAAAAGGCTGGTTTTGCGGATGAGAGTTTCCCCGGGGTGCCTGTTTTTCAGGTTCTCTTGTATTAGTTTTTGTTTCGAAAACTATTAAATGCCTAGTAAATAGCCTTATGTGTACTTCATGTGAATGCTTTATGATCTACGAACCTATCCAATTTGATGATTTGTAAGGGACAAGGCATTTGCAACATAATGAATTGAAAATTTCCGGAGAAAGAGAAACATAATTTTATCATGGTTACTGTGTCTCAGAAAGAAAAAGGTTTCTGTTTTTTCACTATTTTTGTTGAAAAACTGTGTGGTAGTGTTTGTTCACTGACGCTATAGAGCTTATCATTTTGTTCTCATTTACAGAAAAAGTTGCAGCCTGGAGTATGCTGATAGGCTATATATTTCCATTTGTTTCAACTATGGAAGTAACCAAATTGTATAATTTTTTTGTTTTGGTCAAGCGGAAAATACCAAATTGTATAATTGAAATGTATATCCTGATAACTTATATTTATGTTCCAATTCGAGACTATAGTGAAGTGAATAATAGTAAAGCTGACTTAAGATTCATGCAAGATGATACTAGACTTACCCTTATTAGCTTTATCTTCTGATTATGCACATGTTTAATCTCTTGGGTTCGCTGGACTGGCAAAGATGAAAGAATGTAAAAAGGCCCTTCTTGTACTTGTTCATGCTGATAGTATTATGGCAGAGAGTAACCTACGAGGCTACAATGATTGGAGCTGATAATTAGAAAGTTGAATATTAGGTAATCATTTAGGGGGCATCATTCAACATGTGCAATGAGACAAGTTTTCCTTCTAGTCTTCAGAGTTCAGACTTTGTTTGCTTAAGTCTTTTGTGATCAGGGTCAATGTTCTAAAAGTCGCTAGGCGCTAGTCGGGCGGTCAACCTCCTTCGAGCTATTAATCGGATTAATCAGCGATTAATCGATGCATATTAATTAGTAATCAGTGATTAATCGTTTGTCGGACCTAATTAGATAGGCCTTGCCAGCGATTAATTCCTTGTTTTAGAACACTGATTGCCTAATTCTAACCAACTTGAGTGGGTTTCGACTTTGACTATATCTTAGCCTGAACCACATCTGGTCCAACGTCTAATAATCTCCTCGCATCTGTGTTTCTTTTCATGTCAATCGCTCGACTTTGAAAGTTCTCCCACAAACACTTGATCCTCTTGGGTGACCTGCCCCTTAGCATGAGGCCTAAGAGTTCAGGATCGAGAACTGCTGTGTTGAGGATTTTGGTCCGAAAGTATGATATGGCTCCAGTTCATTTTTAATTGTGCGATGTTTTTACTGTGAGTAGTTTTGTGGACAAAGTAGTAGGCCTATGGTTTGAAGCTTACCAACCTTCTTCGATGTACAGTCAGAGAACTTGATCCTGAGGAGCCAAGATAAGAAATACCGGCCTGTATTTTTCAGGAAGGTTAGTGAGAAGATGGCCCTCTTGACATAATGTAATGCTTATGTTTAGGATCATTTCTATTCTTTAATTGTTGATGAATTATCTAGGAGGACCTGGAAAATTCGTTATCGAGAGCTTCTTGCCAACAGAAGCAATTGAATCCTGCCTTCAGAGAGGGCAATATTCAGGTAAACTCTTTTGTGGTCCCCTTGGTTTGGTAGAACTTTAGTTTCGTTAAACATTTTTTCCCTCTCCTTCCAATCTTGTAGGTTGCTGTACTCGAGGACATAATACAAGGGATGAAGGTGAGGAACTTTTGTCCGTAGTTCTTCCTTGTCACTTGTTGAAGGAGTTAGCTTCTCTGCAAGCCTCACCTGCTAGTCCGTGACCTTGATTTCACCGGGTCCTTTTTCTATGATTCAATCTCTTATTAAGTGTCTGTGTGTAGATCATGCATGAGAAAAATGGCAGATTGATCCAGGAGGTGCATGATTTCATCCCATTTGTCTTTGAAGAACTGAATGACCATATATTTTTTGGTAAATGCAAATAATGTACCTCCCATTGTCCAATTGTCCACAAATTTGTCATGTATGATCTGCATAAGTGACCAGATTGGGTATCATGGTGGAACTTGGGGTAGGCCCACTAATCCAGAATTTGTGGATTGCACCGGTGCAATCGACATAGTGGTCTGTAGTAGACAAACCAACGCCCTGGTTTGAGTCGTTTGACTGCCGAGAAGGTGGAGACTGTGGAGTCTAGAAAATGAATTTGGAAATATTTTGTCCTTATATTGCTATGGATATTTTTATTTTTCCTGTCCTCTTGGAGTAACTGAAAAGCTGGGGTTACCTAGCATTGTAGAATGAGAATGTTGGTTGGAGTTTGATAGCAGGCACATGGATCAATTACAGCATAGACTTTCTGTACCCAATCTACCTTTTGAATATACTCGATAACGGGTCCTGCCCTTGTAAATGCTCTTTTCTCCCTAGTTATTTGCCAATCAATTAGAGAATTTGTGAAATGCTTTGCAAAAATAACTTCTTACATTGCAGGACAATACTTCGTCAACCTGGGATGATGTGGTTTTCATTCCTCCTGGCTTTGATGTTTCAACTAATCCGCCCCGAGAATAGGTAGGTGCATTCCTTGACCAATAAAGGAGTAGTTCTTTACCTTTCTTCCCAGTTATAGCTTATATCATGAATACAGGACTTGTAAAAGAGACAAACCAAAGGAAGTATGAGATTCTTGTTTCTGCAACTGTCTATGGGTCTAGCAACATGCAATTTACTATAATCATACAGTGGCGTAGACAGAATTGCTTTCGATGTTTGTTGATGCTAGTCATTTGGGTGCATGTAATTTCTAGTTCTGGTTAAAATGACATGTTTTAATTGGGCCAATTTTGGCTTGGAAAGGTTGGGGTTGCCGTATCGCAGCCCTCACCCTCTGTCCATCACTGGTTGCGTTGGATTTCAACCTAATTGCTCTGCCTCGGGAAAATGTTTCCTGAAAGCTTATGCTTCTTTGCTTGGCATGGAAAGTGCATTCTTGAGTTTCGTCTTCATAGAAAATAGAATAGTGCAGTCAAGTGTGATTTTTCAATTTGAAGCAACTTACACTAATAATGCTAGTGATGATGTTTCATAATGATACTAGAATTGTGTTATAATAGGGTTGATATAGGCATGTAATATTGCAATTTTAGAATGTACTTAGGTGATAAAAAATTAACAAAGAAAGATTAGTCTTTTAGATTATTCATGTGATTGAAATTTTCTAGGATTGTTTAGACCAGTTGTCTTGCCAAATACCACAAGTTTTACCGTTTTCAAGTTTTAGTTTGGTGTGTGTTTCCGTGTTCCTCTCTGTTCGCCCAAGAGCCAGTCAGCCAGTTGTGTTTAATAGCTTTTTCTATGTTGGAGCAAATAATGAGGCAATTCTTTCGCTTGTGTTTAATTAACATGACCCGGACTTGGCGCATGGATAAGTCACGTGTCACGGACCTATCTATGAATTCTTGTTGTTCGGATACCACGACAGCATGCTGAAATCTTCTTCCAAGTGTACAATCTTTGCAAATAGATGTTTGGTAAGATGAAGGAAAGAACAATAGAGAAGGGTTAAGAGGACGTGCGGAAGAACACTTCACTTATTGCTCATACAAATTGACATAATACAACCACTTAAGAAAACGACGAAGATGAGTTATGAACCAACCCCTATCACTCAAATAGACCAGTTTCGAAGAACAGTTCATTCAACTTTACTAGCCTTGACCTCATCAACAAAAGACTTCAGATTCTTGTCCGATGATCCACCTTCTTTACCAGCTTCCCTTGCCAAATCCTTCCACTTCTTAGCATTCATCCTCATTTCATCCCCTCCCATCACCATTTCTATGCACCTTTTAATCTCATCACTCTCGACTAAGTGATCTAGATTCGGTTTCACTCTTGTTCCAGTCTTCCAAACATCTTCAATAAGCTTTGCATTCGTAACTTGGTCCGCCCACTGCGGAAAAGCCACAACTGGAACCCCGGAAACCAAGCTCTCCATAGAAGAATTCCACCCGCAATGAGACAAGAAACACCCAATTGATGGGTGTGACAAAACCTCCACTTGAGAACACCACGGCACGATCATTCCTTGTTGTTCCAATTTCTCTTTGCAACTCAGCTTCTCGTCTTCAGTGGCTCTTACCACCCACAAAAATGGCCTTCCACAAGCAAGCAGCCCGTGTGCTATCTCCTCCATCTGTTGCTTGGCTATTGGAGAATAGCTTCCGAAGGCTGCATAAATAACAGAGTCACTAGGCTCTGAATCCAACCATTTGATATAGGCTCTTGAATCGTCAAAGAGATCTCCTCCAAAAGATTTGTCTGACGGATCATTTCCATCCAAGAAAGCCGATGGGATTAACGGTCCAATAGCAACCAAGTTTAGCTTCTCGATTGCTCTTAGGGCTCCAGACTCCAAAGCATCGAAGGAGTTTACGAGTACTTTTGGATTGTTTTGGGCATCAAGCACCTCAAAATGCTCTTTTACTGATTGAAGTGCAAAATTATAGGTGTTTGAAGCCAACAAATAAGAGGGAAGATCACTGCCGGCTACCGGTGGTAGTCCTGGTAATTCAACTGACAATGAGGGGTCATTCATGTTATTCCTAATGGAATCCCCATAACCATTCAAGTAATAGTAGTAAATATCCAGGATGGTGGCTGGTTGAATCCAAACGAAAGTGGATGGCACACGAAGATCATGTGCAACCTGGCCTGCCCAATGGACAAATGGGGTGTAAACCACATGCATGAAAGGCTGGCCTCTTTCAGCTTGAGATGTGATGAGTTTTGCTACAGCCTCTGATCCGCGTCCCTTTAACTCTTCCATGTACTGGTCGAGTTTGTCCATTCCCCAGCTGCCATCAGAGAAGCCGAAAAAGTTCAAGCCTGGTGGAGTAGTCGTGCTTCTGGTCATGCGATTGACGGCGGAAAACGTTGTTGCGTAAGTGACGTCAATGCCCATTTTGATGAGGCGCTTGGCAAATTGGAGGCCGGGATTGATTTGCGGTTGCGCTGGAAGCGTTACAAGCAGTATTCGAACACAGGAGTCCATTGGTTTGGGGGCTGAGGTAGGGAGGGTGGTGGCTAGATCGAAAAGCTGAAGAACTAGTTTGGGTATTCGACAGTTGACTTGTGGCCGGACGGAGTATGAAAGCCCACGAGATGAGGTGTATTTATTTATTGTCCTGAAGCATATTATGAGCTGTCGCTAGAAAATGAATTGTTACTTTTAAGTATTTTAAAAGGGCCTTCGTGACGTCCTTTCATGGTTTGAGTACGCTTTCTTGGTTTGACTTGTTTTTTTTATTTGAGACAGAGAGACCGTGAGTTCGAGTCTTTTTCACGAAGCTCAGCTCTTGTTGTACCATCTAAGTTTCTAACCTGCACCAGCACTCTACCGTCCTTGGCCAAAAAAACAAACAAATCAATGATTCTACAATTACGAATATAGGTGTATCTACATATATTCATATATATGGAAAATCTCACTTGACTTGTGTTAGAAAGTTTGGGTAAATGTTTACATCTTCTGTCCTATGGTTTACTTGGTTCATTTTAAAAAATTCGTGTTATTTTTCCAAATAACTAAAGGACTTTCAGCTGCGGAACCATGGTTTGCATTCGAGCAGGGTCTATCAGAATATAAATTTTTTGTTCGTGAGATACTGAAAAGTTTACATATTTTTTGGGGTAAATTAACCACTTTATAGATCAAACAAAAAGAATATACAGAGTTTTTCAATACAGATTCTGAAATGGCTACCAACAAGGTGCCTTAACAACGAAATCAACGAGAAACGAAGCACCTACTAACAGAAAATAACGAAGCTAGACAAAATAGTGAGCTAGGTATTGAAAATCATCGAGTTTAAGCCCCAAACTGTAGTCAGCAAACGATTTCCATCAGTACTTGAGGCCTCTCCAAGAGCATAGGCATGCCCAAACTTCATTAATAATGTGAGAGCTCAAGAAAGGAGTAGGGAGAGCTTTACCTTGGTATACTCTGGTATTCCTTTCATGTCAAATCCAGTAAATAGAAGCTGCCAAAGAGAGCTTGTAGATTCTAACAGGGATAGAGGAACCATTCATCCGAGAACATACCCAATCAATTTCCTCAGACAGCCCAAAACAGTTCTTGCGATGTGATTCTTGTTTAAGACCATTTTCCAAACCTCCTTAAAAAATGGACATTCAAAAAATAGGTGTTCATGGGAGTCCATGGCACCAAGGCAAAGGACACAATCAACATCAATTCCCATCCCCAGCTAAGCAATCTGTCCTTTGTAGAAAGATGGCCCATAAAAGCAACCCACTCTATGAAGGCCCGATGAGGTACATGGTGGAGAAACCAAACACTTTTTGCCCATGAAATCTTAGGAAAAGAAGCCCTCCAGGCTTGCCAACCAGAATTAGCAGAAAACATGCCATCCTTAGTTAAGATCCACTTAACCGAATCAGGAGTAGCAATGTTAGGATCAAAGTAGGGGGAGTATGTGCATCAATTTCCCTTGTGGCCATACTCCAAGGTCTAGGCCATTTCAAAGTATCTTGATGTATAATGGTAGACACTTGGGTGAGCAAAAATCCCCCTCTATTGACTGCCACTGCATCACCAAATTTCTGATATGAAGGTCCTAATGCATACCACTTATCAATCCAAAGAAAAGTAGAGCATCCATCACCAATGGAGTATTTAAGGTCAAGCTAGATCTCTAAGATTAAAATCTTCCTAATGTTGCAAGAAGCCTCATTAGGAATTTTAACTCCACAAGCTATGATCTTTAATAATGTAGGTGTGAAGCCATTTTGTCCATAACATATCAGACTTTAAACACAGGGCCCATAAATGTCTTAACATGGAAGCTCTATTCCAATCTTTGAGAAGTCTAAATCCCAAACCTCCCTCCTCCTTAGGGGCACACACAAACTGCCATGCCACCTTAGCACCAGAAGTTTTAAGTTCAGGACTAGACCAAAGAAAGGCTCTCGACATTCTCTCATTGTCACGCAAAACTCTTTGAGGAAGAAAAAAAATTCAAGACCAAATGGATGCTGAAGAGAACATACTGGACCAATTGGGCCCTGCCTCCGTAAGACAAGGTTTAATTCAACCAAGACTAGATTCTGCTAAGGATCTTCTCTTTCAACTGAGCAGAATCTTTAGCTTTGAGTCTTGTAGAAATAAGAGGTACTCCCAAATACTTCCCAGGTAATGCTCCCACAGGGATAGCTAATATAGTACTGAGATTAGCTTTGGATAAGTCATCGACTCTTGAGAAAAAAAATGGTACTTCTCTGCAAATTAGGGCCAAGACCTGAGAATAATTGGTAATCATTCAACGTATCTGCCACCAATTGAAATGTTTCTGCTTCAGCCCCACAAAGAACAAAGAGATCATCAGCAAAAATCACGTGGTTGATGTTTAAAGCTCTGCATCTTGGACGAAACACAAAATCAGGGCAATGACCAATCTTATACTAATTTTATACTGAAGGAGGGCACTGAATCCTTCCATAACTAGCAGGAAAAGATAGGGAGATAGTGGAAAGTTTACATTGGTTCTTCTAACTTTTATAGAATAGGTTTTTACAAATAAAAATATTAAATATCGAGAAATCACAGATACGACCATCGGACCATGTATCAATGACATGTTGTATTGTAATGCAACATCAACTTGTCATGTGCATGGACCGGACCCTCTGAAACTTTGGTTTTTTTTTTTTTTTTTTTTTTTGGGGGGGGGGGGGGGGGGGGGGGGGGGGGTGTGGGGGTTGGGGTGCGCTCGCTCTCTAGAGGTCCCCGGACCCTCTGAAACTTTGGTTGTTGGGGGGGGGGGAGGGCGGGTGCGCTAGAGGTCCCCGGACCCTCTGAAACTTTGGTTGGGGGGTGGTGTGTGCTAGAGGCCCCTTAATACCTATGCCCATGAGCACTTCCTTGCATAACTTTCTGAACCTTCTACTTAGTTCTTTAAGTTGGTGCGAAAATATTTGGACGGTTACGAACGGAGGTACTTAATTTTGTAATCCCATAACTTGGTTTTTTTTTTTTTTTTGATGAAGTAAGATTACGAGACATATTAAATGCTTGGTAAAATTATGAGACATACTCTCACATGGGTGTGTGGCTCTCAATATATATTTTGATGTCAAAACGTTCGACGTCTCGAGAAATCATTTTACTAATGGCAATTTTTTTGGGATTTTTTTTTTTTTTTTGTAAATGCAGTAGTTAAGAGAGCGGATATGATAGTTTTGGGTAGTAACGCTACAGGGAGGGAAGACCGTAACTGACATTAGATATTGTTGTGCGCAAAGATACGAGTCTAATAGGTTTGAGTGAACAAGTAACCATTTAATTTGTTGCTTCGTTGTAAAAGCATAGCTTCCAAATGCGACGTGGGTGAACTTTCTTTTAGTGTTTGTTGATGTCAGTGATAGGTGCTGAAAAGCACCCATTTACTCCTTCTAATTTACGCATTATTTATCCATTTACTTTGTTACTTGATGCGTTTTAGTGTTTTATGGTGTTTGCAGAGCTCAAAGACTGATGGGTGCGAAGATGTGCAAATTGGATTGAGTAATAAGAAGATTAAAAGAAGCTTGGGGTCATAGTGCAGATTGTCTAAAAGTTGCATAGTTAATCCATTATTTCCCAGAGTCCAAAGGAGCTTAATGTAATTTAGGGCTTAAAAGTTAAAACCCTACGATATAAACTATAAAATATGATGCTACTGAGGTCAGGCGGAGGAATTCGAGGACGACGTCAGGCGGAATTAATTCTTCAACGTTATCCGGCGTGACTTCTTACACGGGGGCTGCTGCAGTTCTTGAATGCAGGGTTCTCGACCGGATCAGTGGATTTTCTAGCATTCCGACCATGATTTCATCAATTCATATATCTACGGTTCTCATTCCCATGGCCGGCTAAATCCCTTGTCTAGGGCGAAGATGAAACTTCGCGCCAAGTAACCTCTTTTATGCATGGGTTTTGGTTTATTTTTCGGATCGATTGTAAAACTCAGAATCCTTTTCGTTTCAATTGAATGAATTGATTTTAATTCGTTCTATCGATTGAGTATTTGTATTCTAGATTTCAAATACCTAGTTTTGCAATGGTTTTCATTGATTGTGGTTGGAGTTCTGAGATAAATAAAGCTCGTAAGACGGATCGTGCCGTTAGGTGGCCGAATCGTGCTACTAAGAGACGGTCCGTGCTATGGGATAGTCTATGCCTTTTAATAACCCAATTATTTTCTTGACGATTATTGTTAGGATTTGCAAGTCCTAGCGATAATCCCTTTTGATTCGAATAAATAAACCTAACCTATGCATATTGTTGTTATGCGGTCGGAGTGGATTCTAAACCCTAGATATTTTCCTCCATCGTTTCTAAATCTTTTAATTAAATTGTTCTTTAGTTAATTAGCTCTTTAAAACAAATCAACCAATCAATCTTTACTTTTCCGAATTAATCTAAAAATCAATCGAATTTGTCGTAACTTAGCCATTCAGCCCCCGTTGGAACGATACTCGGTCTTGACCACTATTCTACGGAGTAGAAGTTAATTCTTGATTTTTATAAATTTATTTTTGACACGAAACGACGCGGTCAGTCAGTCATTTGGGTGCATGCACATTCTAGTTCTGGTTAAAATCGCATGTTTTAATCTGGCCAGTTTTGGCTTGAAAAAACGCTTCTTAGGTCTGATTCTCTCATGAACGTAATGACAGGGATCTGGGTTTGTGAGCAGCGTGTATGCCATGCCTCGTTCAGAGTTCTTATACTCCACTTGTTCTTCTACTTATTCTTCGTACTTATGCTCTCTTCAAGGCAGGGTATTGGCATCAAATAGAACCTCGGCTTTAGCTGGTTAAGGCAAAGAAGTTATTGCCGGAGATGGTGTTGCGTTTGGTGGCGGAAACATGAATTTGATGAAGGGGGAGGCCGAATGTAATTATTTGAGGTTGAGTAAATTATCGCAGAAAAGTTCAGTCTTTTTTAAAATAAAATTTGGCTAAAAGAGTTCAGTATTGAAGGGGTTAAAGTAAACTTATTAATAATTTCTAAAGTGCCCGCACGCCTTTTTTTTTTTTTTCTGGTTAAGATATCAGATTGTAAACTCAAGCTCGTTCAGATTTGTTCATTAAGTTTTTTAGCAAACTCGAGCTCGAGCCGAACTCAATAAAAATTATGACGAGCCAAACTCGAACTGAGCTTGCCTAGGTTTGGGTTTAACTCGAGCTTGTTCGTGAGCCTTAACGACTCAATTATATCATATATTTAAGCTCTCATGCTCTCATAAAGGTCTAAAGTAACAAATAATATTTTTAGTATGTACATAAATACGTTCATATAATATTTTTTTTTGGGGCATCACATTCATATAATAATTATAAAATGATAAAAGCATATATATACGTACTCTCTCCATCCGGATTTAATTGTCCCTCGTTCTAATCTAACCGGCTAAAAAACTTGCTATATCTTTAAATTTGTAATGAATTTCATATCGAATATGGATCTTATTTGATAGATCTCGATTAGTTTTTTATACAATGTTTTCGAAATCACATAGAACATTATAAATTATAAAATATAATCAATTGAAAAATGGCACAAACTCTCAAAAACGACCATTCAATTGGGACGGAGAGAGTAAATTTTTAATAATTGGAAACGTTTAGACTTGTACAAGTTTTAAAATTTTCATTATATAACTATATAAAATCCTCATGATATACATATATTTCAGGTTCGCGAGTCTAATCGAGCTGAATACTACTACATTCATGTTTGGCTTATTTATGAAACGAGCCTAAAATTGAGGTTCAGGTTCGGTTTATTTAGTGGACAAATCAAAGTCAAACGAGTCTTTTCCGAGTTGAGTCTCGAACAGCTCACGAACAGCTCAATGGTATTCATTTACAGTTCTTCATATACATAAGAAATATACGAGATTACAAGAAAATCGAAAGGTTGGGGATGACGTATCCCCGCCCTCACCCTCTCTGTCCGTAACTGGTTCCGTTGGATTTCAACCTAACACCTCCTCTGCCTCTGGAAAAAACAATCAATAAAGGAAGATCAGGATTTTAGATTCGTCATGCGTTTCAAGTTTTCCAGGATTGTTAGGACAAGTTGTCTTGCCAAATACTCTACCACAAGTTTTACCCTTTTTTTATTTTTTATTTTTATATAAGGTAAATTTTCGTAGTCGTCCCTCTAGTTTTACGGTTGTCTTAATTTCGTCCATCTAGTTTCAATTGTCTTAATTTCGTCTCTGTAGTTTGTTTTACGTTCCAAATTGGTAAAAATCGTTAATACCGTTAATAAAACTAACGGAAAAAATATGATTAAAAATTTAAGTGTTCCAATTTTCAATCCGATTGAACCGGTACGAAGATTTTATTTTTTTGATCCCAAAAATTCATTATGACCATTTAAGATAAAATGATCAGAAAAATAAGATCTTTGCACCGGTTCAACCGGATTGAAAATTGGAGCACTTAATTTTTTAATCACATTTTTTCCATTAGTTTCATTAACGGTGTTAACGATTTTACCAATTTGGAACGTAAAACAAACTATAGGGACGAAATTGAGACAATTAAAACTGGATGAATGAAATTGAGACAACTGTAGAACTAGAGGGACGGCCACGAAAATTTGCCCTTTTATATATTGTGTTTTAGCTTGATGTGTGTTTCATTGTTTCTCTTACATCACCCAAGAGCCAGTTAGATAGTTGTGATTGATAGCTTTTTCGAAGTTGCAATATCTAGCGAGGCAATTCCTCCGCTTGTGAATTTGATTAACATGACCCGAACGTGGTGTATGGATAAGTCGTGTGTCACGGTACTCCTATCTGTACTAAATTACTGATTCTTTATTGGTTGAATACCACATCAGCATGCTGAAATCTTATTCGAAATGTACGTTTGCTAAGATGAACGGTTAAAATAGGAATTAGTGCGAAAGAATATTTCACTTATTTCTCGTACAAATTAACATCATAAAACCTCTCAAGAAAACAACAAAGATGGATTACGACAAGTTGTCACTTGCCTAAGGACACTGGTGACGAGGGAGAAAATACAAACCAACCAATCGAAAAGGAAGCATCATTCTACCACAAACCCCTATCAATCAAATAGACCACTTCATTCTACTTTATTAGCCTTGGCCTCATCAACAAAAATCTTGAGATTCTTATCCGATGATCCACCTTCTTTACCAGCTTCCCTTGCCAATTCCTTCCACTTCTTAGCATTCGTCCTCATTTCATCCCCGCCCATCACCATTTCTATGCACCTTTTAATCTCATCACTCTCGACTAAGTGATCTAGATTCGATTTCACTCTTGTTCCAGTCTTCCAAACGTCTTCAATAAGCTTTGCGTTCGGAACTTGGTCCGACCATTGCGGAAAAGCCACAACCGGAACCCCGGAAACCAAGCTCTCCAAAGAAGAATTCCACCCGCAATGAGACAGGAAACACCCAATCGATGGGTGTGACAAAACCTCCACTTGAGAACACCACGGAACTATCATTCCTTCTTGTTCCAATTTCTCTTTAGGACTCAGCTTCTCGTCTTCAGTAGCTCTCACCACCCACAAAAACGGCCTTCCACAAGCAAGCAGCCCGTGTGCTATCTCGTCTATCTGTTGCTTCGCTATTGGAGAATAGCTTCCAAAGGCTGCATAAATAACAGATTCACTAGGCTTTGAATCCAACCATTTGATATAGGTTTTCGAATCTTCGAAGAGATCTCCTCCAAAAGAATTGTCTGAAGGATCGTTTCCATCCAAGAAAGCCGACGGGATTAACGGTCCAATAGCAACCAAGTTTAGCTTCTCGATTGCTCTGAGGGCTCCAGACTCCAAAGCGTCGAAGGAGTTTACTAGTACTTTCGGATTGTTTTGGGCATCAAGCACATCAAAATGCTCTTTTAGTAACTTGAGTGCAAAATTATAGGTGTTTGAAGCAAGCAAAAAAGAGGGAAGGTCACTGCCGGTTACTGGTGGTAATCCGGGTAATTCAACTGACCATGAGGGGTCATTCATGTTGTCCCCAATGGAATCCCCATAGCCATTCAAGTAATAAAAGTAAATATCCAAGATGGTGGCTGGTTGAATCCAGAGGAAAGTGGACGGCACATGAAGATCATGTGCAACCTTGCCTGCCCAAGGGACAAATGTGGTATAAACCACATGGAAGAAAGGCTGGCCTGTTTCAGCCTGTGATTTGATGAGTTTTGCTACAGCCTCTGAGCCGTGTCTCTTTAGCTCTTCCATGTACTGGTCGAAATTGTCCAGTCCCCACCCGTCGTCGTGGCCGTCAGAGAAGCTGAAAAACGTCAAACCTGGTGGAGTAGTCGTGCTTCTGGTCATGCGATTGAGGGCGGAAAAGGCTGTTGCGTAAGTGACGTCGACCCCCATTTTGAGGAGGCGCTTGGCAAATTGGAGGCCGGGGTTGATTTGCGGTTGTCCTGGAAACGTTACCAGCAAGAGTCGAACACAGGGATCCATTGGTTTTTGGGGGCTGAGGGAGGTGGTGGCTAGATCCAAAAGCAAAAGAACTAGTTTGGAAATGTAGATAGTTGTGGCCTGACAGAGCATGAAAGCTCACGAGATGAGGCGTATTTATTGTCCTGATGCATAGTATGAGATGTCGCTAGAAAATGACTTGTTACTTGTAAGTATTGTGAAAGGGCCTTCATGACCGTCCCTTTCATGGTTTGAGTACACTATCAATAACTCTAATATTGTAGAATGCCATGCTTATCATGCTTGATTTACCACTCTTTTGTTGTTGTTGTTGTTGTTGAGATAGAGAGATCATGAGTTCGAGTCTTTTTCACAAAGTTCAGCTCTTGTTGTACTATTTAAATTTCTAACCTCCACTAACATTCTACCGTCTTGGCCGAAAGACAAACAAATCAATGATTCTACAATTACGAATAGAAAATTAACTCTAATATTATGTTTTTTGGTATAATGTGAGGTGTATACCACATTTATAGATATTTTAATAAGTTTTACGGTAGGAAAAAAAGTTAACGATCAAATAGAAAATTAGGTCGCATTCTGCTAAGGTTCATATTTTTTAATACATTACGAGGCAGGTCATTCTCTTATAATACATTATCTTTAATTCAAAAAATACGTGATTATTTAAAAAGTAAGTGCTTATTTTCCTTAGCGGAATGGGGCCTTAGCTGGATAGATTTTGCTGATGTATGTCAGGAGCTGTATTTATTGTCCTGATGTAAATTGTAAACTCTCGGCTCTCAATGATTTGATTCTTGTCTTGTACGTAAGAGGGCCTTCATGACGTCCCTTTCCTGGTTTGAGTACTCTCTTGCGACTCTAATATTATAGAACAGCATGCGTAGCATGCTTGATTTTTTTTTTGATCAGCCGTAGCGTGCTTGATTCGCCACTCTTTTTTTTGGACTGATCGAGAAGTTGTGAATTTGAGTCCTCCTAAAAAAGTTCATACCGCGAGGTTGTGAGTTCAAGTCCTCTTGAAAAAGTTTATGATGCTCGGCTCCTGTTGTAATCTCTAACTTTCTAACCTCCACTGTAACATTCTACAGTTTTGAGGTTCTTTGTTTTCTGATGTTGGCCAGGTTATTGAGATTTTGTTTTCTGGGGTAGGGCATCGGTTTTGGTTATTGTCTTTGCTCCTATCTTTGTTCTGTGGCTGATCCGGCCGGGTTAGCTTCTTGCCATTTTGTTTTGATCTGGTTAGGCCTTAATTTGGTGTCATTACCTGGGGCCTTGGCAATAGTCACTACTGTCAACTCCTGGATTCGACTTCAATGAAATGTCTCCTTTGTGGTTGTCTTAAGCGAAATTCACCCTTGCCTATGTGCTATAAACGAGTTTACCAGTGCCCACTCCCCAAGGATTCAACGATCTCGCCTTGTAAAAGTAGCACTACATGCAATCTACAAATCTATCGAACCAAATTGAATGTTGAACTCTCTCTCAAAAGGAAAAATAATTCAGAGCAATATGAGGAGTAATGAAACAAGAGGGCACGAATTTTTCCAAAGTATGTGGAGTAATGTAAGGGGTGTAGCATTTTTGTGTTTTTATAGCCATTAAAGTGAGTACTATATATTCAGGGTGGTGTCAAGAAAAAGATGCAACTGCTCAAAGTGATCTTGGCCGAAGAGAGGCCACTGTTCGAAGTGGTCTTGGCCGAAGGAACACATCCATAATATTAAAGAAATATTACTTTCTTTGTTGTTCATTTAAAAAAAAAAAAACAAGACTACTTTTCGTGAGAAGAGCTCCGGAGAGCGACCATTGAGTACGTTACTAATTTTTTCCATATCAAAATAAAGAAATACAGTTAATCTTTATTCACTTTAATTTTTTTAAGTTATACAATTTTAAGGGTAAAAGATAGAAAGAAAATTTAGAACGGCTTTGAAACAAATAGTGTAATATGGTCAATGATTGGAATTCATCCGAACTTATGGGAGGAGTTTCGTTTATATATATTACTAGGTGCATCGCGACGTGCAAGGCACGTCTGTCATGCCCGTTTTGGAAAATGATTTTTGAAATCGTAAATGAAGGTGAGTGGAAGAGAAGTTGAATGACAATAAGAGGTACCCCAAATAAGAGGTACCCCCAAATACTTCACAGGTAATGCTCCCACAGGGATAGCTAATAAAGTGCTGAGATGAGCTTTGGATAAGTCATCGACTTCTGAGAAAAAAAAATTGGTACTTCTCTGCAAATTAGGGCCAAGACCAAAGAATAATTGGTAATCATTCAACATATCTGCCACCAATTGAAATGTTTTTGCTTCAGCCCCACAAAGAACAAAGAGATCATCAACAAAAATCAGGTGGTTGATGTTTAAAGCTCTGCATCTTGGATGAAACACAAAATCAGGGCATTGACCAATCTTATACTGAAGGAGGGCAGTCAATCCTTCCATAACTAGCAGGAAAAGAAAGGGAGACAGTGGAAAGTTTACATTGGTTCTTCTAACTTTTATAGAACAGGTTTTTATGAATAAAAATATTAAAATGTCGAGAATTCACTGATACGACCATGTATCAATAACATGTTGTATTGTAATGCAACATCAACTTGTCATGTGCATAGACCGGACCCTCTGAAGCTTACTATACTAGGAGTCAAATCAGTCCATATTTTCGTTATTTTTTCCATCTACGTTGACAAAAATATCTCTGCCCATGAGCACTTCCTTGCATAAGTTTCTGAACTTTCTTAGTTCTTTAAGTTGGTGCGAAAGTATTCGGACAGTTACGAATGGTGGTACTTAATTTTGTAATCCCATAACATAACTCGGGTTTTTTTTTTCTTCTCCTGATGAAGTAAGATTATGAGACATATTAAATGTGGTAAAATTACGAGACATACTCTCACGTGGGTGTGTGGCTCTCGATATATATTTTGATGTCAAAATGGTCGACGACTTGAGAAATCGTTTTACCTATGGCAATTTTTTTGGGCTTTTTTTTTGTAGATGCAATAGTTAAGAGAGCGGATATAATAGCTTTGGGTAGTAACGCCACAGGGGGAGGGAAGACCTTAACTGACATTAGATATTGTTGTGCGCAAAGATACGAGTCTAATAGGTTTAAGTGAACAAGTAGTCATTTAATTTGTTGCTTCATTGTAAAAGCATAGCTTCCAAACGCTACGTGGGTGAACTTTCTTTTAGTGTTTGTTGATGTCAGTCATTTGGGTGCATGCACATTCTAGTTCTGGTTAAAATAGCATGTTTTAATCTGGCCGGTTTTGGCCTGAAAAAACTATGTTTCTTAGGTCTGATTCTCTCGTGAACGTAATGACAGGGATCTGGGTTTGTGAGTAGCGTGTATGCTATGCCTAGTTCAGAGTTCTTATACTCCACTTGTTCTTCTACTTATTCTTCGTACTTGTGCTCTCTTCAAGGCAGGGTATTGGCATCAAATGGAACTTCGGCTTTAGCTGGTTAAGGCAAAGAAATTATTGCCGGAGATGGTGTCGCGTTTGGTGGCGGAAACATGAATCTGATGAAGGGGGAGACCGAACGTAATTATTTGAGGTTGAGTAAATTATCGCAGAAAAGTTCAGTCTTTTTTAAAATAAAATTTGGCTAAAAGAGTTCAGTATTGAAGGGGTTAAAGTAAACTTATTAATAATTTCTAAAGTGCCCACACGCTTTTTTTTTTTTCTGGTTAAGATATCAGAATGTAAACTCGAGCTCGTTCAGATTTGTTCATTAAGTTTTTTAGCAAACTCGAGCTCGAGCCGAATTCAATGAAAATTATGACGAGCCGAACTCGAACTAAGCTTGCCTAGGTTTGGGTCGAACTCGAGCTTGTTCGCGAGTGTCACGCCCTCGATTTTCAATATAAATAAAGATAGTTTTTCATAAATAAAACTCACAGTTTCTTACATATTACCTCAAAAGAGTCCACCATGTCCTAATCATTAAATTACAGATCCAACTTCAAGAATTTGAATAGATTACATTATAAAAAGAAATAGAGTTAAGATTCAATTACATTCCCAAAACATGTTTTATCAAAAGTCCTTGAGTCTCTTTTGCCACTTCTTTTGAAAATATGCACTTGAATGCATGCACTTCGCTTCATTCTACGGCTCCAGGTTCACACCTGAAAATGATAAGTTGAGTTACACTAGTCCAGTAGAGAAATCTACACAACTATTATATGCAAATGGGATGATAGGTAGAATGAATAACAAAGGCAATATACTGTATCTCAAAGGAGAAACAAAACACGACTAATAATTTTTTTCCAACGTCGACGACATAAATGAAGTACCATGACTACACACCAAGACTCTAGGCTAACTACCACACCCTATTCCAAATACTCTATCCGCTCATTGACTTCACTTTAGTCATAATGTCCCACGTTTAAAGAAAAGGACCTGTTGATACATGACTCTATGGTGTTGTTTCGACAACTAATCATTTTTTTCGTATATTCATCAAACAAACCCTTTCGTTTACTTATATACATCACCGTTGCAATCCCACATCACACGTCATAAGCAAGTACTCTTTCCGGGCTATTTATGGAATCTCGCTACTCCCTACAAATACCCTCCTCACTAAAGGAACCGAATCACGTCATATAGTATAGATCACCATACCACAATTCCTCCAATACACCTCACAACTCAGCCATTCATCTCAATCACATATAATGAATTCACAACAAAGACTTATTCACAAAGAAGTAGTAGGGATAATTTCATCTCAGTCAACTAGCTAGCATTACGTAATTAGTTTCTCATCACCATACAAGCACTTACATATCAAGGGATATTCCCTAATAACGATTCATAGATCTTCACCTTACAATTCATAAAACCATACCAATTACACAAGAGATGTACCACATATCAAATATAAGAAAATGTCTCATATATCCATGCCTAGCGTTGTTTAACTCAAAGGGGTGTTCCACGTGTTCGCTTTTCACATAGCATGTCAACATACACAACCTTCGCTCACCTATGTTCCATATATTCTCTAAACCCTCATTTCGGTATCAATAGGCTCATACGGAACCCAACGACTACTATAAAGCCTTAAGCATACCACTAACCTCATCTAATATTTCAATTATGTACTCAGGCGTACTTAAAAACGTCCGTGGCTCGCTCAACGTTTCTAAGGAAAAAGAAATATCCAACGTATACGAACATATCCATCTTATTTTGGCTACCAAATCTTATCGGTGAAAAATTAGGAGATGAGACCACCACCATTGGAAAGTAAATTTCCGATACATGAATTTCGATATAAAATTTGCCCAAAACGGAGTTCGGATGAAAAAGTTATGCCCATTCGAAATTTTGCCAAAAATGCTGAATTTTCATTCCCTACCGGTAGGACACATTCTCCTACCGGTAGGACACCACAATTTCACGAAAATGACATTATTGGACAGCTTTTCTACCGGTAGGGCCAAAACTCCTACCGGTAGGACTTGGGTTTTCAGTGAACGACTTTCAGACTCCACCAGAGCATTTCTAATAACGAAAACAACGATCTAGGATACGATTGAAACACCAAGTCAACACATAAACACATAATAGAAGTGAGAAATCCCTACCTCGAAGTTGAATGACGAAATTCAAGCTCAATCAAGCAAGCCCTAGCCCCGAAAATCTTGAATCAACCGAATACTCCTCTCCGAGCTAAACCTAACAAAATAGGAGCTCAAGATCGCGCGTGGAAGGTGGAATGAAGGTTAATCTTCATGGGTCTCGAGTTTATAGGCTTGATTTCGAGAGAGAGAGTGAGAGAGAGATAGAGAGAGTCGGGCGGGAGGGAGAGAAGACCGAGAGAGAGAGAGAGAGAGACGTGAGTGGGAGAATGATTCTCTACCACTCACTCTCACCTATTTATACCATCACACACATCAATTACAATTTCACCACAAACTTTCAAATTCTATCACATTAAACCCAAATCACATATTTAAGTCACACTTTCTCTTTACCTCAATATTCTAATTTTAGTCTAACATTAAAATTATTGAAATTAAACACGGGTCTCTACAGCGAGCCTTAACGACTCAGTTATATCATATATTTATGCTCTCATGCTCTCATACAGGTCTAAAGTAACAAATAATATTTTTAGTATGTACATAAATACGTTCATATATTTTTTTTTTGGGCATCACATTCATATAATAATTATAAAATGATAAAAACATATACATACGTACTCTCTCCATCCGGATTTAATTGTCCCTCGTTCTATTCTAACCGACTAAAAAATTTGCTATATTTTTAAATTTGTAATGAATTTCATATCGAATATGGATCTTGTTTGATAGATCTCGATTAGTTATTCATACAATGTTTTCGAAATTACATAGAACATTATAAATTATAATATATAATCAATTGAAAAATGACACAAACTCCCAAAAAGGACCATTAAATTGGGACGGAGGGAGCAAATTTTTAATAATTGTAAACGTTTAGACTTGTACAAGTTTTAAAATTTTCATTATATAACTATATAAAATCCTCATGATATACATATGCTTCAGGTTCGCGAGCCTAATCGAGCTGAATACTACTACATTCATGTTTGGCTCATTTATGAAACGAGCCTAAAATTGAGGTTCAGGTTTGGTTCATTTAGTGGACAAATCGAACTCAAACGAGTCTTTTCCGAGTCGAGTCTCGAACAGCTCACGAACAGCTCAATGGTATTCATTTACAGCTCTTCATATACATAAAAAATATACGAGATTACTCGAAAGTCCCTCTAGTTTTACGATTGCCACAATTTCGTCCCTCTAGTTTCAATTGTCTTAATTTCGTCCCTGTAATTTGTTTTACATTAAAAATTGGTAAAAATCGTTAACACCGTTAATGAAACTAACGGAAAAACTATGATTAAAAAATTAAGTGTTCTAATTTTTAATCCGATTGAACCGGTACAAAGATCCTTTTTTTTTTTATCATTTTATCCTAGATGGTCGTAATAAATTTTTGGCTCTAAGGCCTTTCAACAAGCACCTGAATACTCATTCTTTAGTTTCAGGGCTCTCTTAGGGTGCTCATTGAAAGGCCTTAGAGTCAAAAATTCATTATGACCATTTAAGATAAATGATAAAAGAAATAAGATCTTTGCACCGGTTCAACCGGATTGAAAATTGGAGCACTTAATTTTTTAATCATATTTTTTCCATTAGTTTTATTAACGGTGTTAACGATTTTACCAATTTGAAACATAAAACAAACTACAGGGATGAAATTTAGACAATTAAAACTAGAGGGACGAAATTTAGACAACCGTAGAACTAGAGGGATGGCCACGAAAATTTGCCCTTTTATATATTGTGTTTTAGCATGATGTGTGTTTCATTGTTTCTCTTACATCACCCAAGAGCCAGTTAGCTAGTTGTGATTGATAGCTTTTTCGAAGTTGCAATATCTAGCGAGGCAATTCCTCCGCTTGTGAATTTGATTAACACGACCCGAACGTGGTGTATGGATAAGTCGTATGTCACGGTACTCCTATCTGTACTAAATTACTGATTCTTTATTGGTTGAATACCATATCAGCATGCTGAAATCTTATTCGAAATGTACGATTTTTGCACATGTACGTTTGCTAAGATGAACGGTTAAAATAGGAATTAGTGCGAAAGAATATTTCACTTATTTCTCGTACAAATTAACATCATAAAACCTCTCAAGAAAACAACAAAGATGGATTACGACAAGATGTCACTTGCCTAAGGACAGTGGTGACGAGGGAGAAAATACAAACCAACCAATCGAAAAGGAAGCATCATTCTACCACAAACCCCTATCAATCAAATAGACCACTTCATTCTACTTTATTAGCCTTGGCCTCATCAACAAAAATCTTGAGATTCTTATCCGATGATCCACCTTCTTTACCGGCTTCCCTTGCCAATTCCTTCCACTTCATAGCATTCGTCCTCATTTCATCCCCGCCCATCACCATTTCTATGCACCTTTTAATCTCATCACTCTCGACTAAGTGATCTAGATTCGATTTCACTCTTGTTCCAGTCTTCCAAACATCTTCAATAAGCTTTGCGTTCGTAACTTGGTCCGACCACTGCGGAAAAGCCACAACCGGAACCCCAGAAACCAAGCTCTCCAAAGAAGAATTCCACCCGCAATGAGATAGGAAACACCCAATCGATGGGTGTGACAAAACCTCCACTTGAGAACACCACGGAACTATCATTCCTTCTTGTTCCAATTTCTCTTTAGAACTCAGCTTCTCGTCTTCAGTGGCTCTCACCACCCACAAAAACGGCCTTCCACAAGCAAGCAGCCCGTGTGCTATCTCGTCTATCTGTTGCTTCGCTATTGGAGAATAGCTTCCAAAGGCTGCATAAATAACAGATTCACTAGGCTTTGAATCCAACCATTTGATATAGGTTTTCGAATCTTCGAAGAGATCTCCTCCAAAAGAATTGTCTGACGGATCCTTTCCATCCAAGAAAGCCGAAGGGATTAACGGTCCAATAGCAACCAAGTTTAGCTTCTCGATTGCTCTGAGGGCTCCAGACTCCAAAGCGTCGAAGGAGTTTACTAGTACTTTCGGATTGTTTTGGGCATCAAGCACATCAAAATGCTCTTTTAGTAACTTAAGTGCAAAATTATAGGTGTTTGAAGCAAGCAAATAAGAGGGAAGGTCACTGCCGGTTACCGGTGGTAATCCGGGTAATTCAACTGACCATGAGGGGTCATTCATGTTGTCCCCAATGGAATCCCCATAGCCATTCAAGTAATAAAAGTAAATATCCAAGATGGTGGCTGGTTGAATCCAGAGGAAAGTGGAGGGCACATGAAGATCATGTGCAACCTGGCCTGCCCAAGGGACAAATGTGGTATAAACCACATGGAAGAAAGGCTGGCCTGTTTCAGCCTGTGATTTGATGAGTTTTGCTACAGCCTCTGATCCGTGTCTCTTTAGCTCTTCCATGTACTGGTCGATATTGTCCATTCCCCATCCGCCGTCGTGGCCATCAGAGAAGCCGAAAAAGGTCAATCCTGGTGGAGTAGTCGTGCTTCTGGTCATGCGATTGAGGGCGGAAAAGGCTGTTGCGTAAGTGACGTCGACCCCCATTTTGAGGAGGCGCTTGGCAAATTGGAGGCCGGGGTTGATATGCGGTTGTCCTGGAAACGTTACCAGCAGGAGTCGAACACAGGGATCCATAGGTTTGTGGGGCTGAGGGAGGGAGGGTGGTGGCTAGATCCAAAAGCAAAAGAACTGGTAGTTTTAGAAATTTAGATAGTTGTGGCCTGAGAGAGCAGGAAAGCGCCACGAGTGTTTCAGAAATTTATATGCATGTGACTAAGGATATGGCCAGGGGCCATGACATAAGTAGTGATGTAATTTTGATGTTTGCTTCTTCAATTATTTGCAAGGGTACGAGATGATTTGAAGTTTTTTTTTTTTTGATAAATTTATGCCTTGTTCTCTTTACAACTTAAAAAGAATTTTTTAAAAAATTCCCCCTAAATTCCTGCTAGATTATCCCTACTTTAAACATTTCTCTTTCTATCTCTCTTCACTCATTACCCCTATTTTTTTTCAAAAAACTTTTCAAATTGCAATCCAACAAAGCATTAAAAGTTTTAATAAAGTCTGTTCATGATTGAGTGTCAAAGTTTGGGACTTAATGTTAAAAAACAACTAAAACGACGTAGTTTTGGTACAATATACCGCTGTAGTGTGCACTACAGTATCACCTTGTCCCTATTTCACAAATCGGGTAGTAACAGGATAGTAGAATTTTGGAAATGAATTAATGTAAGAATTTTTGCAAATTGTGTAACCATGTTAATTTTCCATCCAAAAAAAAAAAAAAGAAATGAAAAGATGAAGTAGTGTGTTGAAATTTTGTACTGATGTAACAGGCGCTATACTGTTTATTGTGGGTCCCAAATGCTAACTTTAATGGGATATTTAAGAGCTGTGCTTTCCCAACCACCACCCTCCGACACCCCACACGCCCACACCCCATTTTCATTATTACTCCTTTTGTTTCTTATCAGTTTGCGTTTCTTTTTTCATTTTTTTTCTCTTTATTTTTTTTTCTTTATTTCCAATTTGAATTTTTTTTTCTCTTTATTTTCTTTTCTCTCTTTCCGGTTTGAATTTTTTTCCCTTTTTTAATTTTCAATTATTTTCTTTATTTGCTTCTTTTCCGATTTACCTCCCTTCTTTTTTTTTTTTTGGTTAACTCAAATTATATTTAATTGACTTTATACTTAATAAATTTAAATTAGTTAATTAATTTTTCTTAACAATGAATAATAAAAATAACTTCTAATAAATAATAATAAATTTAAACAAAATTTCATTTTATTATAATTGAGTACATATTGTCAAAACATGAAAATACATAAAAACATAAATTCTAATCAATATTTCTTTCAAATGCTGCTCCCGGAGCGTTTATACTCATTACTTCGTACCATAATTGAAAATGTGTTCCATAACTAGCAGCCCATCTTGTAGCTCCGTCTAATGCATGCTCCTCCCACTATATTGGGTTGGGTAGTATAGAGTAATGAGGTTCTAAGAAAACTTGCACAAAGTGATTGCTAACACGGGCAATAGCAATTTTCCTCTGATGTATGCTCTTCCCACCATATTGGGATGAGTGGTACAGGATAATGAGGTTCTAAGAAAACTTGAACGAAGTGATTGCCAACATGGGCAATAGCAATTTTATGGCGGTCTTTGACTGGAACGGGAGGGGACCTCAATGGCAAATGAGTAAAACAACTATAAACATTCTCATCAAATGTATGCAGTATAAGGTTGTACCTTGTTGCGATGACAACTCCCAAAGTCATATACCTTGTTGCGATGACAACTCCCAAAGTCATAGCCTCCATCCAATGTTCCTCTAGTGCCGTATGCTCAAACTAATTCAATAAGATTAGTAGATGCTTTGCCCAATCATTTACTGGATAAATCACACTGTATAGATCATAATTTTTTCGAATCTCTTCAGTAAACTCCTTTCGTACTCGATTCCAATCATTTTCACTATATCCGATTTGTACAGCTATCGCCTTGAATCCACAATGGCTTTATTTTATTTCAATTAAATACCTGAACTTACCAAATCCCCAAAATGAAGCACCTGCCGTTAGCCTCTATCCATTCCGTCAACAAAATTGCTGAGTGGCACACATCACCCGTTAACTGGCCCCATTTTACATGTTAGGAAGTAAAAGACATGCACACAATCAAAACCCCACCCTTTCACTGCATTAGATCTATCGTCGCTTCCACTTCTTGAACCCTCCTAATTTCTTCTGCTTTCCTATCAACCAAATCCACAATTTCTCCCAAATTCAGTTCGATTTTTTCAACAATTCTTGATTCTGAACATTGGGCTGGAATGTGATTTGCCTCTGCTTCAACCACCGAAATTGCTCCTAAGAAACCTCATTAATGGTGGTGGGAACTTCTTCGACTGGTCTAGTGAAGGGGACTAGATTGGAGGTTTGTGGGGTTTTGATATTTTTTTTTTGATCCGTGGAGTTTTGATTGTGCGCACAATTAAAAGGTGAAGAAAAGTGAAGTAGGGTAGTGTTGGGTTGTGATTGTGTGCATTTCATTTGCTTCCTAACATGTGAAGTTGGCCCACTTAACGGGTGAAGTGTGCCACATCAGCAATTTTTTGGATGGAATGGATGGAGGCTAACGACATGTGCCTCATTTTGGGGATTTTGTAAGTTCATGTATTTAATTTGAAATAAAGAGAAGTTTAGGTGTTTTTGTGACATTGCAATGAAAGTTCAGGTGTCATTTTGAAATTTTCTCTTTGTTGTTGTTACTAGTATTATTATTTGTATTTGTTAATTTTGAGTCTAACTTTTGTGAAGATTGATTCATTTCTTCAAGATGAATCGAAAAAATAAAAAAATTATGACTTTCACCAAAATATTTTTAAAAATATCCATGATAAATTTCAAAAAAATTTAGACTTTTTGGACTTTATCTTGAATATTTACAAAACATTACTTGAAATAAAGATGACTTTTAATTTTAAATAATCCAAGCTGTTTAGGCCCCACACAAATAATCTGAATCGTTTTTAATTTTAAAATAATTTTTTACCCATCATTTCAATTTTTTTACCCGGTATTTTGATTTTCCATTCAGAATTTAGGTTGGCCGGATTGAGTTGAACAAATCCAATGTACAGATGGTTTTGGGGCCCGTTTTGGGTCCCACAAACATGATCAAAGCTAATAATTTCGTTCAAAAAGTTATGTTTAAGGTCTCTGTTTAAGATTAGCTCAATCCGATATCGGTAAGGGATTCTATGAAAAATCCAACTTTGTCCTAGAGTTCAGGTTTGGGACATAATTTGATGTTTCGTAGAAGCCCTTATCGATTCGGATTGAGCTAATTTTTCACAGAGACCTTAAACATAATCTTTTGAACAAAAATGCCCGACTCCGATCATGTTTGTGGGACCTGAGACAGGTCCCAAAACCATCTGTATATTGGATCTGTTCTGCTCAATGTACCAATAGCATTAGTGTGAAAGAAAACGAAGTGGGATTGGCATAAGGTGGGAGCTTTGCTTTGCTGCATTTGTTGGATACGAGAGAGAGAGAGATTTGTTATGGCAAAAGCGAAAGGAAAGACTAAAGGCCAAAATTGTATTTTGACCCTTCCACCATTACGGCTTGTCAAAGAAAAGATTTTAGTAAGGAAAACGATTTTGACACTCTAATTTTTTATGATGATATTCTAAAATTTGTCTTTTAGTGTAAAAATTATATCAACATACAATAAAAGACAAATTTTAAAATATCATCATAAAAAATTAGAGTGTCAAAATCATTTGCGTTCTGAAAACACATCTTGTCATATGGATAAAGTAAAAAGGTGGAATTAGGAACACGTGGCTTTACATTGTAATAGTTTAAGGGACACTATATAGCGCCTGTTAGACAGACCAAATATACAATGCCACGCTTAGTATGCTTGATTTACTACTCTTTTTTTTAAAAGACAGAGAGATCGTTAGTTTGAGTCTTTTTCACGAAGCTCAGACCCTGTTGCACTATAAGTTTCTAACCTCCGCTAACATTTTACCGTCTTGGCCCAAAAACAAACAAATCAATGATTCTACAATTACGAATATATATAGGTGTATCTATGTATACACTGAGGATCAGGTCAGCACGCCCTGATTTAATATTAGGTCCGGACTTTTGATCTCAGCCGTTGAATTGTGTTTTTAATGATCTGAATCTGTGGAAGGTTTATGACCAGTTACAATTAATTTTTCCCTAGAAAATTTTCATCAAAACCTGGACTATTAAAAACACACAATTAATTTTTCCCTAGAAAATTTTCATCAAAATCTGGACTATTAAAAACACGATCCAATGGTTGAGTGGTGGTTCGGACGTAAGCTCTGGTCAGGACACTGTTTACACCATAATTTAGCATTTAGTCTAATATGATCGACTAGGTCAAAATGTTACACGTGTCAACACGTTTTAGACTAATTGATAAAATACAATATGAAGCCTGTTAAGGAAAATGGACTGATCAAACGGTTGATATTCGACTGAACACGTGTCAGAATTTTGCATCACATGCAGATCGTGAGTAAGACAGTTAATGCAAGCAGACAGTTGAAATAATTACAACGTTGGGAACATATGAGATCATGGAGAAATAACCACCTCGTGTAGATAGTGGAGCAAGAATAGGCATGGAGCCAATTAATTCAAATCGAAGGAGGGAATTCCATATGATTTGAATTTCAAGTCGACGACAGCCTATAAATACAAGAAAAGAAGATATTTAGAACCCCCCAATCAATCGCCCAAAGGCTTCTACTTTTATCTGTACTTTACATTTCTTGCTCTAGGAGTAGCTTGTAACTTAACCGTCTGTTCGATTGTGTTCTCATAGTCGATTTGACTTCTACACTGAGAAATAATAAAGTCCATTTTGTTGTTCTTCTTTCATCTCCATTCACTTCATTAAGTTTGCTTCCAGAGAAGTCCTGAAATACGGCAAGGAACCAAGCTCCACCACCACAAACACCCACATTTCCAACACATTTAGCAATCCTTAGTCGATTAGTCGACTATCAGTAAAATAGACAAACAATTTTGGCGCTAGAAGGAGGGCTCTTACTAATTTGGAAGTAATGGCACCAGCAACAAGGAAACAAGGCGACCGACCTGCAGAGCCTCAGAATGAAGGCCTGGAAACTCAAAACGACGTGGCGCATCCTGAACAAAGGGTGCCAGAAAATAGCCAAGGAAATGGCTTGAATGCACCAACAGATATACAGAGCCTTTCCAGGCAGTTGGCGCAAGTTTTGTCTAACCCAGAAGACGAAGCGGCACAGGAATTGATTACCCTATTGAGAAGGGTAGTTACGCCCCCATCCGTCATAGATGTTGATGCACATGGTGTGGTACATGAACAATTGCAAACTGGAGATTTGCCTAGACAGTCACCTCAACAGGTATATACAAATCCAGCATTTGATTCAAATATGAATGTACACAGTCGACCGTTTGTAGGAGCAACTGCTCTACGATCCACAATCAAGCCAACTAGTTTTTACCAGAATGTCCCATATATATATGAAGTTGGTAACAGTAGTGGAAATGGTCAGAATCATGGTTTAAATTCTAGTCAAAGTCCTCAGACTGGTTTCACAGGAGTCCATGTCATGAATAATGGTCAATACATATATAGTACTGCACAAACTCTGCCAAATCATGGCAATTATACATATCATACTATGCCAGTAGGACCGAATAATGGAAATGGTGGTCAGTACGTTCACAATATGCCAAATATTGGCAATGGGAACGGTCAGAATGGCCCTCTTGCACAACCTCACATACCAAATGTCCTTAGAGCCCCAGATCCCATGAATATTAATAGGGCACAAATATTAGAAGTCATCCAAGATGTGTACGGACCAGGGCTACGCAGGGTAGAAAAACCCATGTTTAGAAAGCCTTACCCACATTGGGTTGACAATGTTCCTTTGCCAAGAGGGTATAAATTGCCTGAGTTTTCACTTTTTAGTGGTACAGAAAATCAGTCAACAATTGAACATGTAGGACGGTTTTGCCTACAGTTAGGAGAACTCGGCTCTGATGATGTTTTTAAGTTGAAATTATTCCCACATTCATTAACTAAAACAGCATTCACATGGTTCATAAGCCTACCTGCAAATTCTATCCATACGTGGCAAGATATGGAAGAATAATTTCATGCTCAATATTTCAGACATGAACCAGAGGTTTCAATTGCCGACTTGGCTAAGTTAAAGCAGAAGCCAAATGAAACGGCAGAACAGTTTTTAACTAGATTTAAGAGATTAAGAAACCAATGTCATTGTAATGTGCCAGAGACCGAGATAGTTCAAATAGCTCAGGATGGTCTCGAGTTTAACTTTAAAAAGCAGTTTAATGGATCTAATTTCAAAGATCTGTTTGAGCTTTCTATGAGGGCATCTCAGTTTGAAGCTATTTTACAAGAAGAAGAGCTTTTGAGAAACACGTCTCTAGGAACATATTACCAAGATGTGGAAGGTGATATTGAGATAGATGTATCACAGGTTGTCGGAAAGACCCCTATAATTTGTGACACTCTGGTTAAAACAGAAAAACCAATGAATATGCCTTCGTCTCAACCCAATAGGCGTGGGGGGCAAGCAAATTATAGACAATATTCATTTGATTTGGCACAAGCTGACCAAATATTTGATGAATTGTTGAAACATAAATTTATTACTTTGAGTCCTGGGCATATTATTCCTTCTGATAAAGATAGAAAAGGAAAAGAATATTGTAAATGGCACAATTTATTTAGGCATAATACTAACAACTGTGTCACATTCCGAAATTGCGTGCAGGATTTGATCCAGAAGGGATTGTTGCAGTATGCTAAAGCCGACAAGGATCCAATGGGAATCGAATCCAATCCTTTTCCCAAGATTGAAGTGAACATGGTGACAGCCGGCCTAGCCAAAAGGTTGGGTTCCAGTATGACGAAACAAAAGCAAGGAGATGAGGATCAAATGCAGACTGAAGAAGAGTCAGCAAAGTCTCATACCTCTAGATTCCCAAACGATTACCTCTGCATCAGGTGTGGACATGAAGTCCAGTATGGAGAAGCAATTATTGCAGAAAAAGATCAGAGAAGTGCATTCTCCAAGTCCGGACTGAGGTTCAACACAATGGGAGGAAACGACCTTCAAATATATGTGGGAGCCAAACTGATTTATGAAGGCATAGATCCAGGGCTCTTTAATAGAATAGAGTCAGAGCATTGCTATGGGCCAGATGATGGACCATTCTTGTTCAGGGGACATCCAGTCGTGCCTGCAAGGCCTGGGGTACCTTCTTGCCAAGATCTTGAAGCAGCGGGGTACCAATTTCCTAATCAGAGGAGATACCCTAGCCAAAGGGGTGTCGGTTTCAGAAGAGGTACTGCACCACGAGGTAGAGGACCTTATGGACGCAGATGGCACCAACCTAGGATGGTAATGCCACCCAATAATGATCATGAGGATTGGAGTACACTTAGTCACCTAAAGTTTCCAGCAGAGGGTTGGTACACTAAGGTATCCAGTTCACAGAAAAGAAGGCTTCAAAGAAAGTTTGCAGCCAGGGCTTATGGTGACCCATGGGATCATGTGTTTGAAACAAGAGAGAGATTGGAACCATCAAAGGTTTCAAACATGGTATGGACCCGGGAGCAAGGAGAAACCAGTGGCCCAAAGCAGATAATCCTAAAGCATGGGGGGCAAGAAAGTAATGCTACAGATCCTCCCCAGTCGACTGCCCAACGGAAGGGTAAAAAAGAATTGAAGCAGAGCTTAAAGAAGAAGATGGAGGAATTTCAGAAACTCATAGAAGCAGATGATGATGATCTCTTTGACGAAGGGTCAAAACAGGAAGACCTGATCAAAGATGCCTCACCGTCTCCACAGAGATCTGCAACATTTGGAGAAAGCCTGGCCGCAATCCAATTCGGGTCAGTACCTATAAACTACCAGTGTAATATGATTTTAGTTCTGCCTAAACAGTTCAAGGCAAAACCAAATCAGCCAATGAATTTGGCAGGTGATGTTGAAGATAATACTCAATCGATTGTAAAAATAATGGATAAAGAGAAGCATCCTCAGTCACAGCCCATTAGTGTTGAGACGGATGAACGCGGAAACAATGTTATAGTTCTTAGAACACCTGATGATGCCTCAATAAGGCATTTAAGACCACTGTATATTAAACTGCATATGAATGGCCAACCTATCTCAAAAGTGTTGGTCGACAATGGGGCAGTAGTCAATATTTTACCTTCTAGAATGCTGAAAGTTTTGAACAAAACCAATGATGATCTGATCCCAACAGAAGTTACAGTTGGCAATTTCGCTGGAGGATGTTCTCCTGCTAAAGGAGTCATATCTTTGCAACTGCAGATTGGAAGTAGGAAGATGAATGCAACGTTTTTTGTAATCGATTCTTCATCTAATTACAATGCCTTACTAGGTAGAGATTGGATCCATATAAATAGTTGTGTGCCATCTTCTTTGCATCAGGCCTTGATCTTTCTAAAGCAAGAAGAAGCAGCGGGAATGGAGGTCTTTTGGGCAGACCGGCATCCATTCAAAGCAGAGACTAACAATGTAGAAGCAGATCTCTACAACGAACATTTGTGGCCAACAAGAATAGAAGACTCAGAAGTCAGATCTAATCAAGTTGGAGTAACTGAGAGCCAATTCCTCAGATACATCAAGGAAGGGTTCCAGGAGCTGAGCAAGGATTTCATCAGGCCTAACATTATATCAAGGCCTGCCAAAATTGATCAACAAGTTTTTAATGTTTAGAAACCTATTGAACACAGGATGTGAAGATTTGGCTATTGTGAAAGCCACTTTTAAGAGGTTGTTTTCTTTTCTTGTTGACAGAAAATTGCAAGCAGATGAGCCTATTTCTTGTAATTGGGCGGAATGTGTTTTTGATGATAGCCCACTAAACATGAAAGAGTTAGGTTTAGCAGACTTGAAACCAGCACCGGCTAAGCTAGATGATGATGGGGCCCAAGTAAAGGATCCCACAGAAGAAGTCAACTTGGAAACTCCAGAAGATCCTAAGATCACATATGTAAATGTTGCTTTGCCTATTGAAATAAAGGAAAAGTTTAAGTACTTGTTGCGTAAATTTAAAGATTGTTTTGCTTGGAGTTATGATGAAATGCCAGGTTTAGATAGATCTTTAGTCGAGCACAAAATACCTATAAAAGAGAACTATGTACCTTTTAAACAGGCACCTAGGAGAATGAAGGATGATGTCCTTCCTCAAGTCAAAAAAGAAATGGAACGTTTATTTGAGGCAAAGTTTATTCGACCGGTCAAATATGTTGAATGGGTCTCAAATGTTGTCCCAGTATTAAAGAAGAATGGGAAAGTTAGAATATGCGTTGATTTTAGAGATCTTAATACCGCATCACCAAAGGATCAATATCCAATGCCTGTTGCTGATTTGCTAGTCGATGCAACAGTAGGGTACCAAATGCTGTCCTTTATGGATGGTAATGCTGGTTATAATCAAATATATATAGCTGAAGAAGATACGCATAAAACATCATTTAGATGTCCTGGATACATAGGGACGTTTGAATGGGTGGTTATGGCTTTCGGATTGAAAAACGCAGGAGCAACCTATCAAAGAGTTATGAATTTGATTTTCCATGATTTTTTACATAAATTCTTGGAAGTTTATATAGACGATGTGGTTGTAAAATCAAATTCAGTTGACGAGCACTTACATCATCTTGAACAGACTCTGGAAAGGATGAGGCGTTACAATTTAAAAATGAATCCCTTGAAATGTGCATTTGGTGTCACGGCAGGAAACTTTTTAGAATTCTTGGTGCATCAAAAAGGGATTGAGATTGATAAAACTAAGGCTGATGCTATTTTGAAAGCACAGGCACCAACCAATAAAGAAGAGCTTCAACAGTTCTTGGGAAAGATTAATTTCCTTCGAAGATTTATTGCCAACCTATCTGGAAAGACAATGGCATTCTCCCCGTTATTAAAATTGAAGTCAGAAAAAGATTTCAGATGGGAACAAGAGCATCAGAAAGCTTTTGATACTTTAAAACAATCATTGGTGACGCCTCCTGTTCTGATGCCTCCAATAAATGGAAAACCATTGAAGCTGTACATATCAGCAACGCACCATTCGATTGCAAGTCTGTTAGCTCAGGATAATGAACAAGGCCGAGAGCAATCAATTTACTACCTAAGTAGAAGGTTAAATGATTGTGAAAGTAGGTATTCATGTGTTGAAAAGATTTGTTTGGCATTATATTTTTCAGCAATTAAATTAAGACATTACCTTTTGCCGGCTAGAGTAATGATCATTTCTCAAACAGATATAATAAAATATATCCTGTCTAGACCCATTTTGAGAGGGAGACAGGGGAAATGGATTTTAGCCCTAATAGAGTATGACTTTGAATACGTGCCTCAAAAGGCAGTAAAAGGACAAGTTTTGGCAGATTTCTTATCTGAGCATCCAAATCTACCTTTGAAAGAGGATACCTTTGAGGTATATCTTTTGGAGCTTAGACCTTGGCAACTGTCTTTTGATGGTTCAAAAACAGATAATGGAGTTGGGGCAGGTGTTGTTTTGACATCCCCAAAGGGAGAAATGCTTCAGTTTTCTTTCCAACTTGATGAAAGTAGAATTCTAACAAATAATCAAGCAGAGTATGAGGCCTTGATCATAGGCTTGGAAATAGCAAAAGATTTAAGTATACGATATTTAAAGTTTCTGGGGATTCACAATTGATCATCCGACAAGTTACAGGACATTATAAGTGTAATCACCCTTTATTGAGCCTGCAGCTGGAAAAGGTGCAATGTCTTGCCCAAAACTTTGATGAAATATGCTTTCAGCACATCTTGAGACTTCAAAATAGTGAGGCCAATCAAATGGCTCAAGCAGCTTCCGGAGTCAAGATTCCTGAAGGGGACATGGAGAAAGTAATTAGAATTCAAAAACGATATTTACCCTTCTCATTGGAGAGGGAAAAAGATCGATTGGATGTGTTTGCAATCGATATTTCTGATGATTGGATGATTCCAATAAAGAATTACCTTCTAAATCCTAATGAAAAGGTAGAAAGGACTGTCAAGTGCAGGTCCATCAATTATGTTTTGCTAGAGCAAGATTTGTATAGAAGAACTTCTGATGGTCTACTATTGTTGTGTGTTGACAAGGACCAATCAATGAGAATTATGGGAGAGGTCCATGAAGGGACCTGTGGTGCCCATCAAGCTGGTGATAAAATGAGATGGTTAATTAAAAGACACGGGTATTATTGGCCAAACATTCGAGCTGATTGTATTCAGTATGCTAAAGGTTGCCAGCAATGTCAAAAGCATGGACCAATCCAACGGATACCTGCTCATCAGTTGCAATCGATTGTTAAACCTTGGCCGTTCAGAGGTTGGGCAATCGATATGATAGGGGAAATCCACCCAGCATCTTCGTTACAGCACCAATTTGTTATAGTGGCAACTGATTATTTTACAAAATGGACAGAGGCAATACCTTTGAAAGGTGTTTCACAAAAACAAGTGATTGATTTTATTGAGGAATATATTTTATGTAGATTTGAAATTCCTGAAACCATTACTGTTGATCAGGCGTCTATATTCAATGGTAGAGAAGTTGTCCAGTATGCACAGAAATATAGAATACGGATTTTGAATTCCACTCCATATTATGCCCAAGCTAAAGGGCAAGTTGAATCGACTAACAAAATTATAAAGAATACCTTGGCAAAGGTAATCGATGATAACCCAAGAGAGTGGCATGATCTGTTGCCCAGAGTTTTATGGGCATATAGAACATCACAAAGGGAGAGTACTAGGGTAACACCGTTCAAATTAGTTTACGGGCATGCAGCAGTATTGCCAGTCGAAATCAATGTTCAGTCTTTAAGGGTGGCACGTCATTATGACCCAGATTTACAGTACGAAGAAGCAATGTTTTTGGATATTGATGGGCTGGAAGGGAAAAGGTTACTTGCCCTAAACCAGATTCAAGCCCAAAAGAAAAGAGTTGAAAGGGCTTACAACAAAAGAGTAAAACAAAAATCTTTTACAGTTGGAGACTTAGTTTGGAAAACAATCCTCCCAATCGATTCAAGAAAGAAGAAAGGGAAATTTGGGAAATGGTCTCCAAATTGGGAAGGTCCTTTCCGTATTGCCCAAATCTTACGAGGGGGTGCATATCATTTGACATCAATCGAAGGGGTTCTTCACGAAAGAACCATTAATGGTAAATATTTGAAACACTACTTTCCGTCTATGTGAGAGAGCATGAGTTAAAACTAACTTTTCATCTTTTCATTCCATTCCAAAGTCAAGGGCTGCCCATGGGTAGGGCAGCATTACAAAAGGCCATTCAAACAAAAGCAAAAGATCCCAAGAAGGATCTAACACAAAGAAACAAAAGATCCCAAGAAGGATCTGACAAAAAACAAAATGGAACTCAAAGCGAGAACCCAAAAGAAAATAACCTACAAAGAAAAAGATCCCAAGTGAGATCTAAAAAAAAACACACACACCAGGACCCCCACAAAAAGAAGGCCTATTCTTTAGGCCATTCTTTCCACTGGCCAGATGTGCCAGCCATGGAGGACCTGATGTCAGCAGGATCGACCGGAGAAGACTTGTAGTCGATGGTGTCCCAGTTGGCCACCACAAGTTTGAGAGCGGACTCCATCTTCTCCAGCCGAAGCGCCATGCCCTCCACTCGATCGTGGATGGCCTGAATCCTCCGCTTGCACTCATTATGATCCTCCATGAGTGCCCAGGAAAGCTCAGTGGCCAGTTGTTTTATGTGAGCAGGAGTGATTTGTGTGGAGAGGGGAGTAGAAGAGATATTGGAAGCCATAATGTAGAAACACAAGTGCTTGAACTTCTACTCAGTGTTGATATTTATAGACCAAGGAAAATCTAAAGACGCGGGTCGTGGACAGTTATCCCGAGGTAAATTAAGAGACGTGACAGCTAATGGGGTTAGTGGGCTCTCAATGGCCGTTTCCCAAAGTAAGGCGGCTGAATTACTGCAGCACGGCATCATCTGTTGTACTTAAACCGTCAGTAATCACTGTGCGTATTCCCCAAAAGTGGAAGGGAAACGTCATCATGATCATGACGTATTACTGCCATAATTATAGGCGCCCATGATCCGGATAAATAGGGATCAAGGGTTTTGATCCTGTGGCATCACGTGGTTAAAGCAAGGTGTTAACCAATTATGTGGAGTTTTTTCCTCAGTTTGGGCATGTTTGTGAATCTGGTTTCTATTCAAACATGTGAGTGTAACCCTTGACTTAAGTTTGTATAAAGGTTAAAGAAAATTGTTCCAAACAGGGAATACGAAATTTCCTAACAAGAAATACGGAAAGGGCCATGAAAGGCCTAACACTCATTCTAATTGTCATTCACAATTTTGGCATACCACCTGTTGACAAATAAAACAAGCAGCAAACAAAAACACTTATAGATTGTACCGACAAGATTGGTCAATTGGCTGTAAAACTAAAGTCAACCAAGGTCATTCATGAAGAAAGGCAGACTTAAAAGCCTCCCATTTAACTACAAGTTCATCACATTTAACTCTGTTTCTCTGCAAATCTTCACGGGCAGCAGAGACATGAACTGAGACTCCTTTGCCTTCCTCTGCTAAGTGTTTGAAGTCTTTATCAAGTTGGTTCGCCGTTACCAGAAGATTTTTCTTTTCAGCCTGCAGTTGACCCAATCGATATACCAATTCCTTTTCTTATTGATCAATAGCCAAAAGCCTCGACTTCAAAGTCGAAGCATCAGCGTGCATAGTCGATAACTTCACTGTCAAGTTGGAAAGGTTACCAATCAAATCCTGCTTTTGACTTATTTCTTGCTGGTAATATCGGAAGAGGCTAATGTTGTCACCCAAGGATGATGCATAGTTTTCCAGGATAATTTGTTCTCTGAGGGGGAAAACATGCCTTTGAGACAGGGATTCAACACAGGCACTGAATTCCGTGGACTTCACTGTCATCAATTCCTCAAAAGGAAGCTTTAGGAAGTCAAAAAGGATTTGGATTTCTTTCTGAGTTTCCGCGCTAAATTGAAGGAAAAAGAAAGAACTACTGGATTCTGAGACTTCAGTGAGGGATCGAAAGATTTGAGAAGTCGATTCTATCTCCTCCATTAGATGGTCCAAAGAATCACTTAAAGACTTGACATGAGCAGAATCCTCAACACCCACAGGATTTGTTGCAGTCTTGTTCACCGAACGAGGAGATGTGGTTAAGGCAAGAGTCCTCGAAATGTTTGCAGGGGTCACACTTGTGGGAAATAGAACTTGGTTCCCAGAGGGATTACCAGAAGGGCTAGAGGCAACATCCTCTGCACCTTGTCCACCTTCTTGAGTAGGATCAATTTGGACAACAGGGGCAATCTGAGCTGGATCCTCTGTTGGTCCCTTCTTTTCCATTGCCTTTTCATTTATTGCTGGAGAAGCCTCTAGAAAAGGCACATCCGCCATCTGAGGAGAAGCTGTTTCCTCCCTATCATCACCCTGTTGATTCAGGTCAATCTTCTGAATTTGTTGTGAAATTGGAGCAACAATGACGTCCGTCCTTGGCACAGCTTTGGCTGAGTCTGATGCAGATTGATGTGTTGTGACATCAAATTGGTGAATGGCTGGTACACCAAGTTCAACACCATCTGGCCTCAGAGCCGAACCCTCACCAACCTGCACAAAAGGACTGTCATCCTGTAGTAAAGGGTTTTCTTGATACAGCAGTTGTTCTTGTAACCCTGGCAACCAATCGGCTTGATCCAAAGGATCTGATACTGCTGTAGACTCATATTGATCGATTGTCAATTCAGTATCGACTGTCTCTCCTACTGAGAAGGAGAATTTTTGAATTTGTGAAGATTTTGAGGAATTCTCTTCTTCCTCTTCAAAGGCATCTACAATTCTGGTCCCTTTGCCTTTCTGTAAAAGACAGAAAATGAGAAAATGAGAACAGAAAGACTTTTGGAAAAAAAAATGAAATCGATAAGAGTAACAAAAAGATAAGAGTGTACCCTCAAAGCCAACCCTTTGTCACTTGAACTTGGCTTCTTGGTGAGTTTTCTTGTTGGTTGTTTTGTGGGAGTAGATACTTCACTGACCTGTCTTTTAGGTCTACCAGTGGAAGGACTTTTGGAAACCTTTTGGCTCACACCTGATGTGATCATAGGAGTTCGTGTCCGTGGCCTGGTTTCAGAGTCCTTAATCGACTCAGCTTTCCTTTTCCTGGTATTCCCACTGGGCACAGAGGATATGGGAACTGCTCCTGCATGAGGCACAATGGCCTTGGAGGGTTCATCAGGCAATCGAGCTGTTATCTCTGTTAAGGAAACAATATCACAATGATTAGTAGAAGTATGACTAATTGAATTAAAAACCAATGAATAGTTGTACTTACCAGCCTTATCTTGAAGGAATTTGTATTCAGGGTCAAGCCTGTATAGGCAGTCTGAAAGTGGAGCACTGAAATAAAGGGCCCTCATAGTCGACCACCATTCATCAAAAGCAGGCAGGGTCGCTTTATTGGTCTTGAAATCAATAAACTGGAAGGCTTTCACACGATGTTGAAAGTTGCTAACCATCAGAGATATCATTTTCGAGTCTTTGGCTTTAATGGTTGGCCTACTTGAAGCCATCTCAACAATGTTTGGGTGAACAAAAGGCATTGGAATGCCTTGTGCAAGGCCAAATTGTCTAGCATATTGGCATGGAGAGTAATTTTCAAAACCACAATTCCCAAAAGGAGTGTTATTTAGGGCAAAGCCAACTGGGATGAGTCTTGGAAGAAGAACGCTGGCCCAAAATAACCGTTTGGACTGAGTCATTTTCTCTACAAGTTGGGGAGAGGCTGGTGGAATGTCCTCAAAGCATGGCCTTAGTCTTTCTGATGCAAATTCGAATTTATCGAATGGACAGAACACAGGCCAATTCCTTTGGTTATTTTCATAAAAAAAGGTGAAATACCTTTGAAAAGAGGATTCCTCTGTTTGTGTCTGGAAACCTAAAAGATATTCAGCATAACTACGGCATGTTTGCAATGCCTCATCTGATCGAAGAGGATTTTCCAGCTTAGGCTTTAGTTGAGGAAAGTAAGCATATAACCAAGCTTGGAAGATCCAGAAAGGACCACCACAAGAGTCCGCTATCTTTTTATTAACAAAAGTAAAAAGGCCATTGTACAAGGATCCTAGAACAAAGGGGGCAAGGGCCAACCTCTTTACTTGGGCCATACAGACAGCTAAGTTAAGGTATTCTTTGGTAACTCGAAGCCCAGGGACTGCCATAAGAAATCGACAAATCCAAAAAAGGTAAAATGCAACCTTCTCGTGAAAGCAGGGTACAGAAGCTTTGGCTTTGAAGTGAGTCTTAAGCCATTTCGAATAACTAACCCCAGATGATGGGACAATGAATGGGGGATCATATGGATCAGCAGAAAGTAGGGCATTTACCTCACGGCCTAACGAAGGAAGGCCAGTCAAATGAGAAATATCCAAGACTGTCGGAGACAGTAAGCCACAATGTAGAACTAGGGTATTGGATGATTTGGACCAGAAACAAGCTGCAGCAGCCAAGAGTTCAGGATTCATGTCCAAGGGGAATTGTGAGAGCTCAATCGTCTCACGAATTCCCATTGTTTTCCAGTCCTCGAAAAGAAACTTCATCATACGTCTTACCCAATCTACCCATCCCATTTCAACAATGTAAGGCCAAGAACGAAGGCAGGTATTCTTACCCCAACCTGACCATTCCAGCGACGGAAGTTGAAGGAGAAGTGGATCACGTTCCCCCACTGGGTAAACTTCTGGAAAGCCATCCGGAAGAATTGATGAAAAAATTGGGCCCAATACACAGTGAGAACTGACGTTATCGTCAGGAATCAGAATTTGAGTATTCTGGTTTTGGTCAATCCCATTTCGGTACAATTCGGGGAATCGGAAGGAATCCTCCGTCATTGACTCGGTGGCCGGATCTTCAACTGGGTCACTGACAATCGGTAGTTTGGATTTCGGTGCCATTTGGGTTCAGGAGCTATTTTAGGGTTTGAGAACTGTCTCAAAGTTTTTTGTGAGAAGAAGCACGATTCGTGCCCTAAAATTTGAAGTGCTCTGCCTTATATAGGTGGTAAGTTACTAAGGGAAATATTTACCAAAGTTAATATTTAACTCAGGTAAATAGGGGGGCATTGTTTACACCATAATTTAGCATTTAGTCTAATATGATCGACTAGGTCAAAATGTTACACGTGTCAACACGTTTTAGACTAATTGATAAAATACAATATAAAGCCTGTTAAGGAAAATGGACTGATCAAACGGTTGATATTCGACTGAACACGTGTCAGAATTTTGCATCACATGCAGATCGTGAGTAAGACAGTTAATGCAAGCAGGCAGTTGAAATAATTACAACGTTGGGAACATGTGAGATCATGGAGAAATAACCACCTCGTGCAGATAGTGGAGCAAGAATAGGGAGCATGGAGCCAATTAATTCAAATCGAAGGAGGGAATTCCATATGATTTGAATTTCAAGTCGACGACAGCCTATAAATACAAGAAAAGAAGATATTTAGAACCCCCCAATCAATCGCCCAAAGGCTTCTACTTTTATCTGTACTTTACATTTCTTGCTCTAGGAGTAGTTTGTAACTTAACCGTCTGTTCGATTGTGTTCTCATAGTCGATTTGACTTCTACACTGAGGAATAATAAAGTCCATTTTGTTGTTCTTCTTTCATCTCCATTCACTTCATTAAGTTTGCTTCCAGAGAAGTCCTGAAATACGGCAAGGAACCAAGCTCCACCACCACAAACACCCACATTTCCTGCACATTTAGCAATCCTTAGTCGATTAGTCGACTATCAGTAAAATAGACAAACAGACACTCTGATAGGAATCGAACTGTCTATGTATGTATTCTTATATACGTATACTTGAGTGAGAAGGATTGGGTATATGTTTTACATCTTCCGTCCTATGGTTTATTTAGTTCATTTTAAAAAATTCACGTTGTTTTTCCAAATAACGAAGGACTTTCAGTCGCGGAACTATGGTTTGCACTCGAGCGGGTTGATAAGAAAAGAAATTGTCTTCACGAAATATTGAAAGTTAACATTGGTTCTTCTAACTTTTATAGAACATGTGTCTACAAATAAAAATATTATTATTGAGAGATCACCGATATGACCATGTATATTTTTTTTTGGTCAAGCGGAAATTTAGTACGACCATATATCATAACATGTATTGTAGCAAAAACTACTCAAACCAAAACAACCAGCCGAACCTCAAACTCAACCTAGATCTGTCACAACTAAAAGTTTGGAAAGGAAAATATACGTACGCCAAGGACAGCAAAGTAGAACAATTGCAAGAGATTGATAGGATCTTCAGCCACCACGGGTGCGTCTTGTCTTTGCGATGAAGCCGGCATTTGGGATGTTCCTACTCCCGATGCGATGGTTCACATTCCTCCATGACAAAGCTTTCCCCCTTATATCTTCAACAATACCTTGAAAAACTTGGGGTTTAGCTGGTCAGGACAAAGAAATTATTGCCGGAGCTGGTGTTACGTTTCGGTGGCTAGGTTTTAATCAAACGATGACACAAAAATGGCTGTTGAGACAGTTTGAATGGGACATGACTGCTGAGAATAGTAGGGATTAGATTCTAAAGGACAGATAACTTCAAATTGTTCAATGCACTTTTTAATCTCACCACTCTTGACAATCCCTACCCCATTTGTCGTCACTATTATCCCTGTCTTCGAAACATCCTCATCGTCAATAAGTTTTCTGTTAGTCACTTGGTCAGACCACAGTGGAAAAGGCACCACCGGAGCCCCAAAAATCAAGCTCTCCAAAGACAAATTCCACCCGCAATGAGTCACGAAACACCCGGCCAACCGATGGGTGTGACAAGACCTCCACTTGAGAACACCACGACGCTAGCTATCATCCCTTGTTGATTCAGTTTTTTCTTCGCAACTTAACTTCCCATCTTCTATTGCTCTTCCCACCCACAAAAATGATCTTCCGCGTTCCAGCAGCCCTTAATTTGTTCAATCTCCTACATTAATTTTTTGCTTCGTTGTAAAAGCATAGCTTCCAAACGCTACGTAGATGAAATTTCTTTCAGCGTTTGTTGATGTCAGTCATTTGGTTGCATGCACTTTCTAGTTTTGGTTAAAATCACATGTTCTAATCGGGCCAGTTTTGGCTTGAAAAGATCTAGTGCATGTGTTTCTTAGAAATTTCCGTTTGACCAAAAAAAAAAAGTATGTTTCTTAGGTTTGATTCTCTCGTGAATGCAATGACAGAGTTCTGGGGTTGTGAGTAGTGTGTATGCCATGCCTAGTTCTTCTACAATACTTATGCTCTCTTCAAGGCAGAGTATTGGCATCAAATAGAACTTTGGCTTTAGCTGGTCAGGACAGAAATTACTGCCGGAGATGGTGTTGCGTCCGGTGGTGGAAACATGAATTTGATGAAGAGGGAGGCCGAATGCAATTATTTGAGTTCGAATAAATTAGCCCAGAAAAGATCAGTTTTGAAGGAGTTAAAGTAAAATTATTAAAAATTTCAAAAGGGCCATAACACTTTTTTTGGGGGGGTCAAGATATCTATACTATTTTCTTATATACGAAGGTGTTTTCTACTTTTTTTTTTTTTTGTTTTTCCTCACTAATGTCTCAAGAACTTGCAATTAATACATGTCCTATCCTACGCTTTTTTCCAACCGACACAAAACGGTTACAAACCAAACCCCAATGGATGCCTCTTAAATAAATAAGCATACAAAACGGTTAAAAACTAAACACCAATGGCTGCCTTTTAAATAAAAGAAAAAAAAATACAAAATGGTTCATATGGTTACAAACTAAACACCAATGGGTGCCTCTTAAATTGTAAGGTGAATCGGTACCTTTATTCTTAACACCAATGGTAACGTCACATTCCAACTGTTCCATCTCTCAAAAACCACATTCCTCTATGAACCGTGTTCTCTTCATGCATATGTCAACTGTTGCATCTCTCACAACTCTCCCAGACCATTTGAAGAGCCTCTCGAATGTCCTACTTCCTCTCAACTCTCCGACAGTCAAGAGTTCCCTTGAATTAGCCTCTCGATTCTCTTCCGTTCTCATTTCAAGGCTGAATTCTGGGAAGAAATTGATCCAGCCTATTGGTTTCCAAATTAAAAGTTCACTTCGGTAGGATCCACTGGTAGGTTTCCGAAAAAATGTGTATTGCTCTCTCTGTCTCTCATGATGAATCTATGTTGAAGCTTTTCTTGCTTATATGTTAAAAATCATGCTCAGAAGTTCGACAAAAACTCATTGCACATAAGGTGTTTGATGAATTGCTCCTGTTGCCCTTCCATTTATTCCACCATATTTGTAGGAAAAGTTCATGGGATGTACACAGTTGATGTTTGAAACCGGGAACATACAGAGTGGATATCCAACTTGGAAAAAAGAAGGTAGCTAATATAGCACAACTGAATCATGGTCACATTCCAAACGCTGTTGTGATGAACGGGCACGTACAGAATGTGATGGACATAAAACAATAATGATAGAAATTTAGAAAACATATCATTAACAAAAAAAAACCCCAAATAATTTGCCGAAGTATTCTATTTGGAGAGAATTAGGCTCCATGTGTTTCGAAGTAAAATATTTTCGGGTACATGTTCTATCTCTGCCGTTTTTTGGTTGGACAAAAGTTAAGTTAAATATTTTTCAAGTAAAATATCTTCCATCAGAAGGGCGAAAATTTAGTAAGCCTTCAAAGTACCTTAGTAAAGCAACCAAGATCGATCAGTTAATGATGTTGGTTCCTAAGTCTTGAAATTACCTTAGGATATACTTGCAGTGACATAAATATATGTCTATATGATTACCAACACTCCGTTTCTCCTAGAAGTGAATCCCAGGACTATGAGCCATCTAAGGAGTTCCAATCAATTTGTGAAGCTACAGCTATAGCAATATTCTAGTACATAAGAAATATAGGAGATTTCTTGAAAGGTTGGGGGTGCCGTATCCCTGCCCTCAACCTAATAGCTCTGCCTCTGGAAAGAGTTCCTGAAAGCTAATGATTCTTTCTGCATTGCAGTGTTTCATCTTCTTTGAAAATAGAATACAGCAATGAACTGTGATTTTTAAGTTGCAACATCTAACGAGGGCGCATGGATAAGTAGTGTGTCACAGTACTCCTATCTGTACTAATTCTTTGTTGGTTGAATACCACACGAGCATGCTGAAATCTTATTTTTTGCACATGTATGTTTGCTAAGGTGAACAGTTAAAATAGGAACTAGTGCGAAAGAATATCTCACTTATTTCCCGTACAACCTCTCAAGAAAACAACAAATTAATATGGGTTATGACAAGATGTCACTTGACCAAGGACGGTGGCGACGAGAGAGAAAATCAAAACCGACCGACCGAAAAGGAAGCATCATCCTCTCACAAACCCCTATCAGTCTAATACATCAATTTTGTAGAACCGTTCATTCTACTTTACTAGCCCTGACCTCATCAACAAAAGTCCTGAGATTCTTTTCGGATGATCCACCATCTTTACCAGCTTCCCTTGCCAAATCCTTCCACTTCTTAGCATTCGCCCTCATTTCATCCCCGCCCATCACCATTTCTATGCACCTTTTAATCTCATCACTCTCGACTAAGTGATCTAGATTCGGTTTCACTCTTGTTCCAGTCTTCCAAACATCTTGAATAAGCTTTGCGTTCGTAACTTGGTCTGCCCACTGCGGAAAGGCCACAACCGGAACACCGGAAACCAAGCTCTCCATAGAAGAATTCCACCCACAATGAGATAGGAAACACCCAACCGATGGGTGTGACAAAACCTCCACTTGAGAACACCACGGCACTATCATTCCTTGTTGTTCCAATTTCTCTTTACAACTCAGCTTCTCTTCTTCAGTGGCTCTTACCACCCACAAAAAGGGCCTTCCACAGGCAAGCAGCCCTTGTGAAATCTCCTGTAACTGTTGCTTCGCTATTGGAGAATAGCTTCCGAAGGCTGCATAAATAACAGAGTCACTAGGCTTTGAATCCAACCATTTGATATAGGCTTTTGAATCTTCAAAGAGATCTCCTCCGAAAGAATTGTCAGATGGATCCTTTCCATCCAAGAAAGCCGACGGGATTAACGGTCCAATAGCAACCAAATTTAGCTTCTCGATTGCTCTTAGGGCTTCAGGCTCTAAAGCATCGAAGGAGTTTACAAGTACTTTTGGATTGTTTCGGGCATCAAGCACATCAAAATGCTCTTTTAGTAATGGAAGTGCAAAATTATAGGTGTTTGAAGCAAGCAAATAAGAGGGAAGGTCACTGCCGGTTACCGGTGGTAGTCCCGGTAATTCAACTGACCATGAGGGGTCACTCATGTTGTTCCTAATGGAATCCCCATAACCATTGAAGTAATAATAGTAAATATCCAAGATGGTGGCTGGTTGAATCCACATGAAAGTGGACGGCACGTGAAGATCATGTGCAACCTGGCCTGCCCAAGGGACAAATGGGGTATAAACCACATGCATGAAAGCCTGGCCTCTTTCGGCCTGTGATGTGATGAGGTTTGCTACAGCCTCTGATCCGCGTCGCTTTAGCTCTTCCATTTGGTTGTCGAGGTTGTCCATTTCCCACCCGCCATCGTGGCCATCAGAGAAGCCGAAAAAGGTCAAGCCCGGTGGAGTTCTCGTCGTGCTTCTGATCATGCGATTGATGGCGGAAAAGGCTGTCGCATAAGTGACATCGATGCCCATTTTGAGGAGCCGCTTGGCAAGCTGGAGGCCGGGATTGATTTGCGGCTGCCCTGGAAACGTTACCAGCAGGAGTCGAACACAGGGATCCATTGGTTTGGGGGACTGAAGGAGGGAGGGTGGTGGCTAGATCCAAAAGCAAAAGAACTAGTTTGGAAATGTAGATAGTTGTGGCCTAACATAGCATGAAAGCTTACGAGATGAGGCGTCTTTATTGTCCTGATGCATAGTATGAGCTGTCGCTAGAAAATGACTTGTTACTTGTAAGTATTGTGAAAGGGCTTTCATGACCGTCCCTTTCATGGTTTGAGTACACTATCAATAACTCTAATATTGTAGAATGCCATGCTTATCATGCTTGATTTACCACTCTTTTATTGTTGTTGTTGTTGTTGAGATAGAGAGATCATGAGTTCGAGTCTTTTTCACAAAGTTTAGCTCTTGTTCTACTATCTAAATTTCTAACCTCCACTAACATTTTACCGTCTTGGCCGAAAGACAAACAAATCAATGATTCTACAATTACGAATATATATAGTTGTATCTATGTATATCCATAATTGTATATGCGAAAATCTCACTTGACTTGTGTGAGAAAGTTTGGGCAAGCGTTTACATCTTCCGTCCTATGCTTTATTTATTTCTTTTTTAAAAAAATTGTGTTTTTTTTCCAAATAACTAAGGACTTTCAGTTATGGAATCATGATTTGCACTTGAAAGGGGTCGATAAGAAAAGAAATTTTGTGTTCATGAGATGTTGGAAAGTTTACATTGATTCTTTTAACTTTTTTTACGAGTGAAAATATTAAATATCGAGAAATCACTGATACGACCATCGGACCATGTATCAACAACATGTGATGCAACAACAACTTGTCATGGGAATAGACCGGACCCTCTGAAACTTACAATACTAAGAGTCAAATCACTAAATATTTTCATTATTTGTTAAATTTTTCTGTATTTTTTCCATGTATGTGACAAAATGGAATAGCATATTGGGATTTTTTTTGAGTAGGGGCTTGGGGGCCACAGGCCCCTTAATACCTCTGCCCATGAGCACTTTGGTGCATAAGTTTTTGAAATTTTTTTTTATCTGCTTAGTTCTTTAAGATGGCGTGAAAAAATTCAGACAGTTATGCCTAGTACTTAATTTTTTAATCCCATGACATAATTCAATTTTTTTTGATGAAGTAAAATTATGAGGCATTTTAATTATTTGTAGTTGTAACAAAAATACTTTATACCAATTAATGGTAGGTGAAAACAATTGACGGGGGAGGTAACCATAACATAAATGGGAAAGTATATATAAATTGCTTAAGATTTTCAAAGAAATAGAGGGCAATAGTCACTACTGTAAACTTCTGGGTTCGTTGTGGATGAAATGTCTCCTTTTTGGTTAGTCTCATAAAAAATGGAGAAGTCCCTGTCAAAATTTTTACTTACGTACCCCTACAAAGAAAGAGTAAGTTGATCCGAACACCTAATTGTCAAAAAAAAAAAAAAAAAACTGAATAATACAGTTACACTTGTATACTCTCACATGGGTGTGGCTCTCGATATATATTTTGATGTCAAAACGATCAACGTCTTCAGAAATGATTTTACCTATGGCATTTATTTTTTTTGGTTGAAGAGTTAGGAATATATTAAAAACAAATTGAAACTGCAATGTGTGCATGAAGAAAGGCCTATTGCATGCGAGCGAGATAACATAGCAAACCTGTATATACCCATGGCATCTTGAATGATTGAAGTCGTTCAATTTTGACATCATGATTCGAAACAAAAAATAAAACTTCATCTTCTGATGTAAAGGTAAGACAATCTTTATCAATGGTCGTTTTTTTTTTTCCCTCTCTGCAAAAATTGCAATTTTATACCAATAGAAACCAAGCCACAAATCGGCAGTCCAAGAACAACACCTCACCAACGAAGTCCAAGAGCTGAAAACAAAGGTCAAACAAACAAGAAGATCAAAAAATACTTAAATCCAAAACAACCAGCTGAACCTCAAACTCAACCATCTCTAGATCTGTCACTGCTAGCTAAAAGTTTGGAGAGGAATATGCCAATGACAGCAAAGTTGAACAATTGCAAGAGATTGCTAGGATCTTCAGCCACCATGGGTGCGTCTTGTCTTGCAGATGAAGCCGGCGTTTGGGACGTTCCTACTCCCAATGCGATGGTTCACATTCCTCCATGACAAAGCTTTCCCCTTTATATCGTCAACAATACCTTGAAAAACTGTCTCGAGAGAACTTTGCCTTGTTTGGAACAACCTTGCATTCCTCTCTAACCAATGGAGATAAACAATTGCTGCCAAAACCAGTCTGAACAGAGTAGCAGAAATCCCCCCTCCCTCCGGTATGATTGACAACCCAGTCTAACGCTATAGACTAAGAAGAAGGAGCTCTAATCATTTCAAGTAAGTTAAGGACCCTACTCCATATCCCACAAGAGAAAAAAAAAATGGTTTGATTCCACCCAGAATTACACAAAATGCACAGATGACTAACAGAAAGGCCGAATCTGATTTAGCAAATCATTTTTTTTCTACATCATCATTTTGTATCAAAGCTCTTTCGAAAGGATTTCGTAATTCATCTCTCGGTGGAATTAGAAAAGATCAAATGATTGCGGCATAAGTGCTAAGTCAAGAAATAGTCGTCATGTCACTAGAGTAGCTTTTCCAAAAGACAGATGACTTCCCACCCGCAATGAGTCACGAAACACCCAACCGACTGGTGTGACAAGACCTCCACTCTAGAACACCACCGCACTATCATCCCTTCTCGATTCAGTTTTTCTTTGCAACTTAACTTCCCATCTTCTGTTGCTCTTACCACCCACAAAATTTGTCTTCTGCATTCTAGCAGCCCGTGTTCAATCTCGTGCATTAATTTGTTGCTTCGTTATAAAAGCATAGCTTCCACACGCTAAGTAGATGAAATTTCTTTTAGTGTTTGTTGATGTTAGTCATTTGGGTGCATGCACTTTCTAAGTTTCTAGTTCTCGTTAAAATCACAGGTTTTAATCAGGCCATTTTGGCCTGAAAAAAGTATGTTAATTTCTTAGGTTTTATTCTCTTGTGAACGTAATGACAGGATCTGGGCTTGAGTAGCGCGTATGCCATGCCTAGTTCTTCTACTCCCTTGTTCTTCTACTTATTCTTCATACTTATGTTCTCTTCAAGGCAGAGTATTGGCATGAAATAGAAATTTGGCTTTAGCTGGTCAGGACAAAGAAATTATTGCCGGAGATGGTTCTGCTCAGTGGCGGAAACATGAATTTGATGAAGAGGGTGAACGAATGCAATTATTTAAAGTTTGAATAAATTAGCCTAGAAAATATCAGTTTTGAAGGGGATAAAGTAAAATTTATAAAGAATTTCAAAAGGGCCAGAGCACATTTTTTTGGGGTCAAGATATACATAAGAACTATACTAGATTACTCGAAAGGTTGGGGGTGCCGTATCCCTGCCCTCACCCTCTCTGTCCGATACTGATTGCATTGGATTTCAGCCTAATATATAGCTCTGCATCTGGAAAACGTTTCCTGAACGCTTATGCTTCTTTGTGCATTCCAATTTCCAGTATTTCATCTTGTTTGAAAATAGAATACTGCAATGATGTGTGATTTTTCTAAGTTGCAATATCTAACGAGGCAACTCTTTCGATTGCGTTTGATTAACATGACCTGAACGTGGCGCATGGATAAGCTGTGGGTCACGGTACTCCTATCTATACGAATTCTTTATTGGTTGAATACCACATGTGAGCTTGCTGAAATCTTATTCGAAATGCAACATCTTTGCACATGTATGTTTGGTCAGATGAACTGTTAAAATAGGAACTAGTGCGAAAGAATATTTCACTTATTTACCGTACAAATTGACATCATAAAACCTCTCAAGAAAACACCAAAAATGGGTTATGACAAGATGTCACTTAGCTAAGGACAGTGGCGACGATAGCGAAAATCAAAACTAACCAATCGAAAAGGACGCATCATTTTTTCACCAAACCCGATCAATCAAATACACCAGTTTTTTAGAACAGTTGATTCTACTTTTTTCTTTTTTTGGTACATACAGTTCATTCTCCTTTTCTAGCCCTCACCTCATCAACAAAAGTCTTGAGATTCTTATCCGATGATCCACCTTCTTTACCGGCTTCCCTTGCCAAATCCTTCCACTTCTTAGCATTCGTCCTCATTTCACCCCCTCCCATCACCATTTCTATGCACCTCTTAATCTCATCACTCTCGACTATTTGATCTAGATTCGGTTTCACTCTTATTCCAGTCTTCCAAACATCTTCGATAAGCTTTGCGTTCGTAACTTGGTCCGACCATTGTGGAAAAGCCACAATTGGAATCCCGGAAACCAAGCTCTCCAAAGAAGAATTCCACCCGCAATGAGACATGAAACATCCAACTGATGGGTGTGACAAAACCTCCACTTGAGAGCACCACGGCACTATCATCCCTTGCTGTTCCAATTTCTCTTTATGACTCAGCTTCTCTTCTTCAGTGGCTCTTACCACCCACAGAAAGGGCCTTCCACAAGCAAGCAGCCCTTGTGCAATTTCCTCCATCTGTTGCTTCGCTATTGGCGAATAGCTTCCAAAGGCTGCATAAATAATCGATTCACTAGGCTTTGAATCCAACCATTTGATATAGGCTTTTGAATCTTGAAAGAGATCTCCTCCGAAAGAATTGTCCGACGGATCCTTTCCACCCAAGAAAGCCGACGGGATTAACGGCCCAATAGCAACCAAGTTTAGCTTCTCGATTGCTCTTAGGGCTCCAGACTCCAAAGCATCAAAGGAGTTCACAAGTACTTTGGGATTGTTTTGGGCGTCAATCATGTCAAAATGCTGTTTAAGTAATGGAAGTGCAAAATTATAGGTGTTTGAAGCAAGCAGAAAAGAGGGAAGGTCACTGCCGGTTACCGGTGGTAGTCCCGGTAATTCGACTGACCATGAGGGGTCGTTCATTTTCTTCCCAATGGAATCCCCATAACCATTCAAGTAATAATAGTAAATATCCAAGATGGTGGCTGGTTGAATCCAAAGGAAAGTGGACGGCACATGAAGATCATGTGCAACTTGGCCAGCCCAAGGGATGAGTGTGGTATAAACCACATGCATGAAAGGCTTGCCTTTTTCAGCCTGTGATGTGATGAGTTTTGCTACAGCCTCCGACCCGCGCCTCTTTAGCTCTTCCATCTGGTGGTCCATGTTGTCCATTTCCCACCCGTCGTGGCCATCAGGGAAGCCGATAAAGGTCAAGCCTGGTGGAGTGGTCACGCTTTTGGTCATGCAATTGAGGGCGGAAAAGGCCGTTGCGTAAGTGACTTCGACGCCCATTTTGGCAAGGCGTTTGGCGAATTGGAGGCCGGGATTGATATGCCCTTGCCCCGGAAACGTTACCAGCAGAAGTCGAACACAGGAATCCATTTGTGTTCTTTGCTTGGGGGCTGAGGGATGGAGGGTGGTGGTTAGATTAAAAAGCAAAAGAAATATATTTTGGAAATTTAGATAGCTTGATTGAGCTTGTAATGCAATGAGGGTTTTAGAAATTTATAGGCATGTGTGGAATGATAGGTCCAGGGGCCATGACATAAGTGGTGACGTTATTGAGATGTTTGTTTTTCTTATTATTTGTAAGTGTAGGAGATTATAAGGTTTTTTTTTGGAATTGGGTCCTCTCCGGTCCAAGTTTTGGATCGGAGCAGACAATCCAAATCTGGACCGTCTCTTGTTGCAATTAATGGTTTGAATTTGTTTGATTCTTTTCGATAAGAGTCTATAAGCAAATCTAAACTATTGATTATCCGAATGTATTGTCGAGATTTGAACTATTTTCGCCAGTCCAAAACCTAGACCGGAGAATATCCGATCCCCTTTTTTTTTGGGACTAATCTACAACTTTTACTAAATCAGTTTATGATTGACTGTCAAAGTTACTTTTTCGTCTTATTAATCAGTAAAGATAATGGTGGATAGGTCCATTATTCCTCTCACGTGGATAGAAAAAGTATATATTAGTCGCAATCAATTAATTACATTTGAAAACATATAACATGATACCTATTCAAAGCTACAACTTTGCCTAAGTACTTGGTTAGATTAAAATATATTAATTTGGCGGTTTTATTCTAAACTATGGTTTTTGATAACTCAGATGCTCGGGCCAGTTAACGCGAATGTAAACTAATACTAGGGACCCATCCCACCGTTCATTAACAAGAGTTTTCAAACTTTTCATTCAAATGGCATATGCATGCCAATGCACACAACATCTGAAGGCTTTTGCAAGGGTTGTGATGTGCTAATTCACAAAAATAGCTCTGATCATATTACTAGAGTAGGTAATTTTGCCGGATTTTGATTAATGGTGCAGCGTAACAAATCAATTGACGAAAGACGATTTTACCATTGAATAAAAATGTTCAAAAAAAATGTATCACGACACGGTGATATATATTTTAATCAACCATGTCACTTGCAAATTAAGAGTGCTTGTTGAAACATAAAATTTAAATTGGAACATTATTACTGTTAAGAATACTAATGACTAGATTCTCCTCCGTTTTCTCTGTAAGTGGTCTAATTCGAGGTTAGACTTCACTTGCAGAGATGCAAATATAGGTTGCGCTTCGTTGCAGTGTTTTTTTCCTTTTTTTTTCCAGGCGAAATACATCAGCGGGGTTAGTGAGGTGTTTGGGTTAGCACAGGGGGACCTGAGGCTATTCATAGCCGCCCTAGCCCCATGCCAAAGTCATGCTCCTCGTGGGACTCGAACCTTAGTCACCACTGGGAGAGAGAGACAAGTTGCCAACTTCACTAAAAGTAGTTCTCTCACTTCGTTGCAGTCTAGAAACAGTTTGTTGGAACACAACATACCTAATTTGTGAGAAAAGAGAGGTTGTACTGTGCATTGTGTGAGCCATCATTGTAAGGATCATTACGCACGTTAGACTCGTCTCGAGTTCTACAAAAAAATATCTGAGCCGCTCTTTTGTTTCAAATAGTTTGTTTATGATCCTTGAAAAAAATTAACTCAATTCGATATCGGAAAAGGCGTTAAAGAAACATCCACTTTTAGTACAGAACCCAAGCCTGAATTTTAAATCAAAATTGGATGTTTCGTAAATATTTTTAACGATGATGGATTGTGTTGATTTTTTATAGGGACTGTAAATAAATTATTTTGAACAAAAAAAGCAGCTCAAATCATTTCTATAGGACTCGAGACGGGTCTAAAGTGTGTATGTACATGTTGTATATACATGGATGTTGTACCTATCCAAAGACTTTTCAGTATTTTAATAAGTTTTACGGTAGGAAAAAAATTTAATGGCCAAATGGAAAAATTAGGTGGATAAATTTTGCTGATGCATGTGATGAGCTGTATTTTTTGTCCTATTGCAAATTGTGAACTGTCGCTGTAAATGATTTGATGCTTGTCTGGTTAGAGTTCCTTCATGACACGTCCCTTTCCCGCATTCCTTTCCTGCATTTGACTCTGATTGAGTATAAAAATGCTAGAGGCACATCGGTATCGCACATCTCAACCACACCCCTATCACATATAGGTGTTGCCTACTGAAACGGATCCTACCTGTATGTGAGAGAGGTTACTATGAGAAATTCAGGATCTCCCAACGGTTGAAAAAACCGTTGGTATAGATGGTGTATAGTAACGGTTTACAAAACGTTACTAGAAACATAACTATAGCAACGGTTTTCGTGTAACTGTTAGTAGATTACAACACTATAGCAACGGTTTTCATTAACCGTTAGTAAAAACTGGACTATAGCAACAGTTTTTAATAACTGTTACTATAAATTGGACTATAGCAACGGTTTTCATTAACCGTTAGTAGAATTTTACACCGCAAAAATCAATTTTCTTTCATGCGATCGGTTTTCCAAATCCAAACTAACGATCGAGACCGTTAAATTTTTTTTCATGTTGATTAAATCGTTCTCGTATAAATTTGGCTCGATCAGATTTAGAAAATTTCTTTATCGATACACAATCTCATTAATAAAATGTGTTTTTCTGTCCGATAAGTGTGTAGCGATACTCGATTAACTTCATTCTTGAACATATTTTAGCCACTTGACTGTGACACAATCATGATGGTCGAGACCGTTGCTTTTGTTAGGACTATTTTCCTAAATTTTTGTTGTGGTATCTTTTTTGGTATTATTTATGTAACGTATTTTTTTAGCATTTTGTGATAATTTTTGAAACTAATCATTCAATTTGGGATTAATCATTCATCTTAACAAGAATAAAAAAAGTATAAAATTGTGAACCAAAATTGAAAAAAATATCATATAAGATAACACTAAAGACAACAAATGTTAGTTGTTTGATATTTTTTTGCCCATATTCATTTTTTATGCTTTTAATTGCATGTTTATTTTATTTTTTAGACTCATCTCATAGAAAATGACTTACCAATCAAAAAAATTTATGTGAATCTAACAAAAATTTAGAAAATGCATAATTAATGTTGAAAAAAAATTAGGAAAACAGATAGGTTTTTTATTTTATTTTATGTACATGGTGCATGTCAATTTAATTGAAGATGAGTGAATAATGGAACTATTTTTCTCAGACGAGATATCGTTTTTTGTAACTTAATATTACAAAATAAAACTCCTCTCAAAATTATTATCCTCCTTTGCATCAATCTAAACAATTATAATTAAATATAGCGTCATATATGATTACATGCATACAGCCTTGTGCATTTATGCCAATTTTAAAAGGTAATTATTGAACCTAGCGTTAAATTCTATGTAATAATAATTTCATTCTTCATAAGAATATTGTACTCCTTATTATGTAAACAAATAGACGCTTCCGATCAAAAAAAAATATATTAGTAAGTGTTTGTATAGGATAAACTGGATTTTTAAAAAAAAAGGATTAAACAAACACTACTACAAAATGGTATAAAGATCACGGTCCAAAAACTAAAAAGATCTCACTTTTTGTAAAAGCGAAATAAAATGTTATGGAATATAGTTTTAATCTCAGTTATACGAAAAAACTGAGATGGAAAGATTTTTTAATCTCAGTAATCTAAAAAGTGAGATAGTAACTTCAAGAATAGAACTTATTCTCAAAAAATTGAGATGAAAAGATTTTTTATTCTCAATAACCTAAAAGTGATATTGTAACTTAAAGAATAAATCTCGTTTATGAAAAACTGAGATAAAAAGAACCTTTAATCTCAATCATCTAGAAACTGAAATCGTAAGTTAGAGAATACATCACATTTTTTTTTATACTTGAGATGAAAGCTCTTATATAGGAAAAGTTGAAAGTCGCTTACCCCTTAATCGACTACGCGCGCAATACCCCTGAATAAATGTCACTCTCAACCATTCTACAAAAAAAAATATTTCGTCAAAAAATGGGGTACTTTTGGCGATGAAAATATATTTCGTCACCAAATGGATACATTTGGTGATGAAATTTATGAAGGTTGCGTTTTGTAACGACCCGGATTTTTGACCCAATTTTTTTTTCCTAAATATAATATTATTTAGAATTATTTTCCTTAATGCATCTCTTTTTTTAAATACAATTATGCATGTAATGTATACATATATTCTTTTTAAAATTTCCCATACACAAGTTACATGCATTCACTAATACAAACTCCTTCCGTCTCTCCGTCTCCTACTCAGTCTCTACTTTCTCCCTAACCCTTAAATCAAGCCAAATTCTTCAATTCCAAATCCCATGAGAGGGCGTTCCAGTAACTTGGAAAAGTTACTTTTTGAAAAAGAAGGTAATTTCAAGCTTAAAAATCATGTATTTACGCAAATAATTTTTCTATCAATATGGATCTTGTTTGATAGATCTAATTAAGATCTTTTAAACGCTATAAAAAAAATTAAAAAAATATTTTTTATTTTCATTATATTTGAGTTTGAAATTATCTTCTTTTTTCAAAAAGCACTTTTTTTAAAAAGTGGAACGCCCCCTGAATCTAACCCCATTAAATTCACTTTTATCCTCTTCCACCAAAATTCTCCTATAAATACCCCACCCCATTGACCCACGAAATTTACACCACAATAATTCCCACGCGCCCACCAGTCCAAAAGAGAGAGAAAAATCAGAAGAAACCTAAGGTCCAATCAATAGAGTTTTAGAGAGAGAAAGAAAGAGAGAGAAAAGTGAGTTTCGTACCAAGACCCAACTGAAACTCAATTCGACCATTCCAATCTCTTCTTACTACTCCTAGCATCACCAAACGTCGTCCAATTCGGCCTCACGGTTTCCCAATCAAAAAACCCGAAATCTCCTTCTCTAAAATTTAAGATTCGTTTTTAAATCAATTCGATCCGATTAAAGGTACTATAATCCTATCCAACATCTTCTTCAAGTATATTAAGTGTTTATATACTTAACCCTATGTTCCGAACGAAAAAAATAGAGTTAATCGCGCGTTTTCTTTCATATTTATCAATATGATATTATTTTTGAGCCTGACATTTTATTTGTAATTATTTACGAAGCAGAAGACCTATGTGGTATTTATTTTACAATCATTATGATATTAATATTATAAAAAACTATTGACTTGATATTATTTTCTAACAATATAATATCATCTTAATATAAAATATATTAATTATATCAGTTTAATTTATCTGATAGATTGAGTTGATTTTAAACGTTTCGAAACAACTTTGCGATCTTCCGAATATTATTTTTGACACCAGAACTATTTTTTCTAAACTTTTCACATCTCAAAGATCATAATTTGTTAAGATCATATTTTTTATTTAATTATATATTTATTAAATTATTTATTAGTTATCTATCAAAGTTTACAAACGAAAAATCTTTGCGACCTTCCAAACAATGATTTAACATCCAAACTAATTTTTCCTAGACTTCTTACATCGCAAAGATGATATCTTGTTAAATGAATTTTTTTTTATTGAATTTACTATTTATTGTTATTTCTATAGCGTTTTCAATCAAAAATACTTTACGACTTTATATCCTTATTATAAATGTCCGAATAATTTTATTTAGACTCTCTATATTCTGAAGGTTAAATTTTGTTAACCGCAACATATTGTAAATTGTAAATTATTTATTATCTATTTACTTCACCTTTGGTCACTTTATTTAACGTTTTTATTTAAATTAATCCCGCGACCTTTCGAACCCAACTTTTAATACTCAACCGGTTGCATAGGACCTCTCGGACTCTTAATCAGATCACGTTAATTATTTTAATATTTTTACCTAATTAATGCATAAAATTAGTTTTTAATTAATCTATTATCTTAGAATTAATTAATAAGAGCCCAGAAAATTTTCCTTTTAAATTACTTTAAAACTCTTACTTTATTATTGACATCGTGATCATACAAGATTAAGGGCAACGGCCCATCCATAAAAAATTGCGTGATTACATTGCTTATTAATTGTTTTAATTATTATTGATTTGTTGTATATTGCATCGATATTTGATTTTGAATGATAGATTGAACCCTAGAGGCATGGGGTGGTGTTGCGAAATAGAACTCATCTAGACGATGCTAGATAATAGATAAATTGGAAAGTTTTATTTTTAGATTACCTGCAGGCGTGATTTTGATATGTAATGAGTTGGATGTGATGGTTTGAAACTGACAAAGTAAACCCAGTGTTGATTGATGAATGATGATTGGCAAAGTAAGCCCAATGACGAATGATGTATTGATACTGGCAAAGTAAGACCAGTGATGATTGTGAAGTGGTATATAAGATAAGCGCCCCTAATTATGATTCGGGCATGATAAGCTTTCTTTTGTTGTAATGAGAGGGATACACGCTAGGTACATAACTGAAATGCAATCCGTGACAACAAAAGAAAGTGAGCTCATGGTACAGGGCATAGCTAGCGGTTGGGGAGGAAAGATCTCGCGGAGAGATCTTAGATTTCACATTAGGTTATGGATAGTAATGAATTGGCTTATGTGGAGAATATTTGTTTGACTTATTCGATTCGATATTATCTTGTTACCTGCTAATTGTAAAGTAAGAGGGGTGATTGGGTTGGATTATTCTACTGGGTGATTTATCACTCACGGATACGTCTGTATCCTGACAAATCGTTTGCTTCGGCGATCAATTTGCCAGAAGGCGCAGGATTCAATGGAGATGATTCAAAGATGGTGCAGATCGACGCAGAAAGAATATCAAGAACGAAGATCGAGTATTTTTCAGATTTGTATCAAGCCTAAAGTCAGCTCTGAAGTTAATGCATTTTGAATCAGTAAATTTATCTTGTGATTGTAATAGCTAAATTTTATTTTGAAAAAATTATATTATTTAGCGAATTTTCTTAAGATTTTACTTTATATTGCTTCCGAAAAGTCGGGGCGTTACACCTTTCGTCGCCAAATATATTTTGAGTATAACTCTATGCTTAAAACTCCATTAATTGAGATAATTCAAATTGGGTTTGAACAATAACACAAAGGGTTACAACTTTCATGTTTATCAAAATTTCTAATTTTAATATTTGAAGGTTCAAAATGATGTTTAAAATATATTTTAATATTAAACGCATATGTTATATATTAAATATTTCAATTATATATTGAAAAGTGTGTGTGTTGCAATTGATTGAAACTTCAATGCAAAACTCAAGAGACTTAGGTTCAAAACCCAGCAGGATAAATAAAGGGGGATTTTTTCCTTTAGGAAAACGCCACTTTCAATCTCGGTTTTTTCAAAAACTGAGATTATTACTCTCTAAACAACCACAGTTTTATAATGAAACTGAGATGTTAAGCTATTAAAGGTCACGATTTTGTCTTTTTTAATCACAATTTTTTTTTTGTTTTTAGTCACGGTATTAATTAGTTTTAATCACGGTTTTTATCCTGTGGTTAAAAGATAGAGACTTTTAGTTACACCTTGATAGACCACGATTTTAAATGCGAGATTAAAAGTGAAAGATCACACCAAATAACCGAGATCTTTATCTATTTTTGTAGTAGTGAAATCTGGTTAGTATAGTATAAATATTAAAAGGTGTATGATTTTACATAAGTTATGGGCTAGCACAGTTGGTTCGTGTACACGTGAGGTCGGCGGTTTGATTCTCAGGAGGGGCAAGATTATTTTGCTGCCACGCGGGAACCACGTTAGCACCACTTCAGTGCCACATAGAGACTGGTTGGTTTTAAAAAAAATGAAAATTGCCTTTAGCAACGGTTTTATAAACCATTAGTAAAAAAAATTTGCATTAACGCTCGTCAAAACTGTTGCTATACCTCTACAGCAACAGATATATTGCAATGGTTTGGCCAACGGTTTTCCAACCGTTGATATAGTCTAAACGGGTCTCTACCAATGGTTTTTGGGTTTTTTAGCGACGCTTTCGACCGTTGCTTTAGAACAATTTTCTTGTAGTAGGTGTGACTGAGGTATGCCACATCTGATGTGTCCCTAGCACCTCTCAGTGGAGTATCTACTGCCCATCCCAAATTGCTGATCATTCTTTCCTTTTCTTTTATGTATGTATATAAGACTCAAAGGAAGCATCAATCCTGTCCCTTGGAAGCCTGTTTCGTCCTTCTATTATCATCAGGGAAGTTTATAATTTAAAGATATTTTAGAGGATTCAAATTGGAGTGTCTACAGAATGTCAACTCCTAGGTTCGTCTTAGATGAAATGTCTTGTTTGTGGTTGTCTAGCTTAGATGAAATTGACACTTGATATGGTGCTATGAGTTTATTAGTGTCCAGCTCGATCCAAGGATCCCACTACTACAAAAATAAATAAAGATCTCAGTCATCTTGTGTCACTTTTAATCTCGCATTTAAAACTATGGTCAACCAAGGTGTAACTAAAATCCATACCTTTTAACAACGGAATAAAAATTGTGATTAAAACTCATTAAAACCGTGACTAAAAAAATAAAATTGTAATTAAAAATGACAAAACCGTGACCTTTAATAACTTAACTAAAACCGTAATTGTTTAGAGAGAAATAATCTCAGTTTTTTAAAAAGCCGAGGTTAAAAGTGGCGTTTTCCTAAAGAAAAAAATCTCTCTTTATTTTTCTTTTGAGGTTTTTGAACCCAGATCTCTTGAGTTTTGCATAGAAGTTTCAACCAACTGCACCATATACATTTTTCAATACATAATTGAAATATTTAATGGAAAATAATTTTGCTACTCCCTTTTTTGTTAACGTTACTCTCCTATAAGTGTATTTTTTCACAAAAAATACACTTTCAAGGGATCCGGAGTGGCGTTAACAAAAAAATGAGTGGCAAAATCAGCAGCCTATTTAATATACTCATCCGTCTCTTTTTAAGTGTCTTATTTCGAAACTCCAACTTATTAAAAAAAATCACTATTATACATTTCACATCAACTTTTTTCTTCACTTTCTCTACTTACCCATCATAATTATATTTTTATTCACTAACTTTTCAAAATAAAATCTATTTTTATGGACAAAATAGACAATCCACAAATTTTTACCCACTAACTTTACAAATGAACACTTATTAAGGAACGACCCAAAATGAAATGGTCGATTCTAAATAAGGGACAGAGGGAGTATAACATATGCATGGGCATTGAACATTAAAATATATTTCGAACATTATTTTGAACCTTTAAATATTAAAATTAATAATTTTGATAAACATGAAAGTTGTAGCCCTTTGTCTTATTGTTCAAATCCAATTTGAATTATCTCAATCAGAGTTCTGAGCATAGATTCGTACTCGAAATACATTTGGCGACGAAACGAAACCTTCATAAATTTTGTCACCAACGATCTTCTTAGTTTTTGGATCCAACGATCTCGGATGTGGAAGCGTAGCACTACAATCCACAAGTCGTTTGAACCAAATTGAATGTCGAACTATCTCTCGAAAGGAAAAATCATTTAGAGCAATATGACGAGTAACGAAACAAGAGGGCACGATTTTTTCCAAAGTATCTGAAGTATTGTAAGTGATTTTCCATTTACTCTAGTTTCATACAAATGATTTAGGTTAGGCAATATTGGAGAAAACAACTAAATTATATGCACAAAATATGATTTTTTATATTGCATTTTTTGAATCTAGAGAACCCCTCAAGTAATGGTAGAGTCGCTCATGTGTCAGTTGAGATTTAGAATAACTACACGCTCAACTCACCAACACACAGACTCTCGTGATCTTGGGATCGATGTAATGAATCACAGAAACACATAAAAAAACGAAAGCAAGAAACTATAGCAGAACACACATATATACAACGTCTGGACAATTTGCCTACTCCTTCGTTGCCACACCAATTAACTATGAGTCGATGAAACTAACCACAAGAGCTCTCTCTGCAAGATACAACAGCCTATTAAGACAAGTAAAGACTACATTCTAGCTAAATGCTTTGAAAGAGTAGATTCTGATTCGGAGTTAGTCCTCACTTGTAGAGGGGCATGTTGAACGCAACATAAGTAGAAACTGTAGAATATATTGCTCCGTTTTGATTTCCTAAAACTTCTTAAACAATACTTTCTTACTTGTGTTACTCCCCGTTTCCCTAAGGTAAATAAGTAGTTATTATCGAATAAGTACTTATTTTCAAGTAACAAAAAAGAATACCAATGTGAACCCTTTTTTCCTATTGTCCCGTGCATCGAACGGACACAACGCTAGTATTTTTTTAAATTAAAGGTGATGCATTGTGAGATAATGATCTGTCTCATAAAACGAAAAAAAAATAAGTACTTAACAAATAAGAACCTTGGTCGCTATATCAACAAAGCAACGAATTGGGATTAGAACAAGATGCCACTTTACTAATTGACAATAGGCATGCATAAAACACCAACTCCACAACAACTTACTGGAACAGAAGACCCATACATTTCTAAATCCCTTATCGCTCAAACAGACCAGTTCCGTTGAACATTGTTTATTTTACTAAACTAACCCTGATCTCTTCAACGAAAGTTTTAAGATTTTTGTCGGATGATCCACCTTCCTTGCAAGCTTCTCTTCCCAAATCCTTCCACTTCTTAGCATTGTTTCTCATTTCATCTCCTCCCATCACCACTTCTATGCACTTTTTAATCTCACTGCTCTCTACAATTCCTTCCTCGTTTCTTGTCACTCTTACCCCTGTCTCCCAAACATCCTCAAAAAGCTTTCCGTTTGTCGCTTGGTCTGACCATTGCGGAAAAGCCACCACTGGAACCCCGGAAACCAAGCTTTCCAAAGAAGAGTTCCACCCGCAATGAGTTATGAAACACCCAATTGATGAGTGTGACAAAACCTCCACTTGAGAACACCATGGCACTATCATCCCTTGTTGTTCCAATTGCTCTTTGCAACTCAGCTTTTCTTCTTCTGATCCTCTTACCACCCACAAAAACGGTCTTCCGCATTGAAGCAACCCGTGTGCAATCTCCTCCATTTGTTGCGTCTCTATAGCAGAAAGGGTTCCAAACGCTACGTATACTACAGATTCGCTTGCCTTTGAGTTCAACCATTCAATATAGGCTTTTGAATCTTGAAATAGATCTCCCCCGAAAGAAGTGTCAGATGGATCCTTTCCATCCAAGAAAGCTGAAGGGATTAACGGTCCAACGGCAACCAAGTTTAACTTCTCGATTGCTCTCAGGGCCCCAGCCTCCAAGGCATCAAAGGTGTTTACAAGTACTTTGGGATTTGCTTCTGTATCGAGTATCTCAAAATGCTCGTCAAGTAACGGAAGAGCAAAATTAAAAGTGTTTGAAGCGAGCAAAAAAGAGGGAAGGTCGCGGCCAGTGAGCACTGGCAGCCCCGGTAATTCAATAGACCACGAGGGGTCGTTCATGTTTTTTCCAATAGAATCTCCATAACCATTGATGTAATAATAGTAAATACCCAAGATGGTGGCTGGTTGAATCCAAAGGAAAGTGGACGACACATGAAGGGCACGTGCAACTTGGCCTACAAAGGGGAGAAGTGTGGTGTAGACCACATGGATAAATGGCCGGCCTCGTTCAGCCTCTGATTTAATGAGTTTTGCTATGGCCTCCGACCCGCGGGCCCTGAGCTCGTCCGCGTAGCGATCGCCGATTTGAATTCCGTCGTCGTAGCCATCGGAGAAGCCGGAAAATGTCAAGCCCTGTGGAGTAGCGGTTGATTTGCTCATGCGATTTAGCGCAGAAAAGGCAGTGACAAAAGTGACGTCAACGCCCATTTTGACAAGGCGCTTGGCGAATTGGAGGCTGGGATTTATATGCCCTTGGCCTGGAAATGTCACCAGCAGGAGTCGAACAGTACTGTCTTCCATATCTTTTCTTCCTAGAAAAAGAACTTGGTTTTCAGAATTTAGGTAGCTAAAGGCTTGACTGTGCATGGAGTTCCAAAAGCGTGTTGCACATATTTATATGAACTCGTGACCAATCCGGGATGATTGTTCTAATTAAGTTGAAGGGTTTTAGACTCGTACTCTACCAGATATTTTAATATCGGTGAAGCGGCACACGAATAATTTTGGTTGATAATGACACCTGGAGTGTGGAAAGAGCAATGTTATGGTAACTATATTTGAGTATCATGTTTTTTGGTATAATGTGAGGTGTATACCATATTTATAGATATTTTAATAAGTTTTATGGTAGCAAAAAAATTTAACGACCAAATAGAAAATTAGGCCCCATTTAGCTAAGGTTCTTATTTTTTAAATGCAAATTTTCTACTTTACGAGACATGTTATTCTTTCATAATATATTATTTTTAATTCAAAAAATACATGATTTTTTGAAAAGTAAGTGCTTATATTGCTGATGTATGTCATGAGCTGTATTTATTGTCCGGATGCAAATTGTAAACTGTCCGCTCTCAATGATTTGATTCTTGTCTTGTAAAAGGGCCTTCATGATGTCCCTTTACTGGTTTGAGTACTCTCATGCAACTCTAATATTATAGAACAACATGTGTAGCATGCTTGATTTGCCACTCTTTTTTTTGGACTGATCGAGAAGTTGTGAGTTTGAGTCCTTGTGAAAAAATTCATACTGAGAGGTCGTGAGTTCAAGTCCTCGTGAAAAAGTCCATGATGCTCGGCTCCTATTGTAATCTCTAACTTTCTAACCTCCAGTATAACATTCAACCATTTTGAGGTTTTTGTTTTCTGAGGTTGGCCAGGTTGTTGAGATTTTGTTTTCTGGGGTAGGGCATCGGTTTTGGTTATTGTCTTTGCTCCGATCTTTGTTTTGTGGCTGATCCAGCCGGGTTGGCTTCTTGCCATTTTGTTTCGGTCTAGTTCGGCCTTGGGTGTCATTGCCTGGGGCCTTGGCAATTGTCACTACTGTCAACTCCTGGGTTTGACTTAGATGAAATGTCTACTTCGTGGTTGTGTTAGACGAAATTCACCCTTGCCTGTGTGCTATATACGAGTTTACCAGTGCCCACCTCCAAGGATTCAATGATCTCACCTTGTAGAAGTAGCACTACAATCTACAAGTCTATCGAACCAAATTGAATGTTGAACTCTCTCTCGAAAGGAAAAATAATTCAGAGCAATATGTGGAGTATTGAAACAAGAGGGCACGAATTTTTCTGAAGTATGTGGAGTAATGTAAGGGGTTTAGCATTTTTTGTGTTTTTATAGCCATTAAAGTGAGTACTATATATTCGGGGTGGTATCAAGAAAAAGATGCAACTGTTCAAAGCGATCTTGACTGAAGAGGCGCCACTGTTCGAAGTGGTCTTGGCCGAAGGAACACATCCATAATATTAAAGAAATATTACTTTCTTTGTTGTTCATAAAAAATAAAATAAAAAGACAAGACTACTTTTCGTGAGAAGAGCTCCGGAGAGGGACAGTTGAGTACGTTACTAATTTTTTCCATATCAAAATAAAGAACTACAGTTAATCTTTACTCACTCTAATTTTTTTAAGTTATACAATTGTAAGGGTAAAAGATTGAAAGAAAATTTAGAACGTACGGCTTTGAAACAAATAGTGTAATATGGTCAATGATTGGAATTCATCTGAACTTATGGGAGGAGTTTCGTTTATATTACTAGGTGCATCGCGACGCGGACGGCACGTCCATCATGCCTGTTGGGAGAACGGTTTTTGCAATCGTAAACGAAGGTGAGTGGAACAGAAGTTGAATGACAAGTTTGATACGACTAAATTTGTTTGCATAAGTTTTTTACACAAAAAGATGTCTACATAAGGTTGTTATGCATAAGTTCGATACACAGTCACACTCCAAGTTTGTGGTTAATTGCAAGGCTTTGCGGACAAGTTCATATAAATATGATTGCATATAGCGTGGCATTGAAGTAGAGTTCGTGGAAGTTAGATGAAGCAAAAGTTTCTGGAGTGGAAGTTGTTGCTTCCAAAGGAGTTGGTTCTGGAAAGATTGCTACTCAGTTGTGGTTCCAGAATCCAGTTGCTGTGAAGCTGATGGAGCAAGTTGCTTTTTGGTGTTGTCAGCCATGTGAATGGGTTATGATTTGGTGAGCTGGCATCAGTTGGGCTATGTAGACATCCTAATTTTGACTTCTAAAATTTCCTTGATTTGCGGCTTTGAGGCTCCCTGATGATAATTTGGATTAAAACAAGCCTTAGACCGATTAGAACCATGCTTCTTGGAAGACTTTAAAAGGGTAAAATAAAGTGCTAAAATCACTCTAAAGCGTTCGGAACCACTCCCGAGTGCTCAAATCCATTTTCCAAAACCCCAAGGCCAGCTAACTCCAGAGCGCTCAGGAGTGATTGTCCCGAGCGCTTAGAACCGCTGTGTTGCCGAATGGATGCTAAAGCTCTCCACTTTTCACAAAACACATCATTGCAGCCATTCAACGTAGGTCTTGCCCTGCACCACACTCAACCATAGTTTGCAGAGAATCCCATCATGAAGATTTTCCCTCCCAGAATATTTTTTATTTTTCTTCATTTGATTTTTCAAAATTCAAACCATATGCTATGTTTCCCCGTAAATACCCTGATTACCAGATGAGGAGGGGAATTTCGAAATCAAAAAAATCAAAAAAAAATTCTCGCAAACACGCACCAAATAAGATTTCATCATACTACTCATCAGAGGATATTATTTAATTAAGTCCCTAGCTAGTAGTGTATGGTTCATCGATTTATTCGAGTAAATACTTCATGAGAAGCTTATTGATGAACAAAGTAGACGGCTACAAATTACTAAATTCCATGTAATTGCCAATCTAGCTCAAAATTAAAGCAAGGGTGTCAGAATATGATCATACCTTGAGAAAGGGGAAGCAAGCGAGTTCAAAAGAAGAATAAAAAAGTAAGCATGGACAGGGCTTCTAATTTCCTCATTATCTTTCAGCTCTGAATTTGTTGCCTAGTTTTCAGTTTCCTATGAAGATTAAGCGGAGGAAAAGACTTTCCTATGAAGATTAAGGGGAGGAAAAGACTTTCCTATGAAGATGGGAAATGATTTTGCCACTCGATCAATTTTTTGTTACCGACACTTTCCTGTAAGTGTATTTTCACACTAAAAATATACTTACAGAAGAATAGTATTAACAAAAAATAGAGTGACAAAATCAGCAGCCATGAAGATAATGGTATATGCTCATCTCAAAAAAAAGAAAAAAAGAAGATAATGTTCTATGCTTTTCTCTAGGCCGTAGACTCTAGTTATAGTAGGCGACTGATAAAAGTGAAAGTGAATAAATTTTAAATTGGATCCGTGGATTAAAGATACGGATACGGGTTCAAAACTTAGAAAACTATGAGATACAAATGGCTCCATGAATTTTCACTTCAAAATCGCAGATTAATCGAACCGGACCAATAATATTTATTATGTGCATATATATGTAATGTAAATAGTTTTACTTATTGTTACAAATATTTTAAACGATTTAAGTATTTTACCTTAATGCGATACAGTGTATCTATAGGAAATCTAAGGTGGTAAAGTATAAAATTTTCTAAATGGTTTAGAAACGTGCCATACATATATACAGTACATTCCTAAAGTCCTAATCGACTGGTTGCCCCCTTGCTACTACTTGGTTTTTGTTGTTGTTGTTGATGGTTTCTATTTTTCTTATAAAATGTTATCAGTGGATAAAACGGAGAACCCATTCATTACTCACTGATTGAATTGGAATCAAACCGAAGAACTTTTAGTCCGGAGGCAGATTGCATTTTCTATGAACTGTGGTTGCTATTTCGGTCCTTGAATTCCTAGGAATTCAATCCCATTTGGACCATGTGCACCCTAAATTTGTGGGTGCTTAAATAATGATAGATACCTATCCACGAGTGTATATATATGTATACACACATATATCTATATCTATATCTCTATATCTATATATAGATATAGTGAGTTTCTATTAATGGATCCCTTAACTTGCTAAGTTAAGGACCTCATAAGTTTGACATTGTTCTTGATCCAATTTTGATGATCTGAATCATTCAATGTGTTTAAAATGTGATTTTAAGGGTATCCAAAAAAATTATGACCGGGAAAGGCTTAATCCGAACAATTTTAAATGTCATTTTTAGAAAAACTGTTCGGATTAAGTCATTCCCAATCATATTTTTTGTTGGTCTTTTGCGAGGAAGCTTAAAATCACGTTCTGATCACATTGAGTGGTTCGGATCATTAAAATTCGATCGGAAAAAAGGAGGTTCTTAACTTAACTCAATAAGAGATCCTTTATTGGAAGGGGACTCTGTGCGCGCGCACGCGCGTGTGTGTATATATATATATAAGTTTATGCGTGGGCAAGGCCTTATAAAAATACGCTGGAAACTTGGCTGTTATTGAACTGGTACAAGAACAAAATTAATAAAAGTCTTCTTCAGGCTGGTTATATGGCCTTTTCTTAGAGGAAGATGACAAGGCTGCCTTGTATGGCTTCCAAAACGTACAAGATTATATTAATCTCTAGATAAGATCTAATTGTACAAGAATAAAAGTATTCAGACTGTTAATACTACGGTCTTTTCCGAGGGAAAGATGACAAGGCGGCCTTGTAGCCTGTAGGGCTTCCAAAATTTACACAAACAATTAATAGGGTCCGTTTATTTTTTTTAACAGCAATAGAAATTTAATTTATTAATCTTTAGATGAAGGTACAAAGATTAATAGGGTCCCTTTCGTTATTTATTTTATTTTATTTTTTGGAGAAGTCATGCAAGAAATTCATATACAAAATAAGACCTCGAAATACTCTTACTCATTTTGCTCCTCCCTTTTCTATATAACTCATTGAATTCAAATAATATATTGGTTCAAGATCTTAAAAACTTTAGTACTCTAGCGTTTGCATTTGCATTTGTTAATAGGGACCTTTTTTTACATTTGTTGAGCCTCCATGAATCACGATGTCGTTTTTGGCAGGGTTTTTAAATAATGATAGATTCCAATCCATATATAAATAAATGGGCGTGGGCAAGCATGATAAAAATACCATTTGATGGAAACTTGGCCATTATTGAACTGTTACAAGCTAGCATAATTTAATAAGCAGCAAAGGCAGACGCACATTGTGTGGCAAGGTAGATTTTTTGACATTTTGGTAATTTTGTCCCATGGTCCTATCTATCCCGTTTATATCTTGCCCTAAGTATAATCTTCAAAAATTACAAGCTTGACCAACTATTAGACTGCTTGATCTGACAGTTTTTATTGAATGGTTCAATTAAAAACTGTTCAAATCAAGCACTTTCCGTTCATATTTTTTGTTAATTTCTCGCAGGGACTTTTAAAATCATATTCTGAACATATTGAATGATTAGGATCATTGAAATTTATTTAGGAAAGGGAAGTCCGCATTTTAAAAAATGCGATCCATAAAGGGATTAACATTGTTAAATGCTCAAACACTTATCAAAGTGGAGAGCAAATTTCACCTACCAATAAAGCGTTTATTTTATGGAAGGTGAGTTTCACTTACCGATGATAGTTGTACTTGATTGAGAAGATGCGTGTTCCAATAAATTTAGTTATTGCTAAAAGGTTGCTAGTTTTGATTATTCGATGGCCAAATTTGGATGGTTGCTAAGTTTGGTTATTCTAATATAAGCACTTTTTGAGCAAACATTGCTAACTTTAACAACTCTTTAATTTTGGTTATTCCACTACGGATGCTCTTAGAGCATCATGGTAAAAGTCTTTTTGAGCTTTTTGGAGAGAAATATTATGTGAAATAGGCTCCTTGAGACTAACTCAGTCTCAAATTGATCTTTCAAACATCAAATAATTTTGAACTCATTCTTCAAATTCCATCTCTTGTCTTTTTTTCCTTCACTTGTTTTCATTTTAACAACTTGAATATAAATTCCCAAAATTTTTCAGAAGTTTCTTTAAGTCATAATTTCTTTCTCTTAATTCTTGCTGGTGAACGAACCCAATTTTTTGAGTGCAATTTTGTTCACCCTCCTTAAAAGAGGATGAACATTACCCTATATCTTATTAGTTGAAATGGTATGGATCCTACCACAAAGTGATGTCATGCTTACTATTCAATACACTTTTTGATAAGCATGACATTACTTGTGGTGGGGTCCATATCATATCAACAAATAAGAAGGAGGATAATATTTACCCTCTTAAGTGGAGGGTGAACAAAACTCAACTCCAATTTTTCGGCCAATCTCCGCGGAATACGCAGATAATTATTTACCAAGTGGTGCAGCTAAAAAAAACACTAGGTGACAACTTCTCCGGGGCTGGAAAATGTTAAAGTAATTTGATTTGAAAATACATAATAAAAGAAGTTATTGTTGGAAATCTCTCCCATGTGTGGAGTTATGGGAGTGAGGTTTCCTCTGCCGAAAAGAAGAGACAGAGCCTTGGTTAGTCACCCATGTGGGGTGAGGCAATGCATGATGTGTGCATGGTTGGTTTGTGTGCCATATCTCAAATTGCCCGTTGCAATTTGACTCCCTCCCTTGCCTTTATATTGCTTGTTTGTACTCATCAGTAGCTGAGAGGGTGAGTAGCAATGTAGAGTGATGAGAGGGTGAGGTAGAGTGAGGAGCCGGTGTGGCTTTCTGCAGTGAGCCGGAATGTGGCTTCTCGGAGAGTGTTTTTTTTATAACTTTGTATATGTGAGTTATATAAAGTGAAATTTTTTCTGAAATTAGCATGTTTTGTGTGCGTGAGTGATTCCTGGGGCACAACAGTTATTGCACATCACGTGGTTATTTAACAATTGCTTTTTTTTTAAATTGTAAGTGAAGTGATTAAGCATTAAAGAAAGAGGTCTAAAGTAATATTAGTTCATACAGTAATGCTAGATACGAATGCCAGCTATAGACAGATATGCAATTACAGATCCTAAGAGAGATGTGTGTGAAACTACCTGATCTGCGCAGTTCCTGGATTTCAGATCAACGGTGACAGAAATGTTCTGAAAATATTTGTACACAACACGCTATATATAGTGAAAGACTTTTTTCTGACGGCATGAAGTAAATGGTAGAGTATTTATTTTGGTTAGAAAAAATTAAGGTTAGGTTTGTTTCGATGTAAAATGTTTTACAGTATAAAATATTTTCCATGTAAAATGTTTTTTCAAAAAATAAACTTCAAAATTTTATTTTCTGGTGTTTGGTTGGTAATTGAAAATATTTTAAAAAATTGACAAAATCGTGCAGAGAGATAGAGAGGGGGCTTCAACGGTGGATAAATCTGAGAATATTGGAATTAAATGTAGGTCAAGACTAACGATTGAAGAAATTGGCAACGAGAATTGCAGTACAAGGCAACGGGTTTATTTCGGAAAATAACTTATGGAAAATTTAAGGATAAGTCATTTTCATCTAATTAATAGAAAATGCTTTACATGTAAAATGTTTTCCTATTTTTTACACAACTAAACACTGAAAAATAGGTAAAACATTTTACTGAAAAATATTTTACGCCCAAACAAACGGAGCCTAAGGCTTAGTTTACTTTGTTTTGTTGAGTTATATATATACTTACTCACAAAAGTTAACACACAACATAGGTTGCACTTCATTGCAGTCTAGAGGCAGTTGGTTGTAACACAGCAGTACAGCACACCTAATTTGTGAAAAAATGCTTTCTAGAATCATATATTGCGAACAATTGTCTCACATTTTGTGATCTTTGCCAAATATCACGAGTTCTGCATTTGTATTCGTTAGTTTGATCTACGTTTCAGTGTTCATCTGACTTGATGCAAGCGCTAGGAGCCCGGCCAGTCGTGTTTTTGGTCACTTTTCGTTCTTTTCTTTTTTTGATTGAAAAGAGAGGACAAGGTTCTGGAGAATTTCTTCCCGCGGCATCATCGATTCATCATACAACCTCTGCTCAAGGCAGTTTGGAATAGTAGAAAAAACAGCAAAACGGCGCGCCTTTCTGAAAATGTAAATTAGTTAACGTAGCGGCACAAACATTGGCTTCTCGGAATATATATGCTTCACTTAACTCCCGATCGAGCTTCCCAAGAAATAACCTGCAATCAAGTAAAATGTTGTTGAACACAGTTTATTTTACTAAACTCGCCCTGACCTCTTCAACAAAAGTTTTCAGTTTCTTGTCTGATGATCCACCTTCCTTGCAAGCTTCTCTTCCCAAATCCTTCCACTTCTTTGGTGATAAAAATTTAATAAAGAAAGATTAGTCTTTGAGATTATTCATGTGATTGAAAATTTTATTTCTAGGATTGTTAAGACCAGTTGTCTTGCCAAATACCACAAATTTTACCTTTTTTAAGTTTTAGTTTGGTGTGTGTTTCCGTGTTCCACTCTGTTCACCCAAGAGCCAGTCAGCTAAGTTGTGTTAGCTTTTTCTATGTTGGAGCAAAACGAAATCAACGGCAAAACGTATGGATTTTTTTTTGATAAAATGCATAAATTTAAATATTCTTAAGTAACAAAAAAGAAAAAGAAAAAGACGAGAGGAAGTGCGGAAGAATACTTCACTTATTGCTCATACAAATTAACATAATCCAACCTCTCAAGAAAACGACGAAGATGAGTTATGAACCAACCCCTATCAATCAAATAGACCAGTTTCGAAGAACAGTTCATTCAACTTTACTAGCCTTGACCTCATCAACAAAAGTCTTCAGATTCTTGTCTGATGATCCACGTTCTTTACCAGCTTCCCTTGCCAAATCCTTCCACTTCCTAGCATTCATCCTCATATCATCCCCTACCATCACCATTTCTATGCACCTTTTAATCTCAGCACTCTCGACTAAGTGATCTAGATTCGGTTTCACTCTTGTTCCAGTCTTCCAAACATCTTGAATAAGCTTTGCGTTTGTCACTTGGTCTGCCCACTGCGGAAAAGCCACAATCGGAACCCCAGAAACCAAGCTCTCCAAAGAAGAATTCCACCCGCAATGAGACAGAAAACACCCAACCGATGGGTGTGACAGAACCTCCACTTGAGAACACCATGGCACTATCATTCCTTGTTCTTCCAATTTCTCTTTACAACTCAGCTTCTCGTCTTCAGTGGATCTTACCACCCACAAAAATGGCCTTCCACCAGCAAGCAGCCCGTGTGCTATCTCCTCCATCTGTTCCTTCGCTATTGGAAAATAGCTTCCAAAGGCTGCATAAATGACAGAGTCATTAGGCTTTGAGTCCAACCATTTGATATAAGCTTTTGAATCTTCAAAGAGATCTCCTCCGAAAGAATTGTCAGATGGATCCTTTCCATCTAAGAAAGCCGACGGGATTAACGGTCCAATAGCAACCAAGTTTAGCTTCTCGATTGCTCTTAGGGCTCCAGACTCCAAAGCATCGAAGGAGTTTACGAGTACTTTTGGATTGTTTTGGGCATCAAGCACATCAAAATGCTCTTTTAGTGATTGAAGTGCAAAATTATAGGTGTTTGAAGCAAACAAATAAGAGGGAAGGTCACTTGCAGCTACCGGTGGTAGTCCTGGTAATTCAACTGACCATGACGGGTCATTAATGTTATTCCTAATTGAATCACCATAACCATTCAAGTAATAGTAGTAAATATCCAAGATGGTGGCTGGTTGAATCCAAAGAAAAGTGGACGGCACGTGAAGATCATGTGCAACCTGGCCTGCCCAAGAGACAAATGGGGTGTAAACCACATGCATGAAAGGCTGGCCTCTTTCAGCTTGTGATGTGATGAGTTTTGCTACAGCCTCAGATCCGTGTCTCTTTAGCTCTTCCATGTACTGGTCGGCTTTGTCCAATCCCCAGCTGCCGCTAGAGAAGCCAAAAAAGGTCAAGCCTGGTGGAGTAGTCGTGCTTTTGGTCATGCAATTGACGGCGTGAAATGCTGTTGCGTAGGTGACATCGATGCCCATTTTCAGGAGATGCTTGGCAAGTTGGAGGCCGGGATTGATTTGTGGTTGTGCTGGAAGCGTTACCAGCAGTATTCGAACACAGGAATCCATTGGTTTGGGGGCTGAGGTAGGGAGGGCGGTGGCTAGATCGAAAAGCCGAAGAACTAGTTTGGGTATTAGATAGTTGACTTGTGGCCGGACGGATCGAGTATGAAAGCCCACGAGACGAGGTGTATTTATTTATGGTCCTGATGCATATTATGAGTTGTCGCTAGAAAATGACTTGTTACTTTTAAGTATGAGAATAAATTCTATTAACCGTCAGTGTGAAGTCTCACTTTTCCACCACTGTCTATTATGGGCCTTACCGAATGTCTATTGTTATAATCTGAATCGTTTATATTTTAAGATCCGTAATATAGTATTGTTATGCAAAAAATCAACTTGATCGGAAGTCGATAGATATGTCAAAATTTGAATTTTGGGTTATAAAATGGACGATCTGATTTCTGTCAATAATAATAAAGATAAACTATCTATTTTACAAAGCAAAATTCAATTTTTGATACTTCTATCGATGTCCAATCAAGTTTGTTTTTTGCATGAATACACTACTGTACTATGTGGGATCTACAAGATGAATAGTTCAGATCAACAATAAACATGTGGTTGGACCAAAAAAAAGTGAGGTTTTTCACCACTGGTGAAAAGAATTTTATCTCTTTAAATATTATAAAAGGGAATGACGTCCTTTCATGGTTTGAGTACGCTTTCATGGTTTGACTTCTTTTATTTTTTTTTTTTTGGACAAAGAGATCGTGAATTCAAGTCTTTTTCATGAAGCTCAGCTCTTGTTGTACCATCTAAGTTTCAAACCTGCACTAACACTCAACTGTCTTTTGCCAAAAAAACAAACAAATCAATTATTGTACAATTACGAATATGGGTGTATCTATGTCTATTCATCTACGCGGAAAATCTCACTTGACTCGTGTGAGAAAGTTTGGATAAATGTTTACATCTTCTATCCTATGGTTTACTTAGTTCATTTTAAAAAATTCGTGTTATTTTTCCAAATACCTAAAGGACTTTCAATTGTGGAACCATGGTTTGCACTCAAGCAGGGTCGATTAGAATAGAAATTTTTTGTTCACAAGATACTGGAAAGTTTGCATATTTTTTGGGGTAAATTAACCACTTTATAGATCAAACAAAAAGAATATACAGAGTTTTCCAATATAGATTCTGAAATGGCTACCAAGTTGCCTTAACAAGAAAATCAACGAGATATGAGGTACCTACTAACAGAAAATAACAAAGCAAGACCAAACAGCTAGCTAGGTATTGAAAATCATAGAGTTTAAGCCCCAAACATTAGCCAGCAAATGATTCCCATCAGTACTTGAGGCCTCTCCAAAAGCATAGGCATGCCCAAACTTCATTAATAATCGGAGAGCCCAAGAAAGGAGCAGGGAGAGCTCAACCTTGCGCCCTCGAGGCTCCCCGATGATGAAATGGAATCAAAATGGAACTCGGCTAAAGCTTGAACGATGCTTCTTGGTCTTTTTCAAAACCAAAACCATCCTATTTCCCGACACCCTGGGGGTAAAATCGTCAGGCATTTTAGTGTATAAAATTTATTTGAATAAAACCAACTGGGTTAGAAAGATGACTTAATCAGCTTTCCAACGCTTCGAAAAACACCCAAATCCGAGTTCGGAAATGTCCGTGGTGCCTCTTTGAAGTTGGGTAGGCACTCTTGAGCACTCGGAAGTGGCACTCTATCACGCCCTCGATTTTCAACATAATTAAATAATATATTTCAATAAAAGAGTCTCGCATATTATATACGTTACCCAAAAAAATTTCCCACCTGTTTAATTTACAAACAAGTCCTTAAGTTTAGATAATTACAACTTTAGTCGAAAGAAAATTTAAGAGTAATTAGTTACAAGACTATCTTTAACAAAATGAGATCCTCACAAAGATGACGAAATAACTAATGAAGTAAGCTTCCAAAAGTCTTTCACTGTCAAGCACACAATGCATGCAATCTATTGCCCGACGACGTCTGAACCTGAAAAGAAAGATTGAGTTGAACTACACTAGCCCAGTAAAGAATTCTATGCTCAAACTATATGTAAATTTGATGAATCATGCACCATAAATAAATGAACATTGACAGATACGCCCAAAGTACGAGTGGCTACCAATAAGCTGCAAGCTATAGTCTAAGGGTCCTATACTTCACATAAATGTCACTAACCATTTGCTTCTTTGACTAAATACGTTAACAAACTCATGTCACTCCACATTTGTCTATAATCAATTCAAAATCATTTTATTATTCTTCGTACGTTTTTACAATCTTTCTTGTGTCCGCATTTATTTTCATCAAATCCCTTTATTGCAAAACCTTTTTCCTTTCTTTTAATCAAGTGTTTCCCATCGACAATCACTTGGGTCACCTCAGGTCTATTTCCCTCGAGCGTAGGGTCATCCTGAGTCTATTTCCTCAATAATAATAATCACTTGGGTCACCTCGGGTCTAGTTCCCTCGAGTGTAGGGTCACCCCGAGTCTATTCCCTCAATAATAATAATCAATTGGGTCACCTCGGGTCTAGTTCCCTCGAGCGTAGGGTCATCCCGAGTCTATTCCCTCAATAACAACCACTTGGGTCACCTCTCACATTTTTCATAATCGTCATCATTTCATAATCAACTTCATCAACAATCTATTGGTCGTACCACAAAACTTCAATTAACCATTACCTAACTCCCCGAATATACATGTTCATTTCTTTTCATTAGTTTACCCATTCGCATCAGACATAGCGTATTAAGCCCATATATGTAATCGTACAATACTCTATCCATTAGTTTCTACAATTCAACCTCATAGGGAGGTTGCCAAAAGGATTGAAGGACTTGACGAGTTGAGAGGACACAAGTTATTATATCATCTCAAACAATTCTTTCACAACATTGATTTCACTTCAAGCATTCTAAACACTCTACCAATCTACCACATTGATTTCATTTCAAGACGTTCCAAACTGTCAACCATATCGAGACTCCACTAATTAACTAATACACGCCATTCCTTTTAAGCATACCACAATACCACACATCCTCACCGTGCCTCTAAGTACTCCCCCGTACCTTCATATACCACATATCAACTCCCTACTATTCTCTGCGATGCCTAGTCTTCTAGTTTCTATACTTGGAATCCGTAAAACATATGCCAAAGGAACCTAAAGAATTCTACGAGTCAAAAGAAAATAAATTGCAATACTATTCATCGGATCCCTAGACATGGTCAGGTGTATCGCTCGTATTTCAATGTATAATATTTTCCATTTCTCATTTCTTAACGCAGCGAGTTCACTACAGTCCATTGGATACCACTCTAAGAGTGAGACAATTAATACTATTCAAAACATTTGAAAGAATGTGCAAACAAATCCATTAGAGTCGATGAGAAGTTTCAAAATGCGATTTGAAAAATATAAAAAAGCAGCTAAAAGACACTGCAGCAGCTCAATCTCCTACCGGTAGGTGGACGAGTCCTATCGGTAGAACTTGACCTACTGGTAGGTTAAAGTTCCTAGCGGTAAAAACTAGAAATAAAGAGGCCAACATCTGAACGAAACAATTTTGCATTTAGGTAGAAATTGGAAACAAAGAGGCCAACATCTGAACGAAACAATTTTGCATTTGACTTACCGGTAGAGGTTGGATACATTGAGCAACTTTTGAGTTTCACCTACCGGTAGAAGTTAGATACATTGAGCAGCTTTTGAATTGCTGCTGTACGTTTGAGCTGGTTGAGGAAAAATTTCATACTTGTCCTACCGGTAGGGAGAGTGTTTTTCAGGCGATTTTTGACAGAATTTTCAGATTTTGATCCAATCTCAATAATAACCAATACAAACTCGAACAAGGTATAGAAACACTCAAATAACATATAAAGAGAGGTAGAATTCCCTACCTCGAGTATCCAAGCCGAAACTGAAGAGATTGAGCAAGCCTTAGCTTCCGGAATCCAAACCAAACAAAATACTCCGATCCGAGCTCTATCCAACGAGATACAAACTCCAATGTGCAAGTAGAAGATGGAATGGAGGTTGTTTGTTGTGGGTTTTGAATTTGGAGATGAGTTCTTGGGAGATGGTGAGAGGGAGTGAGAAAGCCAAGAGAGAGGAAAAGTGTCGAGAGTGAGAGGGAGGAGGAAAAGTGGGAAAAATTTTCCCCTGGCACATACACACACCCCAAATTACACTAACACCCTTGACTTTCAGGCCGTGCACATTAACCCACAACTATAATTTCCACATTAAATCAATATTTGTCCACTTATAAAACATTAAAATTTAAAAAAAATTTACGGATCTCTACACACTCTTGAGCGCTCGAGACTTCATTCTTGAGCGCTCGGGAGTTCTAACAGGCCATTTGATGTTGAGCTTGACCTTTGACCACATTTTTTTTAGACTTTTCAGTCCTTTCAAATCTGAGGTTCAAACCTGGAAATTCAGGCCTGACAGGAATCTCATCGTCTCATTTCTCCCTCCAAAACATTTTCTTTTTGTTTTTTATTTGATTTTCAAATGAAAATCCTAATTTTCACTCCCCTATGAATACCCCCTCATTGAACACATCAAGAGACACGAAATTTTCTCCTGAAAAACTCCCCATTTTGCTTCCAAAAATTAGTCGTCAAAACTCTCTCTCAAACTCTTTCAAAACAATCTCCATTTTCTAAGAGAAATCATTAATTTTCCTGGAAAATCCCTAAGAGAAATGGAGGCCTAAATTTGCTCTTCTCAAACTGTTTTCTAACCATTTTCAAGCACCAAAGTCAGTCCAAGAAGCCAAGTTCAAGTTAAGCAAAGGTATAAACACCTTCATAAACCACTGTTTTTCTACTTTTGAGGAGAGTCAAGGGCCCATACCAGTTCTTTATACTGGTTGTGAGCTCATTTGATCTTGGTTCAGCAACAAAAGCAACAGGCCTAGGAGCACAAAGAAACAAAGCATTTTCTGGGCACTATATTCACTCCCGAGCTAGCGCTCAGGACCATTTCTGAGCACTCAGGATTGCTATTGTCACTAAAATTCTATTTCGTCATCAAATATTGCTTTTTATAAATTTCAGTAAATATTAGGTGTGCACTGGTCCTTCCAGAACCCAATTAGTTTTACTTTTAGTTGCAAAGAAGCGAAGTTCGGATGGTTAGGACCAGTTCTTAGCTGTTTAAGCCTTTTGCTGAGCACTAGTGCATATTAGTAGTTATGTGTTACTGTTCTAAGTATTATACTGCTTCTGTTCTAACCAAGGTTTGCAAGGTGACTTAGCACAGCTCCTGAGCGCTCGGGAGTGGTTCCAGTGATTGCAGTTCATTTCATTTCATTTTTCATTTCATATTTTTTCATTATCATATGCTATACACTTGCACCGGCATACACTCTTATTTGATATATATGCGGATACGTGCTAAGTGTTTTCTTGAAACAAAATATTTTCGACAAAATCCCACAAACATTGAGTAGAGATTGACATCGCGTCGGGCGAGAGGGGTGCCATAAAACCCTTCATCTCTTGCAACACAGCTTCCAAACCCAAAACAATTTCTGGTTTTCAATTCAAACAATCATTTTCAATCAAAACGATTTCTCGGGTGGCGAACCTCAAATCCAGGTGGTGACTCTTCAATTTTTTCAAATCCAGACAGGTAGCCTACAGCGGCAACTCTGCTGGGGACTATTTAATTAATGCTTAAAGGACATGATACATCGGTGAACGGTGATAAGCACCCGTTAATGCAATGCAGGGTGCGCTAGTATCTAGTTTTAGTTAATTTCATCGCTTAATTAGTTGTTTCTTAATTGCGTTTACTCATAAGGTATGTTTTAAGTGCTTTCAGGTAAATCGTGTGAATAAGACATATTTTGATATCATCCATGGCCCGAGTGCGTCCAAGTACCTGAGGAATCAATGAAGACCCTGTCGGCCTCTGAAAATCTGTCTAAATATGAAAAAATCACTTTTCGAAAAAATATCGATTTTCGAGATAAAAAATGGCGGTAATTGATCCTTGAATTTTTCCAACAGCAACTTCAAAATTGCAAGATTTTATTCAAAGATTAAGGTCATGTTTTGAGCCATTTATTCGATAGAAAAGTGTGCTGTTTTCTGTTTTACACTAAAAGCTGAGGGTCAACATTTTGATTGGATTGAAATCTCAAAATTCTAGTAATGCCATTGTTTCCAAATGGGGGGTACTTCCTTATTTTCATTAAATAAATTAAAGTAAAGAAAAGGTAAAAGAAATGTTTAAAATGCAATCTTTACTTAAGTTTAGAGAATGAAAATAAGATGCTGTGAAAGCTGATTTGCCCGAGCAGAACTTGTCATTGCCCAAGCAGAAGCAGATTTGCCTGAGCAAGAGAAAGGCAGCCAAGTCAGAATTCTGAACTATTGAGCTCGCCATCGATGGGATGCCATATTTTACATCGATGCCGAGACCCTTAGTGGTTCAGTCCCTTAACCATCTCAGCATCGATGGGATGTATCGTGTTACATCGATGCGGAGCCCCATAGTAGAGCACTCTAAGGCCGTTGCCATCGATGCCGAAGGACTTAAGAGCAGATTTTCTGAGCATCTTGGGAATATTGCAGGCGCGGATCCCCGGAGTATTTAAACTTCTGTCATTATTTTGCACAAACAAGTAGCATAGATTCAAGAGTACTATTTTCTAGATCTAGGATTAGATTCAATTTGCTTTTTGAATTGTTCTTGCTGTTTTTCATTTTTTCAGCACTCATATTTTAATTTTCTATCCTTAATTGTTAATTTTTGTTATTTTTGCCCTAATTAAAGTTGTTTATTTTTTCCCGATCTATCTTAATCTCTAGTTTAATTCAAGTCTTGTTATTTCATTATGGTAACTAGATTTTTACTTGCTCCTATCTCTCTAGATATGGGTGAGTAGTTTCAAAGGATAGGTCATTGGATGATTAGCATCTCATGACTCGGGCGAAAATTGCATTTTACACCCAATAAAGTTTCAAACTTTGATTTGAAAATTGATGTGGGGTTCGGGTTTGTTTGATAAATCACCGAGGTGTTAACCTCTTTGATCTTGTGTAGGTGGGAGCGTTGTCTACTCACCACATAAGATGCTTAGAGCTCTTTCGCACGAGGTATTTTGTCAAATGAATTCTAGAGCTAGCTTGGTTCTCAAATTATTTTATTTTTCGATTTGAGGACTATAATCAAGTACCTTAAATTGTGTAGTTGGGTGAAGAGTGTGATCTAACTCGAATCTTGGGTGCTAATAATTCCTAGACCTAGCCTATCTTTTTTCTCTAGTTAATTCGTTTTTAATTTAACCCTTTTATTTCCACCTTTAAAAGTAAAACAAAGTTGACCGTCTAAAGGCCGAAAGCCCTTACTTGCTCTACAAATTCGATCAAGCCATATAATTATTCCCTTGGGTACGATCCCGGATTTCCGATTTATTATGCTTCAATCGACGTGTTAAACCCTATGCTTGGGGTATTATTCCACATTATCTCGGAGTAAGCGAAGCATTTTTGGCGCCGTTGCCGGGGATTTCTTATTATGGCTTTCTTGGAGGTTCGACAAACCACTGTAAGTATTCCGCTTTCGTCTAGTAGTAGTAGTTTAGTAGTTTATAGTTTAATAGTTCGTATTTAGTTTGGTGGATACCTCTAACCTAGTTCTGCTAAACTTGAGGTGTAACGAAGCCAGGCTAAATATCGAATTTGTTTCTTAGTTAGTTTAGCGTAATTAATTTAGTTAGTTAGTTTAAATTTGATTGCATTGCTTAGCCGAGGTGGTGGCATAACCCCTCGCATATTCTGTCTGTTGAGTTGAGGTGGCGGGATGGCCCCTTTCTGTCTGATAGTTTGTTAGTAGTTAGTTAGTATTGTTGCTTGTGTATGTCTGTTTACTGAAGTCCAATTTCAAATCAGCTTCATCGTTCTTCTTCGCCGCCAAGAATCCGTAGCATTGCCAGGGCGTATCTTGCCCATTCTCCACCTCGCAAATTAAATCGCAATCGCAAAGGCCCAATGGCCGAAGAAGTTCCAGTTCGTACTCTGCGTGATTATTTGAATCCAGAACGGGCTCCTCAAGTATCTCCTATCGTTATTCCGATTCCGACTGCTGGGAATACATTTGAATTCAAGGCTTAGTATCTTCGTATAGTTTCGGAATTTCGGGAGCGAGAATTGGAGGATCCTTATTTGCATATTCGGGAGTTCGAGAATATTCTACACTCTTTTGTTACAGTTCCGGGGCAACTTGATCAAGCTCGTCTGAAGTTGTTCCCATTCACTCTCAAAGACAAGGCGAAACAATGGTTCAATTCTTTGAAGCCTCAATCTTTGCATAACTGGGGAGAAGTTCAGGACGTTTTCACCACCAAGTTCTTTTCCGCAAGCAAGACAAAGTTGCTTATCGATCAGATTCAATGTTTCAAGCAAAGGGATGGAGAGACTTATCACAAGTATTGGGAGCGCTACAACGACTTGCTTATGTCGGTTCCTCATCACAACCTTCCGTTGTATCTCAGAGTCAACTATTTCTACACAGGGTATTCTCAAGAGAGTAAACAGCTTTTAGATACTATGGGTGGAGGCGATTTTATGGGAAAGACACCGGAGGATGCTTGGGATTACTATGAGTCACTAGCTGAGAAGACCCAGTCTTGGCAGTTTGCAGATCCGGGAGATAGGGCGATGTTCAATCAAGGTCCTATAGGTTTAGGAAAGTTCTCTATTGCGGAGCATACAGCTTTTGAAACTCGATTGGAGGAGATTGCACGTGAACTTGACAAGTTGGAATAAAAGAGTGCTCAATCTCAAGAAGTGAAAGCAGTGCGCCAAGTGGAGGAAGTATGTGTTATTTGTGAGATTGTGGGCCATTCTACCGAGGCTTGTCCAAACATTCCTGCTTTGAAGAATGTGATTAATGGGATTGCTCCAGAAGAAGTACATGTCGTGCAACGTTTTGATCTTTATTCTCAATCTTATAATCCGGGGACAAGGCAACATCCAGCTTTCCGTTGGAGTCAACCTGTTGAAGGGAATTCTTCTCAAGCTCCACCGCAAGCTCCTCAAATACCTTGGAAGCAACCTCAGAATGCTTTCCGTTTCCCTCAAGCTCAAGGTCCGCTCGGTTTTGCTCCTTCTGCTCTATTTCCGCATGCAAACCAATTTCAACAACAACCTGCTCAGTTCCATCAACAACCACCAAAGCGTTCTTGGGAAGATCAATTTAGTGCTCTCTTGCAAGGTCAAACCGCTATCAGTGAACAACAAACTCAGATGATGAATGATATCAGAAATCAGTTAGGCAAGTTGACAACTACGGTGGGTTTCTTACAACAAGAGAAAGGGAAGTTTCCTACTCAACCTCAACCTAATCCGCAACCGAATTCTAATCCTACTTCTCAAGGTCTTCACTTTGCTAGCTCTTCGGTGACTTTCCCTGAGCAAGCAAAGGCTATTATTTCTCTTCGAAGTGGCAAGACGGTGGATAACCAAGTGGTGATGCCTCCGGAACCCACCTTTGTACCTCCTTCTATCGAACGTTCAATTCCAATCCTTGGGGAATCTCCCAAGGAACCAAGCAAGGAGACTCTTGAAGAAGAAAAGGATAAAGGCAAAGCAAAGGAAAGTGTCTTGGAACCTCAAGTTATTCCAACACCGGCTCCGTTCCCTAATCTTTTGAAGGCTTTGGTGAAACCAAACTACAATGCAGAGTTGCATGAGTTATTCAATCAAGTGAAGATCAACATTCATCTCATGGATGCGGTCAAGCAGATTCCCTTATATGCCAAGTTTCTTAAGGATCTATGCACTCGGAAGCGCAAGCTTAATGTTTAAAAGAAGATATTTCTTACTGAGCAAGTGAGTTCTATCATTCAGACGAATATCGCGCCGAAGTACAAGGATCCGGGAAGCCCTACTATTGTTGTCACCATTGGAGGGAAGCGTATCGAACAAGCTTTACTTGATCTTAGTGCAAGTGTCAACCTGCTTCCATTTCTGTTTATTAAGAGCTTGGGTTGGGGGAGATGAAGCCTACTCGTGTCACACTCCAATTAGCCGATCGAAGTGTTCGTGTACCAAGGGGAATAGTGGAAGATGTTCTAGTGCAAGTTGATCAGTTTATCTATCTGGTGGATTTTGTGATTCTCGATACAAATCCGACCGACTCTTCTGCTGCTTCTACTCCGGTAATTCTTGGAAGACCCTTTTTAGCCATGGCGGATGCAGTTATCAACTATCGAAATGGACTTCTCAATATGACCTTCGGTAACATGAAGATGGAGGTCAATGTTTTTAATGTGGGTAGTAAAATGGGAGATGACGAGGACGTGAATGAAGTGAGCCTTATCGATACTCTTATAGAAGAACACGTGGATGAGTTGCTTTATAGTGATCCTTTGGAAGTTGGTCTTACAGCTGAAGAAGTCGAATTCCTTGAGTCTTCTGAAGTGAGTTATTTGAGTTCATTGTTAAGTGAGGAAGATGAAGCTTGTGCTATAAATGCTTGGACCCCAAAATTTGAAAAGTTTGAAGAACTACCTTCGATAGAGAAGAAGGTTCTTCTCTCTCTTGTGGATCCTCCTCTATATGATGATCCAGGGGGAAAACGCATCACACCTAAAGTTGTCTCTTTCGGTCTCCCGTATCTTGATTCTTCCCCGGAGGACTTACTCCTTACTCACGAGATGAACATGCTTGAAACGTTGGGCGGCTACTATGAAGATCCGTTGGAAAAACATCTCACCGCTATGGAAATGGATGCCGAATTGGATTACTTGTATTCATTGTTGGCTAAACAAGATGCTTATGGACCAATCTTTGAAAAGTTAGAGCCCATGGAAGCTACAACTGGCCCTTTGAATTCTCTGTGCCTTGATTCTCTCACCACTAAAGAAATGGATGACGAAGTAGATTTCTCACACTCTTTGTTAGAAAAGCAAGATGCATGTGAGCCTATTCTTGAGAAGTTACCAATCATAGAACCAATTGATTTTCTTGGTGTTGACAATTTTCTTGTAGTTTATCATCCTTATATTGTAGATTTGGTCAACAAATTGAAAATTGATTTTGTTTGGGCTATGCACTTGGTGGAACTTAAGTTTTTAAAACGAATTTGGCAATTGCTTTACTCAAAGTACCTTATCTTGTGGCATAGTCGAGTTCAATTTTTGGCAAAGTATGTAGCTTGGAGTGTTCTGTTTCTTCTAATAGTTATTAATGGCACGCTAAATGTTCGTAGTTCTTGTGTGGCTAAACACTCTTTTTCTTTCTCTCTTTTCTGTTTCTCTCTCAAAGGTCTAGTATAGCCATCCATTTTTTACCCCAAACGGTAAGAGATTGGAAGAAAAGTATGACTCGTGTGATCGCGTGATAATCGGGTGGTGCATTTAATTCTGTTTTGCATGTTTTTATTTGCTTTTCAGTGTTTCTTGTGTTTTCCTTGCTTTCTGTCTTTTAATTTTCTTTTGGTTTGAAGCCGGATAACACGGGCCGGTGGTTCTAATGTCATTTGTTTTGTGGAAAGTCGTTCTCTTAAATCTTCTGCAGGGTTTATTTGCTACCACACCAGCCTTGGTGGTTTGAGTCTAAAGCCGGAGTGAGTGAGGCGTTCAGGAGCCCTAAACATGGGTACGGCTAAGCGCCGCGGTTGTTAGTCCGATAAAGCTTTGGATATGGCCCTGTGTGACTAGCTATGGTTCCGAGTTGGTAGAACCGAAGGAGGAAACCCTGGAAGCATCCAATCTAGTTGGAGCAAGACATTGACATGAAATCCTCCAACTTGGTCGAGGTATTTAGGGGTTGACATTCCCCTTGGACGGTACATTCGCGCACTCTTCCTCTTTTCGCTCTTGTTCTTAATGCTATGAGGGCATAGCATCGCTTTAAGTTGGAGGGAGGGGTTAGCTTATGTGCTATTTGTTTGATATTTGTTCGATTTAATGAAAAATTTAAAAATTTCAAAAACATTTAAAAATTAAAAATCCAAAAAAAATGAGAAAATGAAAAATTTTCAAAAAAATAAATAAAATGTTTTACTTGCAATCATTCCTTTTATCACGGTTTTTGTTCTTTTTCTTGACTTGTTGCATGCTCAATCGTTGTTAGTTGGCAAGAGTTTTTAGCAATTCTAAGAATTTTGTGCTTCTCAATTTGCATGCTTAGTTGAAAATTGAATGGGTTTTAGTCTTAGTTAAGTTTTTGAGTAAGTTTTGGCCCATATCCCCATCTTTCAATAAATATGCTTGTAGTTAGGTGAATAATCGCATGTCCGTGCCTAGTTGTGTTTAAATGTTGATTTTTAATCATTTTGAAATCCAAAGCGCACTTAGGAAAGGATACAAGGCATTCTTTGCATGATTATACCACATATGTGTCACTTAGTCCTATTTTGCATCCTGTTCCTCTTTCCCGTCCTTTATTTTAACCTAGGCAACCGGATGTTTGGAGAATTGTGTGAAAGTGGTTTTCAATGATTCAAGGAGATTTGGGGGTGGTGTGAATGTGATAAAAATGGTTGGAATGTGAAAAGGCGAATAATTGATACATTGTTCCCTATCTTTCCTCTCTCACTACAAAAGTTAAAGCCCCAAATTTTCATGTCCCTCTCTAAAAAGCCTCAAAATTGGCTCCAATATCTCTCTTGCTACAAATCTCACCTCAAATGACTTTATTCCTCAAAGAAAGGAGATCAAAAAAATGTTATGAAAGAGCAAAAGTGAATTCAAAAGAGGGTTGAATACTTTGATAAGAGATTTGGTTTGACTTATGGACTAGCATTCATTCTGGATGAGAAAGAGTTTGATGGAAAGGGGGAGCTCGAGGCTTAATATCATGAGAAGCCGGATGAGGATGGCGACTAGGTGTGTTGGAGTCGGTGGTAGTAGTTTTAGTATGACTTCTCTAGTAGTTTTCTTTATTTCTTATTCGTAACTTTGTTTGGTGTTTGGCCGGCGTGTGGTCATGTCTTGGGTAGTTTAGGGTCGGTAGTGGCCAAGGGTAGATGAACCATGCTAGCATATGGCCACTACATTTTTTGTAGTCCCTTTTCTTTTGTATCCAAGGTCATTACAAGCTTAAAAGGCCTTAGTTGATCTTTTGTGCGCATGAATTCCTTTGTGATTGACTGTTGATATTTGCATAATTAGTTGCATGGCATGTTTTCCTTTCGTTATCCAAATTTCATCTAATAGTTTTTCATTTCAGTTAAATAAAGTGCTTTCGTTATTTGAGGCATAGTATTTCTTGTTTACTATTGCCTGTTTGTCAAGCACTTTTTCGTGGGATATGGTTTAGTTGATCTCGCAAAGTTTTGTGTCCCGTATCCTCCCCTTATTCGAGGACACATACCTTTTTATGCTTGCTCTTACACTTGCTTGATACTTAGCTTATTTAGTTGGATGCTGAAAATGTGAATTGTAGAAATGAAATATAAAGCCGGATTGTTGAACTCTTGTTAGTTTACAATGTTGAGCATGTTCTAAGTTATGATAGCGGAATGAATTGCAAGGTTGCTAGTTTTCAAATTTCTTCGTATTTTATTTGCTAGGGACTAGCAAACCTCAAGTTGGGGGGTGTGATAAGCATCCGTTAATGCAATGCAGGGTGCGCTAGTATCTAGTTTTAGTTAATTTCATCGCTTAATTAGTTGCTTCTTAATTGCGTTTACTCATAAGGTATGCTTTAAGTGCTTTCAGGTAAATCGTGTGAATAAGGCATATTTTGATATCATCCATGGCCCGAGTGCGTCCAAGTACCCGAGGAATCAATGAAGACCCTGTCGGCCTCTGAAAATCTGTCTAAGTATGGAAAAATCACTTTTCGAAAAAATATCGATTTTCGAGATAAAAAATGGCGGTAATTGATCCTTGAATTTTTCCAAGAGCATGCAACTTCAAAATTGCAAGGTTTTATTCAAAGATTAAGGTCATGTTTTGAGCCATTTATTCGATAGAAAAGTGTGCTGTTTTCTGTTTTACACTAAAAGCTGGGGATCAACATTTTAATTGGATTGAAATCTCAAAATTCTAGTAATGCCATTATTTTCAAATGGGGGGTACTTCCTTATTTTCATTAAATAAATTAAAGTAAAGAAAAGGTAAAAGAAATGTTTAAAATACAATCTTTACTTAAGTTTAGAGAATGAAAATAAGATGCTGTGAAAGCTGATTTGCCCGAGCAGAACCTGTCATTGCCCGAGCAAGAGGAAGGCAGCCAAGGTAGAATTCTGAACTATTGAGCTCGCCATCGATGAGATGCCATATTTTACATCGATGCCGAGACCCTTAGTGGTTCAGTCCCTTAACCATCTCCGCATCGATGGGATGTATCATGTTACATCGATGCCGAGCCCCATAGTAGAGCACTCTAAGGCCGTTGCCATCGATGCCGAAGGACTTAAGAGCAGATTTTCTGAGTATCTTGGGAATATTTCAGGCGCGGATCCCCGGAGTATTTAAGCTTATGTCATTATTTTGTACAAACAAGTAGCATAGATTCAAGAGTACTATTTTCTAGATGTAGGATTAGATTCAATTTGCTTTTTGAATTGTTCTTACTGTTCTTCATTTTTTCAACACTCATATTTTAATTTTCTGTCCTTAGTTGTTAATTTTTGTTATTGTTGCCTTAATTAAAGTAGTTTATTTTCTCCCGATCTATCTTAGTCTCTAGTTTAATTCAAGTCTTGTTATTTCATTATGGTAGCTAGATTTTTGCTTGCTCCTATCTCTCTAGATATGGGTGAGTAGTTTCAAAGGATAGGTCATGGGATGATTAGCATCTAATGGCTCGGGCGAAAATTGCATTTTACACCCAATAAAGTTTCAAACTTTGATTTGAAAATTGATGTGGGGTTCGGGTTTGTTTGATAAATCACCGAGGTGTTAACCTCTTTGATCTTGTGTAGGTGGGAGCGTTGTTTACTCACCACATAAGATGCTTAGAGCTCTTTCGCACGAGGTATTTTGTCAAATGAATTCTAGAGCTAGCTTGGTTCTCAAATTATTTTATTTTTCGATTTGAGGACTATAATCAAGTACCTTAAATTGTGTAGTTGGGTGAAGAGTGTGATCTAGCTCGAGTCTTGGGTGCTAATAATTCCTAGACCTAGCCTATCTTTTCTCTAATTAATTCGTTTTTAATTTAGCCCTTTTATTTCCACCTTTCAAAGTAAAATAAAGTTGGCCGTCTAAAGGCCGAAAGCCCTTACTTGCTCTACAAATTCGATCAAGCCATATAATTATTCCCTTGGGTACGATCCCGGATTTCCGGTTTATTATGCTTCAATTGACGTGTTAAACCCTATGCTTGGGGTATTATTCCACATTATCTCGGAGTAAGCGAAGCAAACGGTCATTGAAAAGTCTATAAAAAACGATGTTGCTTTATGCTCGTCGACGGAAGGAAATGACGATTCTAACTGGATTTCTATCCAACCGTTCCGACCTGAGGCTTTCCGACTATTCGCTTGTGTGTCTTTTTCTTCAAGTATTAATTAAACTGGCGAGCCAAGCTTGAAAAATGTTTGTGGGATTTTCAAAAATATTTTATTTCATTGTCTATTGCTTATATATTCTATTATGTTCAACCTCGCTGTTGTGTTTTGGCAATTCTGCCTGGCTTGCCGGTGATAGGGAATCCCAAAATACTCGGCAACCCTTAACCGTGATGAGTCATCCCTACTGTTTGTACCGTTATCAGGTGTACGCTCGATAATCGGGAGGCATACCTTGACTCTAGTCCGGAGAACCTGTTTAAATCAAAACCAGCCTTCATACGTGTGTAGAAAGTAATTGAACCTTCCAAATTAGGACAAGAGCCTGTAAGTTAGGATTATGTGATATATCCTGCTTATATGTTACTGTTTTCTGTATCGCATCTTGCATATGATCATCTCATGTTGTGCCATATTTTCTTAGGCTTGCTCACGCAGCCTATAAAAGGTTTTTTGGCTTTAGCTGGTCAAGACAAAGAAATTATTGCCGGAGATGGTGTTGCGTTCGGTGGCGGAAACATGAATTTGTTGTAGGGGTAGGCCGAATGTAATTATTTGAGGTTGAGTAAATTATCGCAGAAAACTTTAGTCTTTTTATTTTTATTTTTGGATAAAAAGGTTCAGTCTCGAAGGGGTTAAAGTAAACTTATTAATAATTTCTAAAGGGCCCAGATGCTTTTTTTTTTTTTTTTTCCTTTTCTGGTCAAGATATACATAAGAAATATACGAGATTACACCAAAGGTTGGGGGTGCCTTATCCCCTGCCCTCACCCTCTCTGTCCAGCACTGGTTGCGTTGGATTTCAACCTAATACCTCTGCCTCGATCGGGAAAAAGTTCCCTGAAAGCTTATCCTTGTTTATGCATTCTAGTGTTTCATCTTACTTCCCCCAGGAGCAGGTTAGCTAGTTGTGTTTGATAGCGTTTTCTAAGGTGCGATTCTTTCGCTTGTGAATTTGATTAACATGACCCGAACGTGGTGTATTGATAAGTCTTGTGTCAAGGTAGAAGTGGCAAACGGGAGCAGGTTGAAACGGGTCGTGTGCCAAATATGGACAGGTCAAATATGGTTCAAAAAGTAAACGGGTTGAAATGAGTCCGGTCGAATATGGGTCAAGACAAATCCAAACCCACCTAACCCGACCCCCCCCCCCCCCCTCTTTTTTTTTTTGGTTTCCCTTCCCCTCTCTTTTCAATATATAGTAGTTTTAGCCTTGTTCATTTTGGGGTCTCAAATTTTCTTGGTACGATCTTCAACAAATTTGATTTTTCAGTTCAAAATATTAGCTATCAATGTCCGATCAATTTGATTTTTCCTAAAATAATGTTCTCCCCTGTGGTCAAGACCACGAAGTTAGGAATCCGATTAAAACCGTTTATTTTAAAGTTGTTTCAATATAAAAACAACTGGGGATCTTCTAGTGCTTTTATGCACTACAGGCTTGTAGTGCAATGAAAGTGTTGAAATTAGGTGTCGCTTCACATTGCCTTTTTTTTTTTAGGGCTTTTTGGTTTTTCGCTCAAGTTCAAAAAAAATTGCATTTGTTAGTATGAATAAGGACAAAAATAAAAAAGCTATATGAAACAAGGTTTGTACTATTCACACAGATCTTGCCCATATGATTTCTCAAAACTTAGTGATATGAAAAAGATGATCCGAACCACTCATTTTTAAATTATACGGAGTATTTTATGAATTTCTATGAAAAACATCAGCTCAATCGATACCGGTAAAGGTTTTTTTAGAATTCGATGGGAGAACCACATTGTTTCGTCCTACGAACTCTAAAAAAAAAAGGTATGCATATTTAAGAAAAAGCCCTAACCAATGTTCTATTAAGCTAATTTTGTATGAGCGGTTCAGATCAACTTTACCAAGGTGTGCCCTACCAATCAAACAGACATTCTAATAAAAATATTAGGGATTCTGATATTTTGATTGGCAAAATATGTAATCCATTTTGAATGTGGGGTTCTCGGCATCATTTTTCACACTTTGACTGTTTTAACAAGAGCCAAAAGAGAAAATGCAGGGGCCAAAAGAAAATAGAAAAATATGAGAGTGTGGGTCTTTTAAGTTCAATCCATATTGAACCCATTTTTAATTCATATAAACCCATACATGGGTTTACATGGGTTGTACACATACCAACCCATTATACAATATGGGCGGATTGGATTAGGTTATAAGTGAGTGGAGTTGGGCGGATTAAGAAATATGGGTTGGAATTGTCACCTCTATATCAAGGTACTCTAGCTATATGGATTCTTTATTGGTTGAATACCACATGAGCATGCTGAAATCATATTCGAAATGTACCATCTTTTCACGTGTATGTTTGCTAAGATGAACGGTTAGAGTAGGAGCTAATGTGAAAGAATATTTCACTTATTTCTCGAACAAATTGACATCATAAAACCTCTCAAGAAAATAACAAAAATGGGTTATGACAAGATGTCACTTGCCTAAGGACAGTGGTGACGAGGGAGAAAATCCAAACCAACCAATCGAAAAGGAAGCATCATTCTATCAGAAACCCCTATCAATCAAATAGACCACTTCATTCTACTTTACTAGCCTTGACCTTATCAACAAAAGTCTTGAGATTCTTATCCGATGATCCACCTTCTTTACCGGCTTCCCTTGCCAAATCCTTCCACTTCTTAACATTCGTCCTCATTTCATCCCCTCCCATCACTATTTCTATGCATGAAAGTGCCACGAGGGTTTTAGAAACTTATATGATTGTGCGTTTGGATAGGGCAACGGGTCATGACATAAGTGGTGACGTATTTGGGATTTTTGGTTCTTCAATTATTTGCAAGTATAGGAGATAAGTTGAAGTTTTTTTTATGATTAATCTAAAACAACAGGAACAACATAACTTATGTAGTCTCAATCATTGGGGGCATGGGTGGAGGAGGATTGAAGATAGACCTAACATTTGGCAAAATATACAAAGTGGCTGCTCTCAAAATATTATTGAAACATTGGCCCCCTATACCTATTTTGTTGCAGAACCATGTCCCCACATCAAAGCCAAATAATATTAGAAAAGGCAGGCCTATAGACCCAATTCAATTTCTGTGCACATTATCATGTTTCCTTCATTGATAGTTTAGAGCATCGGTTTGCACAAGATGATTAATCTAAAAGTTTCTCTTTATGATTGAGTGTCAAAGTTGCTTGGCTTTTCTGTAAGTTAGAGACTTGGGGTTAAAAAAACAACTAAAACGAAGTAGTTTTGGGGGCATTACGCCTTTGTAGTGTGCACTACAGCATCACCTTGTCTCTGTTTCACAAATCCAGTAGAAACTAGAAACAGGATAGTGGACTATGTATCTGGAAAATAGGTCCTAACCTGGGTAGGGATCTTGCCAATGAAATGTAAGAATTTTGGCATGTTGTGTTACCCTGTTAATTTCCCCCTAAAAAAATGAAAAGAAAAAAAAAAAGATAAAGAAGGATGTTGAAATTTTGTATGATGCATCGTTCCCCTATTGCGTGCTCAAGGCCCAATCCAAAGTCCATCATATTCACTTGGGCTCAACATAAATTGAATGAACACATACTACATACTTAAATGCTTAAGCTCGTAAGTAGTGAGTCATCTATTATTATGTTAAGTCACAAACTTCGTTCTGTTGGAAGCGGGGATCCTGTAGTGAGCAAAGTTACTGTGGAAGAGAATACTCCTTGCTAGAAGGTTTTTTTTTTTTTTAAATCCGAACCGTTGATTGCTGAGATAGATAACTAGACCTTATAGTAACTTTGCTCACTAAAGGATCCTCAGATCCCTGTTCTGTTTGTTCGATGTGTATTTAATATTCACACAAGTTATTACAAATCACATCCTCTTTTGTGAGCTATACAATAATCCTTGATCTCTCGCTTTGTTTTCAAACTCCCACTTTATTCTTATCAACTCCTCTCTTTAAAAAAAAAAAAAAAAAAAACCTCGTCTCTAACACCATGATGATCATGAGGTGTATTTTATTGTCCAGATGCATGTTTCGAGCTGTCGCTAGCTAGAAAATGACTTCATAATTGCAAGTATTGTAAAAGGGCCTTCATGACGTCCATTTCATGGTTTGAGTACTACCCTCAACAGCTCTGATTATAGAATGCCGGAGGGAAGGCGTGCTCCCGCTCTCTTTTTTATTTTTTTAGACATAGAGATCGTGAGTTTGAGTCTTTTTCACAATGCTCAGACCTTATATCTAAGTTTCTAACCTCCGCTAACATTCTACTGACATACAAATCAATGATTCTACAGTTACGAATGAGTATACAGGTGTATCTATGTATGTTCATATAATACGGAAAATCTCATTTCAGTTGTGTACGTGTGAAAGCTTGGGTAAATGTTTAGATCTTCTGTCCTATGGTTTATGTTAGGACCACGGGCCACGGCCTCTCTGTGTTGGCAAATTCCAAGATAAAACACACATTTATTTGTATCTCTATTTATCAAGTTGTATTTTCTTTTCTTTTATTTCTAGAGTGTCTGTTTAGGAAGTGGAAGGAAATCGGTATTGTATAATTGAGAATGAGTAAATCGAGCTAATTTGGACCTGATTGATCGGGGTATCAATCGGAGAATTATTGGCAGCTAGACTATATTGGCAACTAGGGCACTAGACTATTTGACTATTATAAATAGTATCCTTTAGTTGGCAGCCAGGTCACGGAGGTATTAAGGCAGAAAATCCATATGCTTTAAAGTGGAAAATAACGAGAGAACGGGGAGGCCGAAAAGTGACGCAGGGTTTTAAGTTCAAATAATCAAGACGGTTGTCTTTGCTTTGAATCTTGGAGTAAAAAGAAGATCGATGGATCTTTGAGCGTTCAAGACAACTTCAAGAGGTTGACAACTTCAACTCAATTAATCTCTGAGCAAAGTCCTTCGGTGGATTCCGGGCGGCAAACGGAAGGCTTGTGGATTTAAGGCAGCGGCGGTCAAGCACTGGGTGTGGTGAACGTGGATTCGGCAAGTAAGTCTTAGGGCGATTTGTGAGGATTCAGAATTGTAGGGTAAGATTATTACTTGTAACCGCGCAATGTTTTATAGTGTTTAATTCCTTCCCGTTGTTTTTTTTTCCCGTTTAGGATTTTCCACGTATATCTTGGTGTTCATCTTTTTATTGCTTCTCGTTCGTGTGATTAGCTTATTTATCGATTGGTGGATTGTTTTAATAAAAATAGCAAATACTTAAATACCTAGGCGAGCTAGGATTTTTCAGTTTATTTAGTTAATTTTTTAAAAATTCATGTTATTTTTCCAAATAACTAAAGACTTTCAGTCGCGGAACCATGGTTTGCACTCAAACGGGGTCAGTAAGAAAAGAAATTTTGTTGATTTTCGGGTCTAGGGTGTTTTGGGTTTTGTTGGTCTTTGACCAGCGTCTGGGTTTCGGGTATCTATGAAGATTAAGTAATTTTATTTTTCTTGTGCCCTTATCCTTTTAATCTTTGTAATTTTCAAATTCGGAAATTAATAAAAATTTGCTGATTAAAAAAGAAAAAGAAAAGAAAAGAAATATGTACTTTATACCAATGGTAAAATTATGAGACATTATTATTTGTAGTTGTAACAAAAATATATACTTTATACCAATGGTAGGTGAAAACAATTGACGAGGGACAACAAAGAATGCAAGAGATTGCTAGGATCTTCTACCCGAATGGGGGATGGTGGTGCTGTGCAGTGGGGTGCACAACACTGCGCACTTCTGAGCCGTAGGATCGTGCATCCGACGGCTCGGATCTTATCTAGACAATGAACGGCCCTCGATCATTGATTGTTGAGATAAGATCCGAGCCGTCGGATGTACAATCCAACGGCTCGGAGTTGCGCAACACGGGCTGAGCACCTCACTGCACAGCACCAACCCCAAGTCCCAACCGCCACGGGTGCGTCATGTCCTGCTGATGAAGCTGGGTGATTTTTCTAAGTTGCAATAAGTCAGTATGTCACGGTACTCCTATCTATACGAATTCTTTATGGTTGAATACCACATGAACATGCTGAAATCTTATTCTAAATGTATCTTTGCACATGTATGTTTGGTAAGATGAACAGTTAAAATAGGAACTAGCGCGAAAGAATATTTCACTTAATTCTCATACAAATTGACAACATAAAAACACTCAAGAAAACAACAAAGATGGATTATGAGAAGGTATCATTTGGCCAAAGACAGTGATGACCCTATCAGTCAAATAGACCAGTTTTGTAGAACAGTTTATTCTACTTTACTAGCCTTGACCTCATCAACAAAAGTCTTGAGATTCTTATCTGATGATCTACCTTCTTTACCAGCTTCCCTTGCCAAATCCTTCCACTTCTTGGCATTCGTCCTTATTTCATCCCCTCCCATCACCCGTTCTATGCACCTCTTAATCTCATCACTCTCAACTATTTGATCTAGATTTGGTTTCACTCTTGATCCAGTCTTCCAAACATCTTCAATAAGCTTTGCGTTCGTAACTTGGTCCAACCATTGTGGAAGAGCCACAATTGGAACCCCGGAAACCAAGCTCTCCAAAGAAGAATTCCAACCGCAATGAGACACAAAACACCCCACTGACGGGTGTGACAAAACCTCCACTTGAGAACACCACGGCACTATCATCCCCTGCTGTTCCAATTTCTCTTTAAAACTCAGCTTCTCTTCTTCTCCGGCTCTTACCACCCACAAAAATGGCCTTCCACAAGCAAGCAGGCCGTGTGCAATTTCCTCCATCTGTTGCTTCGCTATTGGCGAATAGCTTCCAAAGGCTGCATAAATAACAGATTCACTAGGCTTTGAATCCAGCCATTTGATATAGGCTTTTGAATCATGAAAGAGATCTCCTCCGAAAGAATTGTCTGACGGATCCTTTCCACCCAAGAAAGCCGACGGGATTAACGGCCCAATAGCAACCAAGTTTAGCTTCTCGATTGCCCTTAGGGCTCCAGACTCCAAAGCATCAAAGGAGTTCACAAGTACTTTGGGATTGTTTTGGGCATCAAGTATATCAAAATGCTGTTTAAGTAATGGAAGTGCAAAATTATAGGTGTTTGAAGCAAGCAGAACAGAGGGAAGGTCACTGCTGGTTACCGGTGGTAGTCCCGGTAATTCGACTGACCATGAGGGGTCATTCATGTTCTTCCCAATGGAATCCCCATAACCATTCAAGTAATAATAGTAAATGTCCAAGATGGTGGCTGGTTGAATCCAAAGGAAAGTGGACGGCACATGAAGATCATGTGCAACTTGGCCTGCCCAAGGGATGAGTGTGGTATAAACCACATGCATGAAAGGCTTGCCTTTTTCAGCCTGTGATGTGATGAGTTTTGCTACAGCCTCCGACCCGCGCCTCTTTAGCTCTTCCATCTGGTGGTCCACGTTGTCCATTTCCCACCCGCTGTCGTGGCCGTCAGAGAAGCCGAAAAAGGTCAAGTCTGGTGGAGTAGTCGAGCTTTTGGTCATGCGATTGAGGGCTGAAAAGGCTGTTGCGTAAGTGACCTCAACACCCATTTTGACGAGGCGTTTGGCAAATTGGAGGCCGGGATTGATATGTCCTTGCCCTGGAAACGTTACGAGCAGGAGTCGAACACAGGAATCCATTTGTGTTCTTTGCTTGGGGGCTGAGGGATGGAGGGTGGTGGCTAGATTCAAAAGCAAAAGAAATATATTTTTGAAATTTAGATAGCTTGATTGAGCTTGTAATGCAATGAGGGTTTTAGAAATTTAAAGGCATGTGTGGAAGGATAGGGCCAGGGGCCATGACATAAGTGGTGACGTTATTGAGATGTTTGTTTTTCTTATTATTTGTATAAGTGTAGGAGATACTAAGGTTTTTTAATTGGGGTCCTCTCCGATTCAAATTTTGGATTGGAGCAGACAGTTCGAATCTGGACCGTCTCTTGCTATAATTAATGGTTTGAATTTGTTTGATTCTTACCCGTAAGAGTCTATAAGCAAATCTAAACTATTAATTATCCGAATGTATTGTCGAGATTCGAATTGTTTTCGCCGGTCCAAAACTTTGGACCAGAGAGGATCCGATCCCTTTTGTTTTTGGGACTAATCTACAACTTTTACTAAATCTGTTTATGATTGACTGTCAAAGTTACCTTTCCGGCTGTTCATCAAGTTTTAAGGGCTTATTAATCAGTAAAGATAATGGTGGATAGGTCCATTATTCCTCACGTGGATAGAAAAAAACTATATATTAGTCGCAATCAATTAATTACATTTGAAAACATATAACATGATATCAAAGCTATAACTTTGCCTAAGCACTTGGTTAGATTAAAATATATTAATTTGGAGCTGTTATGTACTGACTATGCCTTTAACAATAAGGTTATGTACTGTTTTCTTATATATAATATCTCCATTTTCTAGTTGATCGAAAACTATAGTGGTTGAAGCATATTGGAGGTTTTATTCTAAACTATGGTTTTCGATAACTCAGGTGCTCGGGTCTGTTTACACGCACGTAAACTAATACTAGGAACCTATCCCATCGTTCATTAACAAGAGTTTTCAAAATATTCATTCAAATGGCATTTGCATGCCAATGCACATAACATCTGAAGGCTTTTGCAAGGGTTGTGATGTGCTTATTCACAAAAATAGCTCTCATATGACTAGAGTAGGTAGTTTTGCCGGAATTTGATTAATGGTGCAGCGTAACAAATCAATTGACGAAAGACGATTTGACCATTGAATAAAAATGTCTCACGACACGATGACATACACTACTACAATAATGCTTAATGATCACACTTATTACCCGTAATCTTTTGATTTTAATCACGGTTACAAAACCGTGGTCTATCGGGCCGTTATTAAAAGTCTCTTACTTTTAATCACGGTTATAAACAGTGATACAAGCTAATAAAAAACTGTGCTTCATAGGTAAGAAACGTGATTGTTTCCAATTAAAAATCCCAGTATTATAAAAAAAAACCGTGATCATTTTAAATGAATTAATCACAGTTTTTAGTCAAACTGTGATAGTTTTAATATAAAAGAATCATAGTTTTTACTCAAACCGTGATCATATCTTCTTTACTGTGATCATTTTCAATCAAATAAGCACAGTTTCTACTAAATCCGTGATCTTATCATCTATAACATTCCAGTTTTTTCAGATACCGTGGTTGTTTATGGACTTAAAATATCTCGCTTTATTGAGAAACTGTGGTGAACTTGTTTATTTTCTTAAATTAGATACTTTCCAGCTCTGAACCTAAAATTTGTTCCCCATTGCTAACTGTACAAGTGCATCATACTGCAATCGTATGGCAAATACATTTACTAATTGAAAAAGCCAAAATGTGAACTTATAATATATTAATCTGAAAGCGTTTTACACACAAATAAGAGAATCAAACATGTTACATGGTCCGGGTATTGAGCCAAAAAAATAAAGCCTAGCTAGATCAATGTTCAGGCAAAAACGAATGACAAATACGCTAACTAGCCTCTCAAGTTCGTCTACCATTTGCAACGACAAATGAGTTTTCCTCAAGACTCATACTATTGTCCATAGTCTCCATACCAAATCTGAATATTGGCAGTCGTCTGCAAGCAGGAAAATTACAAACACATCAATAATTTACCCAAAAAAGGGATAAATTATGTCGCATATAGCATAGAACTAGATACATACATACATACAATGACCTCTAGCTTTGTAGTTGCAAAGTTGTGACCAACCCATCTCTTCTAACACCTGCAACATATCATTATGCAGGTCACAAGCAATATATATTACAATCCTCCCACCGTAAAAAAAAAACATAATTCAACTTCAATTCAAATAGCCGCACTAAAGTTGAGTTTTGGGAGACTGAAACAGAGCCACTTAAGTTTTTCTCTAGTTTCACCATCTTGCTTTTTACACATAGACACCCTAAGCATATTGGGTGCTGAAAAACATCACAGGATAAATTAACGAATCTAAAATATTACTAAATAACACTTAAATAAAGTAGCGCCATAAGGTCGGTTATCTGGTTAGTTGTCAGCCATGTGTCGCATTATAAATATGCAAATAGAGATTAACATGAATAGCTCTCTAACAAACATAATATAAGTTGAGTTTGTTAACAAGGCCAATTTCGAAGAACTTAATTGCACCTTTCGTTGATGCAATAGGGGGGATTCCAGTGCCATTGCCATTGCCACTCACGATCACTCTATGAATAAGAGGCCATTTTTACTTCCTTTTTGTTTTTTCAAGAAACAACAATTGAAGCTTTAATTTAACTTGTGAAATATAGCACATAAAAACTGGGAAGAGAAAGTAGAAACAACAAAATTGGAACTACCAAGTGCCGGTGTGGGACTTAAGACTCCTCTAGATTGCAATTCTTATACTAATTAATACCAAAACTCGTTTGGTACTTTTATCGAACACCTAATGCGCAGAATCATCCGTGATTGTAAAAAACACATAACAAGCTGTCAATATCCACATAATCACAATCCAAAAGACCAAGAGCATGCTTACCGTGAAAAATAAGCACGACTTCGGTGCGAATGGAGGAAGCGCCACCAACATTCGAATATCTTTCCTGGAAATCAGCACTAAACTAAATAGCCCGTCATTGATTAGATATCCGAGACAAAGTCCCAAAACACTCACCGTAGGTTGAAAGTACAAAACAAGAACAAGAGCAAGGAGGGAAAGTTCGAAAAGAGAAATCGAATCTGGGCGAAACACTAACCGCAGAGGATGATTCTTCTAATCAAAATCACCTCAACAGATGGTTGTGGGCGAGGGATCCCCTTCTCATCGAAAGGGTGGTGGTGATCGCGGATCTTGCAACAGGAAGCAAGCGATGAAACATGCTGCAGGATACGAAGGTTAACGAAGATGACGAGACGCGACAGTGGAGAGAAAGAGAGCGCCGACCTCACCGGGATGGAGAAGGAGAGGAGAAAGCGCTGAAACTGTTGGGTTTTCCTTTAGTTGCTCAAACGAGGCCGGGGTTATAGCCTATAGGATTGGGTGAATTGGCGGCAAAATGCGCGCCAAACTTTTTAATTTTTTTAGGAGTATTTTGGAAATCTTGTAGGTCCTCTCCTCACCTAAATAATTTATCACGGTTGTTAATAAAACATGGTTAAAATAAATAAAAGAAAATTTTATCACACTTTTAGATAAACGTGATTAAAATAAGTAAACACATTTAATCACGTTTTAAAAAAAATGTGGTTAAATCAAACAAGAAAGATATATTTTATCACGGTAGTAACAAAAACGTGGTTAAATCAAACAAGAAAGATATATTTTATCACGGTAGTAACAAAAACGTGGTTAAAATAGACTCATGTTATCACGCTTGTAAGAAAGTGTGGTTAATATAGATACATTTCTATCACGGTTGTAACGAAGCGTGATTAAATAGACACATTTTTATCACACTTGTAGGAAAATGTGGTTAAATTAAGCGCTTATAATCACGGTTCTATTAAAACTGTTATAATAAATGTTAATTACCACGGTTTTATTAGCAAAGTGACATTAAAATTTCACCTCACATTTCTTTATCACGTTTTCATCAAAACTGTGATCTTTCTAACTTTCTTAGTGTGTTCTTTATCCATTATTCTAGTAGTGATATTTTAATCAACCATGTCACTTGCAAAAGTGCTTGTTGAAACCTAAAATTTAAATTGGAACATTACTGTTAAGAATACTAATTCGAGGTTAGTCTTCACTTGTAGAGATGCAAACATAGGTTGCGCTTCCTCGAGACGCAAACATAGGTTGCGCTTCTTTGCAGTCTTTTTTTTTTTTTTTTCAGACAATATACATCAGCAGGGGTTAGAATTAGCACTTGGGGGTTCTGAGACTGTCCATAGCCTTGACCTCTAAAGTCCTGTGCTTTGTGGGATTCGAGATCACCACTGGAGGGAGGAAGATGAGTTACCAACTTCACTAGAAGGGGTTCTTTGGCTTGGTTGTACTGTGCATTGTGTGAGTCATCATTGTTCAGATCATTACGCACTTTAGATTCTTCTTGAGTCCTACGAAAAATATTTGAGCCGCTCATGTTGTCCCAAATAGTTTGTTTATGATCCCTGTAACAAATTAACTCAATTCAATATAGGCGTTAATGAAACATCTACTTTTGCTACAGAATTTAGGCCAGAATTCTAAAGCAAAGTTAAATGTTTCGTAAACATCTTTATCGATAATCGGTGGAGTTGATTTTTTACGAGGACCATAAACAAATTATTTTCAACAAAATGAGCGGCTCAGATCATTTTTATAAGACTCGAGACGGATCTAAAGTATGTATGTACGTGATGTATGTACATGGATGTACGTACCCATAGACTTTCCAGTATTTTAATAAGTTTTACAGTAGGAAAAAAATTTAATGGCCAAATGGAAAAATTAGGTGGATAAATTTTGCTGATGTATGTGATGAGCTGTATTTTTTGTCCTATTGCAAATTGTGAACTGTCGCTGTAAGAGTTCATGACACGTTCTTTCCTGCATTTGAGTACCCTCAGAATCTATGGGTCCCCAGTTGCGGGTATTTTTTACTCATTCCGTCCCTTTTTAAGTGTCCTACTTCGTAACTCCAACTTATTAAAAAGACATCATCATTATACCTTTCACATCAACTTTTTCCTCTATTTTTCCTACTTACCCATCATCATTACACTTTTACTCACTAACTTTTCAAAATAAAATCTACTTTTAGGGACAAAATAGACAATACACCAACTTTTACCCCCATAATTTTACGAAATGGACACTTATTAAGGTACAGTCCAAAATAAAATACTGGACAAAAAAAAAGGACTGAGGGAGTAATTTTTTTTATGTATGTCCTAAATTGAATATTCATTTGAAAAGTCAACTTAAAAAGTTGTGTAATATTATTCTTTTACCCTTTATTTTCTACATTAAGTGTCGTGTCAAAACATAAAATAGGACAAATTGAAAAAGTTAATATCAAACTGTCCAAACATATTTTTTATTCTTCTACCTATAAAAACACATTTTCCCAAAAGACGCAAGTAAATTGGGATAGAGGAGTATTATAGAATAGCACGCATAACATGCTTGATTTGCCCCTCTCCTTGTTTTGACCAACAGATTGTGCGTTTGAGTCTTCATGAAAAACTTCAAACTGAGAGGTCGTGAATTTGAGTTCTCGTAAAGTTCATTCATAAATGTGATGAGTACAATCTACCGTGTTCAACTAATACAACTGTATAAAGATTTATTACACACATGAAGACAAATAACACATCTAATCAACTGAATGATTCGTACAAAGACTTGACACATTCTATCTTTTTGGCCAGGTTGTTGAGGTTTTGTTTGCTGGGGCAGGGGTGTTCTAGTGTATTGGTTTTTGTCTTTTGTCTTGGCTCCTATCTTTGTTCTTTCGCTGATCTGGGTTGGCTTCTGGCCATTATTGTTTTTGTCTGGTTGGGCCTCAGGTGTCATTGTCGTGCCTTGTCGATAGTCACTACTCACTAACTACGATAATAGATAAAGGTCACACCAAAAAAGTTCACAAAGTTCACGGTTTTAGTAGAAGTGTGATAAAGAATTATAGGCTAAATTTTTTATTTCAATTTAAGTCAAAAGCTAAGAAAAAAAATGGTTTTTAATATATTTTATCTCAATTCTGTGAAAATTGTGATTGTAGATAAAAAATCTTGATCGCTCTTGAAGCAAGATACAAGACTGAAGCCTAAAAATGACCTCACTCTTATGGCGTGATACAATACTGACGCCTAAAAATGCGTGGGTTCGAAACCCAGCAATGCCATGAAAGAAGACGCGATGACGTAGCACCGCAAGATGGTCTAGTAGATGCCAAAACAAGATCACGCGCTATGGTTTTCGTCTCAATTTTTACCATTTTCCATCACATGTTTAGGGTGTAATCATTTTGAATTTTCAATCATCTAAAGTAGGGGACTTACGATCTCACCCAGAAAGACCATGGTTTTAGGATCGTGATTAAAGACATAAGATCGTAGTTAATAACTGTGATCATTTTGAACTTTCGATCACAGTTTATAACCGTGATCTAAAGTAAGGGACTTAAGATCTCTCCCGGAAAGACCACGATTTTAGAACCGTATTTAAAGACATACGATCACATTTATGTGATCTTATCGTTTATTATAGACTATGTGAGCTACTCGCCCAGTGGAAGGCGTTGTCCGATTTTCTTTTTCTGAAAATACTGGTAGACGGCTTGTTCAATTTGAAGTCACCACCCGGGTTTTTGTGTTTTGCAACCCGAGTAACCAAACTTGAATGGCATCCGTTGCTTTTATTTGGAAAAGGCTTTGTTTCTTTTTACCGGTCCGTTATAACCAGAGACAACATAGGTTTGGGAGTCAGGTTACGAGAGGGGAAGAGTTTTAAGGCACCCCTCTCATCCGACTCAAGGGTCAGTCTCTACTTAGTGCTTGTGGGATTTCAAAATCATTTTGCTTCTTAACCTTTAAAACAAGTAGGAAAGGGGAAACAATAATGGGAGAGAAAACTGTAAACAAATCATAGGTGAGTTTATGCGTGTGGGCAGTGTACAGTCATGATGATAAGTATGAGATGCATGACAAAATATACAGAATACTGCTACTGCTAACACTGCTGAGTGCTTAGCTGTGGACCTGAGTGCTTAGGAACTGGTCTTTAGCGCTCAGGTCCTGCTTCGTTGCAGACTCCAGAGTAACGAAGATTCGGCCTCTGGAAGGACCATTGCACACCCAGTGATTACCCTAAACTTGAAAATGATATTTATAGTGAATAAAGCAAAACATGGTATTAAGACATCTTTTGAGCGCTTAACAACACTCCTCAGCGCTCGAGAACTGGTCTTGAGTGCTCAATTGTGAGGACCACAATAATGATGAATAAATAGAGATTAAAATTTACACAACCAAAAGCAGCATCTAGACTAAATGGACAAGAACACCAAACATAACGACAGATCATAAGTATTCCTTCGATGAAACAATATGTAAATGAGCTTTAAATAATGAGTAGAAACATACTCTTTCCGTCCCGATTTGTTTGTCCATTTTTTGACTTTTTGAGAGTGTTTAACCTCTAAAAAAATTGTCCATAATTTTCAATTCATAATACTTTTAATATGCAATAGAGATCTTGTTTGGTAGATCTCAATTAGTTTTATTATATAGAATCTTCAAGATCATAAAAAATATTATAAAATATAAGATATAATAGTATTTTTAATAGACATGAATTTTGACAATTGGACAAACAAATTGAAATGAAGGGAGTATTCAGACCTTCTGGTATTGATGACAAGGAGGCCTAAGCCCTAAGGAAAACAACTTGGGTGCTCTTTAGAGGACTTGAGCGCTCAAGAACAGGTCTTAAAGTCTCAGGCGCTCCTGAGCTTAGAAGTCTTGAACTTCTATTTTGCTTTGGTCGAATTAAAGCCAGCAGAGCTCAGAGTCAGTATAAGGAACAGACCTAAGCCCAATGGCTCCCCTGAGGGTAAAGAAAACAGTAGCCTGAAACGGCTCTCTACCTTTGTTGAGTTTGAAAGATGCCTTCTTCGGTTTAGAGGTTAACTTTTGAAGTAAGAAAGAGTGTTTTCTGGAGGAGTATTGCAAATTTTGGATGCTTCTCTCTAAAACCTGGCCTTTTTCTTTTCTATAGAGAGATTTTGGTTCAAAGAGTGGTGGAAATCATCATTGTGTTCAAAGAAAATCCCGTCATAGCTACTTGGGAAAGGGGGCGTCGTGCCTGCATATATGGCCGAAATCTGTAGAAAGACCCCGTAGAAAGTGGGCTGACATGCAGATCTTTACTTTTGCAGGCGTGCATCGCGGACCTTAGCGCTTGGGTTTGTACCTTGAGCGCTTTGTTCCACTTGGGTTTGTACCTTGAGCAGTGAGCACTTTGGTCCAGCTAGGACCCAAGCGCCCCGGTTAGGGTGCTGAGCGCCAGACTCCGTTTTTTTTTTTTTTTTGAAAAGGTTTTGTTTGGGTTTATAAGACTCAAAGGAAGCATTGTTCTTGTCCCTTGGAAGGCTGTTTCGTCCTTCTATCATCATCGGGGCCGGGAAGTTTAAAGATATTTTAGAGGATCCAAATTGGGGTGTCTACAGACCCCTAAGTTCGTCTTAGATGAAATGTCTCCTTTGTGGTTGTCTAGCTTAGATGAAATTGACACTCGTTATAGTGCTTTGAGTTTATCAGTGTCCACCTTGATCAAAGGATCCAACGATCTCGGCCTGTGGAAGCGTAGCACTACAATCTGCAAGTCTTTTGAACCAAATTGAATGTCGAACTATCTCTCGAAAGGAAAAATCATTTAGAGCAATATGAAGAGTAACGAAACAAGAGGGCTTTTTCCAAAGTATCTGAAGTATTGTAAGTGATTCTCCATTCACTCTAGTTACATACAAATGATCCAGGTCAGACAATATAAGCGAAAACAACTAAATTATATGTACAAAAGATAATTTTTTATTGCATTTTTTGAATCCAGAGAACCCCAGTGGTAGAGCCGCTCATGTGTTAGTTGATATTTAGAATAACTACATGCTCAACTCACCAACACACCAACTCTCGCAATCTTGAGATGTTATAAATCACAGAAACACATTAAAAAACGAAAGCAAGAAAAGAAACAGAAACAACATACAACGTCTCGGCAATTTGCCTACTCCTCCATTGCCACACCAGTTTACTATGAGTCGATGAAACTAACCACAAGAGCTCTCTCTGCAAGACACAACAGCCTGTTAAAACGAGTAAAGACTACATTCTAAATGCTTTGAAAGAGTAGACTCTAATTCGGAGTTAGTCCTCACTTGAAGTGGGGCAATTTCAACACAGCATAAGTAGAAACTGTAGAATTGTTGCTCACACGTTTTGATTTTCTAAGACTTCTTAAAAAATACTATCTACACGAGTTACTCCCCCATTCCCCAAAGGAAAATAAGTAGTTATTTATCAAATGAGTACTTATTTTTTAAATCAAAAGTGATGCATTCCGAGAGAATGACCCGTCTCATAAAACGGAAAATAAGTACTTAACAAATAAGAACCTTTGTCACTAAATCAACAAAGCAACGAATTGGGATTAGAACAAGATGCTAATTTACTAATGACATTAGCCATAAAACGCCAACTCCACACCAACTTAATGAAAAAGAAGAACCATACATTTCTAAATCCCTTATTGCTCAAACAGACCAGTTTTGTAGAACAATGTTTATTTTATTAAACTAACCCTGATCTCTTCAACGAAAGTTTTAAGATTTTTGTCAGATGATCCACCTTCCTTGCAAGCTTCTCTTCCCAAATCCTTCCACTTCTTAGCATTGTTTCTCATTTCATCTCCTCCCATCACCACTTCTATGCACTTTTTAATCTCATCACTCTCCACAATTCCTTCCTCATTTCTTGTCACTCTTACCCCTGTCTTCCAAACATCCTCAATAAGCTTTCCATTTGTCGCTTGGTCTAACCATTGCGGAAAAGCCACCACTGGAACCCCAGAAACCAAGCTCTCCAAAGAAGAGTTCCACCCGCAATGAGTTATAAAACACCCAACCAATGAGTGTGACAAAACCTCCACTTGAGAACACCATGGCACTATCATCCCTCGTTGTTCCAATTGCTCTTTGCAACTCAGCTTTTCTTCTTCTGATCCTCTTACCACCCACAAAAACGGCCTTCCGCATCCAAGCAAGCCGTGTGCAATCTCCTCCATTTGTTGCTTCGCTATAGCAGAAAGGGTTCCAAACGCTACGTAGACTACAGATTCGCTTGCCTTTGTGTTCAACCATTCAATATAGGCTTTTGAATCTTGAAAGAGATCTCCCCCGAAAGAAGTGTCAGATGGATCCTTTCCATCCAAAAAAGCTGAAGGGATTAACGGTCCAACAGCAACCAAGTTTAACTTCTCGATTGCTCTCAGGGGCCCAGCCTCCAAGGTATCAAAGGTGTTTACAAGTACTTTGGGATTTGTTTCGGTATTGAGTATCTCAAAATGCTCTTCAAGTAACGGAAGAGCAAAATTAAAAGTGTTTGAAGCGGATTTTCCGCTTGACCAAAAAAAAAAAAAAAAAAGTGTTTGAAGCGAGCAAAAAAGAGGGAAGGTCGCGGCCAGTGAGCACTGGCAGCCCGGGCAATTCATTAGACCATGGGGGACCTCGTTCATGTTTTTCCCAATAGAATCTCCATAATCATTGATGTAATAATAGTAAATACCCAAGATGGTGGCTGGTTGAATCCAGAGGAAAGTGGACGGTGTTGGGATTATGCCTGGTAATCCCACCCGCAATGGAAGTGCAACAAACAAAAATGAAATCACACACAACCAAAATACGTGGTTCTCCAAACTCGGGTACGTCCACGGGAGAGAGAGAAATCTTCCACTATATGAAAAAAAGAGATTACAATGTGAGATGTAAAACCCTCCCGAGCTCCTAACACATGGCTCTATACAATGTTTTACACTCAACCCGAACATCTTTATTTTTTCCTCACATCTACTCTCCTCTCACCTCCCGGCCGGTGTATCCGGCAACCCCCAAAGGGGCTGCCCTCTCCATTTTCTCACACTCGGCACACACTTTGCACTACTTTAAATACATCTAGAATTGGCATTAGCACAGGTGACTCTTCCACTGCCGAGAATTATCTAGAGCCGAGCTCAACAACAAATGCTCTTTAATGCACTGCTAGCAACCAAATCATTAATTCAAAAAACACACTTTAACACTTACTTCTCCAGCCAACTAATTCCATTAAAATCTCTTTGTTTTTCTTTTTCAAATTGCATTTAATGTGGGAAAAACCCAACAGACGGCACGTGAAGGGCACGTGCAACTTGGGCTACAAAGGGGAGAAGTGTGGTGTAGACCACATGGATAAATGGCTGGCCTCGTTCAGCCTCTGATTTAAGGAGTTTTTCTATGGCCTCCGACCCGCGGCCCCTAAGCTCGTCCGCGTAGCGATCGCAGATTTGAACTCCGTCGTCATAGTGTTGTCTAATTTTCTGGTTTCTATCCAATCGAAAGGAAATCGATGGAGAGAACTGTGTAGTGATTTGCTGGTATATGGATGTGAAAAGTGGAGTTTGGTTCCTTGCCGTTTTCAGGACTTCTTCGGAAACAAATAATAAAGTGGATGGATTGTGGGAGAAGATTAACAAAATAGACTTTATTAATCCTCAAGATAGAAGAACAACCGATTAAGATAATCGAGTGAACAATTACAAGTTATAACTACACCTAGAAAAGAAAAGATAAAGGCCTATTGGCATTGTTTGTGTGTTTTTACAATGAAGCCTAAAAAGGCAATTTATAGAAAAACAATGATGCGTAGGAAATAACTTCCCAACTTCTTCATTCTCCTTTGCTTCCAATACTTGTCCGAATAACTTCCCACTAACAAAGTGTGTAAGAGCATGCCAAGTGTTCTTTTCAACCTCCAAGTATGTTGGACAATGCCATGTGTCTTTTCAACCTCCAAGTAAATATAGATACGCCAAGTGTCCTGCACATGTTATTCAAATACAAATACCAATACTAAAAATAATAAAATTGGAAGCATTCTCATAATTGCCACTTTTCAGTCGATTATCGACAGGCGGTGAAATATGGTACAAACAATACCCCCCTTATTCATTTGGGTGAAGTGCTAACGTAACCCAAGTGATAAATTTAATTAGTTTTAAATCACCCCTCTATCGATATCGACAGGTGATAACCTTTTACATTGTAAACATTTATGCCCCCAACTCTCGAAGAGTTTTAGATAAATTTTACACCAACCCTTTCACTTTTCGACTGATGTAACAAAGCCTTGAAGGCTTGAAAGCCATTATCGAGAATAACATGGTGGGATTTCAAGGCTTAAAAACAACCGTCGAATGGTGGCATGCCTCCGTCTATTAGTTTCCCTTTTAACTGTAATTCCTACTGAAAGGAAATTGGAAACGTGGTCTGTCGATAAAAATGTTGGCAAAAATCCATGCGTGCTTCAACCAAAAACCAAAATGAAAGGCTTTCAAAAATTCTTCCCTCTTAACATCCGAACAACATCGATCATAAATTTGTATTGATCATATGGTTGTTCACGATTTGCAGCCATGAGTGGCTTGAACTTGTACTCTATGGGCAAATTTTCACCATTCTAAACCCGTATAGATGGAGTGGGAGGATCATTTTCTATATGACCAACGATGGTCTAATTTGACTCGCTTTGAATCTCAAACTTTCGAGCCATTTAAGTTTTATAGTTGTCTCTTCTAAAAATGAATTTTTTGCCCCCCAAGTTCATTTGGCAAAACCAAATAATACCGGGCAACCATCAATTTTCACATTTTTTCGAAGGATTCTTTTGGCTCAAAAACATGATTACAGTTTATAATCAAGGCAATTACTACAAGAACCATGATGCCAAATAGGTTGTAAGCCTTGTGAATTATGATCGACGGAAAAATGTTCCCATCGACGGGAACATAACCTGCTATCCGTTCAGTGCACTGCCACAATCTTAGATTATCAAAGTCTATACCGCAAGCCATTTTATTAAACAATTGGCCATTTATATTAGTCTCCAACCAAAACCATACATATGGCTCTGGAAATCTGATAAGGACACTTGGCATATTCAAAAAAAAATAAAAAAATCTTTCACTGTGGAGCATTAATTGGCAAAACCGCCACTCGACACTTGGCTTCGACCAAACATATATTCCAAATTGAACAAACAGTTGGCCAACAATTGGCCGGCTTCTTTTGATCAATAAATTGCTTTCAAGCCCATCATGCAAAGCTTGAAAAGTATTATATATATATTTTTTTTACATTTGATCCGGAACCTGACTCTTCCAATTTGCCATAAAATGGCCGTTTATCTATTACGTTAAAACGTCAAAAACCTCGAAAGGTTTTCTTTTCACATATGATTTCACCATTACTTCAGATTTAGCAATGATGCAGACAAATCTGTGGCCAATTTGGCCACTTATATTTGCCCAAAATTGTAGAAAAGCAATGAACATTATCTACACCTCTTAAGCAAAATTGGGCATATTTCAATCAAAACCAATACAAATGGTTTCTAAAAAATCCAAATCTCTTATGAATGCCGTTGATTAACAATTGAACAAATAGTACAGGGGCCCTTGTGGTTGACGTGTAGTGTGCCATAGGAGGCACATATTGGCTTTGATTAATACCAAATCCAGGCGGTTCATTGAAACCAAAGGGAATGTTTTCATTTTGGCCATTACCGCATTGACTTCCAATTCCATTACTTCCTCTAGTATTTGGAATTGGTTGATAAAAATCCGTTGGCCTTGTTGGGCTAGGCCTAGGTTCAAAAGTAGGATTAGTATATACCTATTGAGGATGCCCCCTAGGCATATCTGAAGTTTCTGGACTTTTCCTGTTGTTAGGCAAACCATTGGAAGAAGGAATTTCTCCTTGTCCCGATGCAATCAACCTTAGTAATAGTGTCAAAAATTCTCGGGCAAAGTTATCTCGTGGATTTGCTGAAATGTGAGCCAAAACCTGATCAAATTATCTGATTAGGTGTGCCATTACTTTCAAATTAGTAACGAGCCCTCCTTCTAGCGCCAAAATTGCTATCTAATTTTCTGGCTTCTATCCAATCGACAGAAAATCGACAGAGAGAACTGTGTAGTGATTTGCTGGAATGTGGATGTGAAAAGTGAAGGTTGGTTCCTTGCCGTTTTCAGGACTTCTTCAGAAACAAACAATGAAGTGGATAGATTGTGGGAGAAGATCAACTAACAAAATGGACTTTATTAATACTCAAGATAGAAGAACAACTGATTAAGATAATTGAGTGACCAATTACAAATTATAACTACTCCTAGAAAAGAAAAGATAAAGGCATGTTGGCGTTATTTGTGTATTTTTACAACGAGGCCTAAAAAGGCTATTTATAGAAAAACAAAGATGCGTAGGAAATAACTTCCCAACTTCTTCATTCTCCTTTGCTTCCACTTGTCTAAATAACTTCCCACTAACAACAAAGTGTGTAAGAACATGCCAAGTGTTCTTTTCAACCTCCAAGTGTGTAGGACAATATCATATGTCTTTCAGCCTCCAAGTAAATAGAGATACACCAAGTGCATGTCCTGCACATTTTATTAAAATACAAATACCAATACTAAAAATGATAAAATAGGAAGCATTCTCATAATTGTCACTTTTCGGTCGATTGTCGACAGGCGGTGAAATATGGTACAAACACATAGCCATTGGAGAAGCTAGAAAATGTCGAGCCCTGTGGAGTAGCGGCAGTTGATTTGCTCATGCGATTGAGAGAAAGAAAAGGCGGTGACAAAAGTGACGTCGACGCCCATTTTGACAAGCTGCTTGGCGAATTGGAGGCTGGGATTTATATGCCCTTGGCCTGGAAACGTCACCAGCAGGAGTCGAACAGTACTGTCTTCCATATCTTTTATTTTCTTCTTAGAAAAAGAACTTTGGTTTTCAGAATTTTGGTAGCTACAGGCTTGACAGTGCATGGAGTTCCCAAAGCGTGTTGCACATGTTTATATGAAGTCGTGACCAATCCGGGATGATTGTTCTAATTAATTTGAAGGGTTTTAGAGTAGTACTCTACCTGATATTTTAATATCGGTGAAGCGGCACACGAATATTTTTGGTTGATGGTGACACCAGGAGTGTGGAAAGAGCTATGTTATGGTGATTATGCATGTTTGAGTATTACGTTTTTTTCATAATGTGAGGTGTACAAGTTTTACGGTAGAAAAAAATTTAAATACCGTAGAAAAATTTATTATGTTCTACTAAGGTTATTATTTTTTAAATACATATTTTTCGTTTTACGAGACAGGTCATTTTTTCATAATACATCATATTCAAAAAATAAGTACTTATTTTCCTTAGAGGAACGGGGCCTTAGCTGGATAGATTTTGGTGATGTATGTCATGAGCTATATTTATTGTCCTGATGCAAAGTGTAAACTGTCGGCTCTCAATTATTTGATACTTGTCTTGTAAAAGGGCCTTCATGACGTCCCTTTCCTGGTTTGAGTACTCTTAGTTAACTCTAATATTATAGAACAGCACGCGTAGCATACTTGATTTGTCACTATCTTTTCTTGGATCAGGATGTCGTGAGTTTGAGCCCTCATGAAAAAATTCATACCGGAAGGTTGTGAGTTTGAGTCCTCATGAAAAAGTTCATGACGCTCACTCGGCACTTGTTGTATTCTCAAACTTTATAATCTCCACTAACATTTTACCACTTTGAGGTTTTTTGGTTTTTGAGGTTGGCTAGGTTGCTGAGATTTTTGTTTTCTGGGGTAGTAAATCGGTTTTGGTTTTTGTCTTTGCTCCTATCGTTGTTATGTGGCTGATCCGGGTTGGCTTCAAGCCATTTTGTTTCGGTCTGGTTGGGCTTGGGTCATTGCCTGGGGCCTTGGCAATAGTACTCACTACTGTCAACTCCTGGCTTCGACTTGGATGAAATGTCTCCTTTGTGGTGGTCTTAGACAAAATTCACCCTTGCCCGTGTGCTATATACGAGTTTACCCGTGCCCACCTCCAAGGATTCAACTATCTCGCCTGACTCATTGCGGGATAGCTATATGAGTATCTCCAACGGTCTCACGTTTTCTCTGATTTCGAGGAATATTGCCGAGCAAAATAGCTCAAATCCTTCTTTTCGCAGTCTCGCCTTCCTCCTTGGCAAAACCCCCTTGTCTATAGCGAGTCCGGACTTGCCACACCCATTGTGTCACTGTGCCACTTGCCTATGAACTCTCTCTCTCCATAGCGACTTCGTCGTCGAGGATTACAGTCGTGCACAGTTGATCAGCTTGACTTCAACAGGGGAATTTGATTTGGGTTTGGTTTTGGAGAAATTGAAACCCCCAAACCAATTTGGGTTTTGTATAGGAAAAAACGAAACAATTAATTGATCAGAGTTTCAATCTAGAGGCTTTGGGTTTGGTTGACGTCGATGAAGATTCGGCCGTTGGAGCCCAATCACAAATCTTGGTCGGTCCAACACTACTACAAAACGGTATAAAGATCACGGTCCAAAAACTAAAAAGATCTCACTTTTTGTAAAAGCGTAATAAAATGTTATGGACTATAGTTTTAATCTCAGTTATACAAAAAAACTGAGATGGAAAGATTTTTTAATCTCAGTAATCTAAAAAGTGAGATTGTAACTTCAAGAATAGATCTCATTCTCAAAAAACTGAGATTATATATGAAAGAATATATCTCGTTTCGAAAAAAACTGAGATGAAAGGATTTTTTAATCTCAATAATTTAAAAGTGAGATTGTAACTTCAAGAATAGATCTCGTTTTTTAAAAACTGAGATAAAAAGAACCTTTAATCTCAATCATCTAGAAACTGAGATCGTAAGTTACAGAATACATCACATTTTTTTTAAGACTTAAGATGAAAGCTCTTATATAGGAAAAGTTGAAAGTCGCTTACCCCTTAATCGACTACGCGCGCAATACCCCTAAATAAATGTCACTCTCAACCATTCTATAAAAAAATATTTCGTCAAAAATTGGAAAACTGTAGACGATGAAAATATATTTGGTCACCAAATGGATACCTTTGGTGATGAAATTTATGAAGGTTGCGTTTCGTCGCCAAATGTATTTCGAGTACAACTCTATGCTCAAAACTCCATTAATTGAGATAATTCAAATTGGGTTTGAACAATAACACAAAGGGTTACAACTTTCATGTTTATCAAAATTTCTAATTTTAATATTTGAAAGTTCAAAATGATATTCGAAATATATTTTAATGTTAAACGCATATGTTATATATTAAATATTTCAATTATATATTGAAAAGTGTGTGCGGTGCAGTTGGTTGAAGCTTCTATGCAAAACTCAAGAGACTTAGGTTCAAAACCCAGCAGGATAAATAAAAGGGGATTTTTTCCTTTAGGAAAACGCCACTTTCAATCTTGGTTTTTTCAAAAACTGAGATTATTACTCTCTAAACAACCACGGTTTTATAATAAAACTGAGATGTTAAGCTATTAAAGGTTACGGTTTCGTCTTTTTTAATCACAGTTTTTATGTTTTTAGTCACGGTTTTTATCCTGTGGTTAAAAGATAGAGACTTTTAGTTACATCTTGATAGACCACGGTTTTGAATGCGAGATTAAAAGTGAAAGATCACATCAAATAACCGAGGTCTTTATCTATTTTTGTAGTAGTGCAGTTTTACCGTAAATCTGCTACAGTAAGTTTTTTTGTTGGATAATGTTTCATGATCCATTGGACATTTAAGTTGACTCAATTGAAACTCAATTAAAACTCAATAATAAATGGGTTTGAACCCATTCTAACCCAACGAATAATCGGATTGAATTGGGTCTATTTTTAATAGGTGGGTTTGGATTTCTCAATGTATTTGGGTTTAATTTGTCAGCCCTACTATCATGTGTCCACTGAATTAATTGGCTTAGATTCCACTCCCAATCCAGGGAACTCAGTGGGAACAGGAATCAGCTGTAAGTCCAAGCAACTCGAGATTTATTGGAATCAGACAATCAGGCAGTAAGAGAGAAATCTCTTATGAATTCGTTAGTCCAGACGTGCATGGTGCGCCTTTGACCAGACCGAGAAGAAAAATAGTTGAAGTGCGCATTAGCTACCAGAACAACATTGATAGAGGAACCAAAAACAAAAAAAAAAACCAAGAATCCATGTCACGTGAGTAACGTTTGATGAGCTAGTAATAGAAAGCCGAGCCAAATAATTGACTGAAAAGTAAGGATAGGAATGGCTGAACGTACTGTCCAATGAAACTTTCCACCACAAATGTCCTAGTCAGAGCTCCCCATATATCCATATACCTTGTGCTTGTAAACCTCTGGAAAGCCAATACTAAGTTCAAAACACTTTATTTTTCTCTGAGTATACCCCAAATCCACCCAAGAACAAGAGGGAAAAAACCCAAAATAAGAACTTCCACTCTTTATTTGTTCTTTTGATAACAAAATTATGGATGAGTGTGTCCAAATCCTCCTCGTAACCTTTCCGGCTCAAGGGCATATCAACCCCTCTCTCCAATTCGCCAAGCGCCTCGTGAAAATGGGCATCCACGTCACTCTCTTAACGGCCTTTTCTGCCGTCAACCGCATAGCGAAATGTGTCGCTGCCGAGCCAAGAGGCGTGACTTTTCTCGGCTTCTCAGATGGCCACGACGACGGCTTCAAAGCCGGCATCGATTACGAAGTTTACATGGCTGACCTAAGGAGACGCGGTTCGGAGGCAGTGGCAGCAGCCATCACTGCCAGTGGTGACAATGGAAAGCGCATTGTGCACGTGGTGTACGCCACCCTTCTCCCTTGGGTAAGCCAGGATGCGCGTGACCTTCACGTGCCATCCACTTTACTTTGGAATCAACCAGCCAATATCTTGGATATTTACTACTATTCCTTCTATGGTTATGGAGATGTACTCAATGAGAGCAAAATATCTGACCCTTCATGGTCAATTGAATTACCGGGATTGCCCCGGCTCACTGGCCGTGACCTTCCCTCTTTTCTACTAGCTCCAAACGTGTATAAAACTGCGTTGCCTTTGTTTAAAGAGCATATAGCCACTCTAGATGAAGAAACAAATCCAAAAATACTCGTAAACTCTTTTGAAGCATTGGAAATGGAAGCTCTACAGGCTATTAAGAAGTTAAATTTTGTTGCTATTGGACCACTAATTCCCTCAGCTTTCTTGGACGGGAAGGATCGATCTGACAATTCTTTTGGAGGAGACCTTCTTCAAAAATCAAACGACTATATCGAATGGTTGGATTCAAAGTCAAGAGAATCTGTTATTTACGTGGCATTTGGAAGCTACTCTGCTTTAGCGAAGCAACAAACAGAGGAGGTCGCACGCGGCCTACTTGATTGCGGAAGGCCGTTTTTGTGGGTGATGAGAGGAAAGGAAAATGGTGAAATAGAAGAAGAAGATGAGATGAAATACAAAGAAGAATTGGAGCGACAAGGGATGATAGTCCCGTGGTGTTCTCAAGTGGAGGTTTTGTCACACTCATCCGTGGGTTGTTTTGTGAGTCATTGCGGGTGGAATTCTTCGTTGGAAAGCTTAGTTTCTGGGGTTCCGGTGGTGGCATTTCCACAATGGACAGACCAAGTGACAAATGCCAAGCTTATTGAAGATGTTTGGAAGACGGGGGTTCGATTGACGAAAAATGGAGAAGGAATTGTTGATGGTGGTGAGGTTAAGAGGTGCATTGAAATGGTGATGGGAGGTGGGGGCAGAGGGGAGGAAATGAGAAACAATGCTAAGAAGTGGAAGGAATTAGCAAGAGAAGCAACCATGGAAGGTGGATCGTCGGACAAGAATCTCAAGGCTTTTGTTGATGAGGTTAGAGCTCGTTAGAGCTTGTTTTAGACTATTTGAACCTCAATCCAGCACATCAATAAAGGCATCAACTTAGGAATTAATGAACCACAACTTCACTGCACTTAAATGCATCTACACAATCGTTAACTGTTCTGATCTGTTATGAATAATTGATTGTCTTTTGTTACCACTGCCATTAGTAAAGTGGTATCTTCAAAACCCAAAATCATTGTGGCCACATCAATTAAGTGAAAAAGAAAAACGAAAAAAAAAATGGAGGAAGAAGAAGGTAATAGTGTGAAATGGTTTACTCTATTACTTCATTGGAATGGGGACATCATTGTTCTGTTCTTCTTACTTTGTCAAGACAAGTGAAATGGTCTACTCTCTGGCTTTAACTGGGACTCTAGCAAATGGACGGTGCAATTGGTTCGATATATTACGTGTAGGAATTCAGATCGGCTTACCAGCTATTATGAAGGAATATACAATCAATATAGGCTTTAAATTAAAATTTCGTAGTGCAATATAACTCTTTAGGCAAACGTTGTGACAAAATATTAGCTTTCTCATCTATTTTATGGTACAAGTATCTAATACACTAATTGATATAGCTATATTGACAGTTTGTAATGTGTTTTGGAAAACGATTGGGAGAGAGGTGCTTGACAGATGTGTTTGGAATCGTAGATATGATGTGTAGGTTGTTGGGTTTGTGAAGCTTAATTCAGTATAGGTTGCACTTTGCTAAACATTTTGGACAACGCCCCAGCTGTCGATGTAACTTGCTATACCCATAGGTTTTTAAATACTTGTCATACGCTGCAATCCATATAACTTTTTTTTTTTTATCCGCAGTCCATATAACTTGCACTCTCTTAATTCGATTGCATGGTGAAGACTGTCATAAGCTATACATGGATGTACTCAATTAGACATTTGCAAAACCACGCAAAAATCTTTTTGTGTTGGTTTGGCCGGCTGATTTCTCAACATAGGTCTCACATGTATATGTAGGGTCCATACACATTAGACCACTCCGAACACATCTGTATTAGGATATATACTTGCACACCGGTGTCTGTAGCACTAGTCATCTGCACTAATATTTTTCCTAACAGGGGATATCAAGAGGCAAGAACCGAAGCAGCAAGCTGTATATATTAACCACACAATCACCACCACTTATTATTTTTTTCTTTTTTCAGAACTTGTAGGTTAGCTTAAACCCCTTCAAATTTGAAATGATAAATAATCCCCAATTCGTCATGACTAACGTCATGGTCCTTGGCCCGTGGCCCTGTCCTATCACATGTCCATATAAAACAAATCAGGCGTCAGCTATCTAGCTTAATCAAATCAAAGATACCTGTTTCTGTGTTGAAATTGGGTATCTGTGTTGAAATTGGGTATACCTTTCCCAAATATTATATGGTACAAGTATCAAACCATTTGTATATAGCTATAGCGACAGTTCATAATATGTATCGGAAACCGATTGGGGCATAGATGTTCGGACTAAGTTCTGTTTGGGATCGTTTGATGGAGTAGGTTGGGTTTTTGAGACTGATTCACATGATTGGGGTTTGCATTGCTGACTATTTTGGTTAGCACCGCTGAAATTGAGACAGGTTTACGTCAGTATTGGTGATTTAAACCCTAGGTTAATTAGCTATACGCAACAGCCAATGCACTCTATGCTCTCTTGTTTCCATACATGGTGAAAACAGGCATGAGCCGTTAATGTAGTTGACTAGACATTTGGGAAAATCACGTACTTATCTAGTTATCTGTGTCTATCCTTCTTTGTTACTTTTCTTCATTCTTCTCTGCGCATTGTGTGTCTCTGTTGGTTTGGTCAACTTCATCACAGGACTCACATGCATTAATTTGTGGGATCCATATACATCAACCAGTTCCAAACACATCCGTATTAGAATATGTATTTTTCGCACTTGTGTCCGTAACATTTCTCGTCTGCACTAATATTTTTCCTATCTAACTGGGATATTATTAGGCAAGAATCGAACCAACTAAGCTGTATAACCACTTCAAATTAGTCTAGCTAAGCCCCTTCAAATTTTAAAAGATCAATCATCCCTAATTCGTCACCACTAACGTCATGGACCCTGGCCCTGTCATTTTCATGCCCACATAAATCAGGCCTCAGCTTTCAAACTTATGAAACAAGTTGTTTTGCTTTGCCTGTAACATCCATAAGTCTCCAAGAAGAAGAAGAAGAAATGGACGATTGTGTTCGACTCCTGCTGGTATTGTTTCCTGGCCAGGGGCACATAAATCCCAGCCTCCAATTCGCCAGGCGCCTCGTCAAGATGGGCGTCAACGTCACTTTTGTAACATCTATTTCCGCGCTCAAACAAGTGACGAAATCTGTTGCCGATACTCCACTGGGCTTGAACTTTTCCGGCTTCTCTGATGGCTACGATGACGGCAACGGTCACTTGTGGAACAACCACGACGATGCTGACCGCTACATGAAGGAGCTAAAGATTCGGGGGTCGGAAGCCATAGCAGAACTCATCAAATCAGCGGCGGAAAGAGGCCAGCCTTTCGTTCATGTGGTCTACACCACCATTATGGCTTGGGTAGGCCAAGTTGCTCATGCCCTTCAGGTGCCTTCCACTCTCCTTTGGCTCCAGCCAGCGACCATCTTGGGTATTTACTACTACTACTTCAATGGTTATGGAGAGTCCATTGGGAAAAACGCGAACGACCCCTCGTGGTTTGTCGAATTACCGGGACTGCCGTTGCTCACACGCGGCGACCTTCCTTCTTTTTTGCTCGCTTCGAGCACTTCTAATTTCGCTCTTCCACTAATTAACACGCATTTTGACGTACTCGTTACGGAAACGAATCCCAAAGTACTCATAAACTCCTTCGATGCTTTGGAGTCTGGAGCTCTAAGAGCGACCGAGAGGCTAAACTTTGTTGCTATTGGGCCGTTAATCCCGTCTGCTTTCTTGGATGGAGAGGATCCGTCTGACACTTCTTCCGGAGGAGATCTGTTTCAACATTCAGAAGACTATGTTGTATGGTTGAATTCAAAGCCCAGTGAATCTGTTATTTACGTAGCATTTGGAAGCTATGCTTCCATAAAGAAGCAACAAATGGAGGAGATTGAGCGCGGGCTGCTGGAATGTGGAAGACCTTTCTTGTGGGTAGTACGAGCAACGGAAGACGGGAAGTTGAGTCGCAAAGAGGAACTGAATCAACAAGGGATGGTAGTGCCGTGGTGTTCTCAAGTGGAAGTGTTGTCACACCCGTCGGTTGGGTGTTTTGTGACTCATTGCGGGTGGAATTCGTCGTTGGAGAGCTTGATTTCTGGGGTTCCGGTGGTGGCTTTTCCACAATGGGCCGACCAAGCGACGAATGGAAAACTTATTGAGGATTTTTGGAAGACGGGGAAAAGAGTGAAAACAAATGGGGATGGAATTGCGGAGAGTGGTGAGATTAAAGAGTGTATAGAAGCTGTGGTGGGAGGAGAGGAAATGAGAAGCAATGCTAAAAAGTGGAAGGATCTTGGCAGGGAAGCTGGAAAGGAAGGTGGATCATCCGACAAGAATCTTAGAACTTTTGTTGAGGATGTTAGGGCAAGTTTGGTGAAGTGAACAGTGTTCTATGAAACTGGTCTAAAATAAACAATGGAAAATGAGTTTTACTTTTACATTTAACTTCTTATTCAGGCACCCCAACATTTTGTCCTCAGTATTCGGGTCATGTGAAATTTTAGACACCAAATCATGGATAAGTTTTAGAGTGCACCTAGAAATAATTTGCGAGCAACGAGTGAGATATATTCTTTGGCTCTTCGGATTTTCCTATTTTAACCCTTATTTGTCGTTCTTTTCCGTATTAAACCAAACATCTATCTAGAAATACAATAAATGTCGGGGTCAAGCTACAATATACACACCCTTTTGGCGGGGATATGATACGTACCTTGTAACATTTAACAAAAAGAGGCATAATATTTCGACATCCTCTGTTTCTCCCTCCCTTCCTTGCACAGCCTCAGATTTAATTGGAAATCTGAGATGTGGTTTGCTAGTGTTACTGTATTGGCTCCATCTCTATATAGCCCCTTGCCACTTATTAGCTGGGTCATGGGTTAAACATGTGATTGTTGCTATTGCGGTTCTCGATTGTTCTTACAAACATCGGATGAAAGCTTTTGGGAATAGGTTTTCCCAACTATTATCAGATGATTTGTAAAAAGATGTGTTACAAATTGGTTCTTCATGTTGGATGGATTCTTTTGCTTTGTACTTAAATCTTGGTTCAAGGGCTATATATCAATCACTCTCTATTGATTCGAGCTAGCATTTGCCTTAACTTGATTTCCTAGGCACCGCTGGAACCTTAAACAATATATTTTGAAAAAAAGGAGCGGCTCATCATCTTTGTGGGAACCAAAATAGAAGACATATGTATGCATATTCTTTTCGTATTAATGCTTCTAGCGGTTTAGCTTCTTTTGCATTAGCATTTTGCCGTTGCAAAATGTGGGAATATGCAGTCGCAAAAAGCGGGCGACTGCAATTTTTTGACACCCCATAACCTGCGACGCCAATTTTGCCGTTTCAAATACCTTTCCGCGACGGGGTAATCAGTAGTTGCGACAGCATGCTGCCAAAAGAAGTTTTTCTTGTTAACTGTGAACATGGTTTTTTACCGTTCCCAATAGACGGATGACGATGTCTTTTTTGAGTTTCGTCTGAATGCAGCAATTCAGATCCGGTTCGCCACTATTATGAAGGCATAATCAGCATTTGCTCCAAATTAAGGGTTCTTAGTGGAATACAACTCCTTTGGCATAAGTTGACAAAAAATATCAGCAATATTGTACTGCAATTGGTATACCTAATTTCTCAATTATTTCGGTGGTTCAAGTATCAAATCACTTGCATAGCCATGGCGACAGTTCATAATATGCATTGGATTGGGACACGTATGTTTGGACATAGATTTGCTTGAACTATTTGGATTGAGAAATCGGTCATACCAGCACACACCTAAAACATGAAGAACAATCAAGTAAGAAACAGAGAGCGCAAAGACACAAAATACTTTACATGATTCCCCAGCTGTGTATATTTGAGTATATCTACAGCTCACACCAGATTCTACTATGTTATACAAATAAGAAAAGTAAATGAGTTACATCAGCGGTTGTGCATTGCAATTGTTTAGATCGATCCTAGTGTTTACTTCATAAATTACCGTAAGTACATTGTCAAGGGTCTAGGTTTTGGGTGCTTTTCTAAGTGTTTGCCCGTGGGCCCTATCCCTTGATGAGTAGTCTCACATGTAAATTAGACCAAATTTTGTTTCACAAACTCTATGGTCTGATGTGTGTAGGTCTCACATGGATCTGTAGATTCCCTATGTGTATATCGAACACTAGCTAGGAAAACAGTGTGTTAGGAGCTGTATTCAGACATCAGTGTCTGTAAATTTACTCGTATGCATTATGCGTTAGTATTGTGCATCTATAAAGGGGGATGTCAAGAGACAATAGTCCAAGAGGATATAAAACCATTTCAACACTCAAAACTCACACGTTTTTAATAAAAACTTGTAGATGTGTCTAAAACCCTTCAAATTAATTAAAAGATCAATCATCCCCAGTTCGTCACCACTGATGTAATGGCCCTTCGGCCCTATCATTAACATGTGTATATAAATTCAAGTTTCAGCTTTCTAAATCATTACTACAACAACGTAACAGAACTCATTTAGTCTCCAATCACTAGTCCCAAGAAAGAAAAAATGGATGACTGTGTTCGACTCCTGTTGGTTACGTTTTCAGCCTAGGGGTACATCAATCTCAGCCTCCAATTCGCCAAGCATTCGCCAAGCCTCTTAAAAGTTGGCGTCAGCATCTCCATCGTAACCACCTTTTCCACCCTCAATGCATGACCAAATCCGCTCCTACGCCACTGCAAGGCTTGACCTTTTTGGGCTTCTCCGACAGGTACGATGACGGGCTCGTCGAACTTCGTTATTCACGATGCCGACCGCTGCATTAAGGAATGAAGGAGATAAAGATCAGCGAGTCGGAGGCCATAGCGAAACTCTCAGCGGCTGAAACTGGCCAGCCCTTCATTCACGTGTTCTACACCATAATTTTCAGGCACGGAGCCGGGATTTCGTAAATCTAATAGTTTGTTTGATTTAGATTTTGAGGGATTTTATTTGGATAATCGGTGGGGAGAGAAGAAAGGGAAATGAGATTAATAATTGAAGAAAAAACCTATAGAAGACTATAAGCAAAGTTAGAAATTAGAGGTGGTAATTTCAATCCATATTTCTTAACCCGTCCAAATCCGTCCACTTATAACCTAACCCAACCCGCCCATATTGTGTAATGGGTTGATATGGGCTCAATCCATAACCCATATTTTTATGGGTTTAGATGGGTTGACAGTGGATTTAATATGGATTAGAATTAAAAATAGTCCAACACCCCTTTTTCTCTCTCACCCGCATGTCTTCTCTGATTCTCCACGTATTTTCTGATTCTCTCACTGCAATCAATCCAATTCACCCATCTCTCTCTCTCTCTCTCTCAGCAACAAAACTCAAAAAGTAATGCACTAGATTTGGGTGGGTTTAAATTTAAAGAAAAATTCGAAGTGTAAAGAAAATTACCCGGAAATTACCCCAAAAGAGTAAATCAATGGTACAGATCCACTTTGAATTGTATCTGTACTGTTGATTTGCCCATTCGAGGTAATTTCAAGGTAGTTTTTTTTTGTACCTAGCCCTCAAATTTAAAAGATAAGTGGCTTATTTTTGTCCTTATTTGAATTTTTTTTGCATTTGTTAATTTTATGTTAAACTTTTGTGACTTAAAGATTCGTTTCGACGAGAGGAATCAAAAAAGTAAATTTTTTTTATCGAAACTCATAATTTTTTTCAAAAAGACAAAAAAAATATATAATTGCGAGACCAATCCCTTGAGTTCCTCTCCCTCTTTTGGAAATTTTTTTTTGTTCTTATTCAACTTTTTCTGCATTTGTCGTTTTGCAACAAGTATTTTACGATTTTTTATTTGCTCCAATCAGATACGTAAAAAATTATGACTTTCACCTAAATATTTTTGAAAACATCCAAGATAAAGCCCAAAAAGCCAGTTGTTGGGATTTATCTTGAATATTACAAAAAATATTTGGGTGAAAGTAAAAAAAAATTACTTTTTCGATTCTTTCGTCGAGACAAACTAATAGGGATAAACAGTTTATCGCAAAACAAACAAATACAAAAAAAATTGAATAGAGACAAAAAAAAGTCACTTGACTTTTTAATCTAAACCGAAGCGGTGGCTTCGGTTAACACAACAAAAATCGAAACTGTACGATCTGTGCAATCATCGCCTTCCAGACAATTCTCTAATTTGGCTTCTGACTCCGCTTCGAAGTTACGTAATTGTTTGGAAATGGGAAAAAAATGTGAAAACCTGATTTTTTAAAGCTTTTTTAGCCTCTAATTGCTTCTTTTTTATTCAAAAAATTTGAGATTTAATCATAAAATTTTACTTTTCTGAATCCTCTTATTGATACAAATCAGACAAGGAAGGGGGAGAGAAGAGAGGGGAAGGGAAACCAACAAAAAAAAAAAAAGAAAAAGAAAAAGAAAAACGGGTCGGGCACAGATGGGTCTGGGTTTGACTTGACCCATATTCGACTCAACCTGTTTCAACCCGTTTACTTTTTGACCCATATTCAACCCGCTCATATTTGACCCACGATCCGTTCCAATTCGCGCAAACCCGTCCATTTGTCACCTCTAGTTTGTTTGAAGCTTGAAAGTGATCTCATCCGAAAGAAGTGTAAGACGCATCCTTTCCAAAATAGCACGGATCAGCTTTGTACAGCAATATTTATGTATCACTTATTGCTGACCGAACATTATTTATGTTTCGATCAGCTTCGTACAAGAATATTTATTTTACTAAACTAGCACAGATCGTCTCCTCAACAAAAGTTTTCAGATTTTTGTCCAAGGATCCACCTTCCTTTCCGGCTCCCTTCCCAAATCTTTCCACTTTTTAGCATTGCTTCTCATATCATCTCCCTCCCATCACCACTTCTATGCACTTCTTAATCTCACCACGCTCCGCAATTCCTCCCCTATTTTTTGTCACTCTTATCCCCGTCTTCCAAACATCCTGGATAAGTTTTCCGTTTGTCACTTGGTCTAACTGTTTACACCATAATTTGGTAATTTAGTCTATTATGATCGATTAGGTCAAAATGTGACACGTGTCAACATGTTTTAGACTAATTTTAAATCAATATGATACCTATTAAGGAAAGTCGAGTCGACTGATCGACGGTTGGAAATTATACCCAAATCCAGAACACGTATTTGAGAATAGGTTACAAGTAGATCGTGGGTAAAACAGTCAATACAGGCAGTTGAAACAATTACAACAATAAGAACGTGTGAGATAACCGCCTAACCATGTCGAGGAGAAGAGGAGGAAGAAAAGAAGTAACCGCCTGATTCAAATTAAGGGAGGGAACTCTACCAAATTTGAATTTCAAGTCGAAATAGCAGCCTATAAAAACAAAGACCGAAGACAGTTACAAGGACCTCCACTCAATCGTCCAAAGGCTTCTATTTTTATCTGTGCTTTACTTTTCTTGCTCTAGGAATAGCTTGTAACGTAACCGTCTGTTCGATTGTGTTCTCACCGTCGATCGACTTCTATCCCGAAGAATAATAAAGTCCATTTTGTTATTCTTCTTTCATCTCCATTCACTTCATTAAGTTTGCTTCCAGAGAAGTCCTTAAATAAGGTAAGGAACCAAACTCCACCACCACAAATACCCACATTCCAGCACACACACACAACACAACTCTTAGTCGATTCTTCGACTACAAGTAAAAATACTAACGCTAGCGGAAAAGCCACCACTGGAACTCCGGAAATCAAGCTCTCTAAAGAAGAATTCCACACACAGTGAGAGATGAAACACCCAACCAACGGGTGTGACAAAATCTCCACTTGAGAACACCACGGCACTATCATTCCCTGTTGTTCCAATTGCTCTTTACAACTTAGCTTCTCCTCATCTGATGCTCTCACTACCCACAAAAACGGCCTTCCACATTCAAGCAACCTGTGTGCTATCTCCTCCATTTGTTGCTTCCCCACAGCTGAAATGCTATTCAACCATTCAATATAGGCTTTTGAATATTGAAATAGGTCTCCCCCGAAAGAAGTGTCAGACGGATCCTTTCCATCCAAGAAAGCGGATGGGATCAATGGCCCAACAGCAACCAAGTTTGGCTTCTCGATTGCTCTCAGCCTCTCAGGGCCCATGACTCCAAAGCATCAAAGGTGTTCACAAGTACCTTAGGATTTGTTTCACCATTGAGTATACCTACATGCTCTTCCAGTAATGGAAGAGCCCCCCAATCGAAAGCGCTTGAATGAAGCAGAATAGAGGGAAGGTCATTGCCAGTGAGCAATGGCAGTCCCGGTAAATCAACTGCCGATGTGGGGTTATTCGTATTGCTCTGAATGGCATCCCGATAACCATTGAAGTAATAGCAGTATACATCCAGGATGGTGGCTGGTTGAATCCAAAGGAAAGTGGATGGCACGTTAAGGGCACGTGCAACTTGGCCTGCCCAAGGGAGAAATGAGGTGTAGACCACATGAACAAAAGGCCGGCCTCGTTCGGCCTCTGATTTGATGAGTACGGCTTTCGACTCGCTATTCTGTACATCAATCCCCGCGGGATCCCCAAGTTTCGACCCGTCATCGTAGCCGTCGGTGAACCCGGAAAAGGTCAAGCGTTGTGGAGTAGCGGAGGCAGATTTGGTTATGCGATTGAGCGTGGAAAAGGCAGTTACGAATGTGACGCTGACTCCCATCTTGACAAGGCGCTTGGCGAATTGGAGGCTGGGATTGATCTGGTTTTGGATCGGAAACGTTATGAGCAGGAGTCGAGCACAGTCGTCCATTTATTTTTTCTTTTTCTGGGTACTGGCGTTTGGGGCCGGATTTAGTGCTAGTGTGCAATGCTGGGACTTTATAATGCACATGTAAAGTATAAAGCCAGGGGATATGACGTTTGTTGTGACGAAGTGGGGATTACTACTGTTTTTATTCACTCTGAAGGGTGTTCAGGATATGGACAAGTTTATGGAAGATATGGTTAATGAGCTCAAGTGTTGAAGAGCAGCTCAGAAAACAAAAGTTAGTTTGAGTGCTGAAGTGCAGATGAAAAAACAATGTTTGAGAGTTGAAGAGGCTTTGCAGCCTGTTGGATCGACGCTCGATATCCACTTGTTAATGAAAATTCAGGAAAATAGATCAAGGACTTTCATTTATCCGATTAAGCTGATTTTTTAAGATGATTCAAAAAATTTGTTTTGCCATTAGTGAAGCTCTCGGATCATTTGTGTGAGATCTCAAAGTGAATTGAGGATTACTGTTTTCAATCACTCTGAAGGGTTTCAGATATGTACAAGTTTATGGAAGATATGGTTATGAGTGAGAGTGTTGAAGTGCAGCTCAAAAAGACAAGAGTTTGAGTGCTGAAGCGCAGATCAAAAAAACAAAGTTTGAGTGTTGAAGTGGCTTTTGAAGTCTGTCGGTTGCATAACATGGAATCAGACATGACATAAACGAAAACTACAAGAGGCGTAACGGAGACACCGTAAATGAAACCACAAAAGGCATAACTAAAAACCACAAGAGGCATAGCGGAGACACTGTAAGAGTAGACACCATAGCCGAAACCACTAACGGCATAACCGAGAACCACAAGGCATGTTTATGAAGATTTCAGAAAATTGGATCTCGTACTTTCATTTATCTAATTGAGTTGATTTGTTAAAATAATTCAAAAAAATCATTTTGAATTATGATAGAAGCTTAACGGAACTCAACCTCATATTTGCATTGGTTCCTAGTGTAAGGAAAAATGTATACGTATTTTAAGAAGTTTTAATGTACGAAAGCTTTAATGGTAGCCATTGAAATTAGGTGAAGAGTTATTGCTTGCTGATGTGTTTCATGAGCTGTATTCATTCTCCTGATGCATATTATTGGGAGCCTTCGATAAAATTAATTTACTACTTGTTTTGTAAATGGGTCTTCATGACGTCCATTTCATGGATTGAGAAAAATCAATTTAATGTACATGAAACAAATAAAGAAAAAAAAAAACAAACAATAACGTAACTCTTGCATTGCACATACATAAATATACTCGAAATCTCACATGAGGCTTGAATTAGAAAGTTTAAGTGAATGAATTACTTTTTTTCATCTGCAAAAGTATCTTCCACGGAGTTTAGCACTTCAAATCAAATACAGGGCATGCATGACTCACTACTGCCAACTCCTAGGTTTGTTTTGTTGATCAGAACTCCTAGGTTCGTCTATGATTAAATGTCTCCTTCTGGTTGTCTCGCATACTCACACGGGTACATATCGTGTTAGTTTTGTATGTGTGAAAATATGTATCTTGAAAAGTATTTTTACACATAGCATTTCGAAGGATTGAAGTAATTATCGTGAGTTAAAACTCGGAAGCGGTAATTCTTGGAGTATTTGTTTCCTCAGAACAGGGAATTTATTAAAGCTGTGTTCCAAGCTATATTTTAAAGTGGTGTTCGTAGCATCGTTCAATTGCAAAATCATTTGTTTAGGGTTCCGACGTAAAATTAATTTGTTATAAATGGAGTAGCCGCTAAAATATATCAGCAAAATTTGGGAGGATAAAATAAACGATGAGGCCGGAATAAGGTATAGCGAATTCCACTTAAGGCAACCGCCAAAAGTCCAGTTGTGTTCGGTCGATTAATGTTTTATGTGTTTGATAACCATGACCAGAATATGGCGCACACGGACATCATTCGCCATTGAACTCTTGTTGGTTGGGATATTCCCGTTCCACCATGATTCTTATTTTATAATTACTTATATCCCGCTTTCAAGACGGGTCATTTTTCTCACAATACATTACCTTTAATTCAAAAAATGTACTTATTTTAGCTAGTGGAACACCCCCTCCATCAGCATACAGAAATAGTGCTCCATAATTATAGTATTTGCGGATACTTATCTAAATAAGTAGATAAAAGAACAACAACAAAAGGGCTAAAATTGGGAGAATGGGAAGAAGAAAACAATTTGCAGTACACCTTATTGTTTAAACATTGTTTATTTTATCAAACTAGCCCGGACCTCCTCGACAAAATTTTTGAGATTCTTGTCCGACGATCCACCTTCCCTTCCCAAATCCTTCCACTTCTTAGCATTGCTTCTCATTTCATCTCCTCCCATCACCAATTCTATGCACTTTTCCCTGTCTTCCAAACATCCTCCACAAGTTTTCCGTTCGTCACAAAACACCCAACCGACGGGTGTGACAAAACCTCCACTTGAGAGCACCACGGCACTATCATCGCTTGTTTTTCCAATTGCTCTTTACAACTTAGCTTCTCCTCTTCCGATGCTCTTACCACCCACAAAAACAGCCTCTCGCATTCAAGAAACCCGTGTGCAATCTCCTCCATTTGTTTCTTCGCTATGGCTGAAATGCTTCCGAACGCTAGGTAAATTACAGATTCGTTGAAGTCTGTATTCAACCATTCGATATACGCATTTGAATCTTGAAAGAGATCTGCCCCGAAAGAAGTGTCATACGGATCCTTTCCATCCCAGAAAGCCGATGCGATTAACAGTCCAACGGCAACCAAGTTTAACTTCTCGATTGCTCGCAGGGCCCTGGCCTCCAAAGCATCAAAGGTGTTTACAAGTACTTTGGCATTTGTTTCGGTATCGAGTATCGCAAAATGGTCTTCAAATAATGGAAGAGCAAAATTAAAAGTGTTTGAAGCAAGCAAAAAGGAGGGAAGGTCACCGGCGGTAAGCGGTGGCAGTCCCGGAAATTCAACTGACCACGAGGGGTCATTCTTGTTTTGTCCAATGGAATTTCCATAACCATTGATGTAATAATAGTAAATACCCAAGAAGGTGGCTGGTTGAATCCAGAGGAGAGTGGAAGGCACGGGACAGGCATATGCAACTTGGCCTACCCAAAATTATGGTGTAGACCACATGAATGAAAGGCTGGCCAGTTTCAGCCGCTGAAGTGATGAGTTTCGCTACGGCCTCTGACCCGGGGATCTTTGTCTCCTTCTTGTAGCGGTTCCCATCTTTCATGCTCGCACTAAGCATGTCGAGGTCGACTATCACTTCATCAGAGAAAAATTCTTTCCAAACAGATTCTGGTTCAACATGTTGGGACTCTTGACCAAGTTGCAGATATATTCACCAAATCCTGGTCAGTGGCTCGGTTTCTTTTTCTTAAGGCCAAACTCAGGGTGTTTCCCACACCCATATATGAGTTTGCAAGGGGCTCTTAAGCAAGGGCATTAAAGTCAGAAGTTGGTTAGAATTGTAAACGATTGATTAGAAGGTGGTCCGTGATTAGTTAGTGGGTGCTGAGATGATTGGTTAGTTACGGTGCTTAGTCAGCTAACAACTGAACTTTGTATTTCATATATAGCTTGTAATTGTATCGGCAAAAAGGATTAAGCAACAGAAAATAAAAACTCAAGATCCCCCTTTTCTCTCTTCTCTCTCTCTCTTTCTATCTCTTCTTCTTGATTCATTCTGCAACATTTGGGTTTTTCCTTAGGCATCGTTGACCAAGTTGAACGAGCCACCGTTGCCATCATCATACCCGTCAGAGAAGCCCAAAAAGGTCAAGCTTCGTGGTGGTGTAGCAGCGGATTTGGTCATGCGATTGAGTGCAGAAGAGGTGGTTACAATGGTGACGCTGACACCAAGTTTTATGAGGTGCTTGGCGAATTGGAGGCTGGGATTGATGTGCCCTAGGCTGGAAACGTTACTAGCAGGAGTCGAACGCAATCGTCCATTTCTTTTGTTTCTGGGGCTAATGATTGGGAACTAGATGGATTCCGTTGCATTGTTGTAATGACTTAGAAAGCTGAAACTTGAATTTATTTGCACATGTTAATGATAGGGACGAAGGGCCATGACATCAGTGGTGACGAATTGGGGATGATTGATCTTTTAATTAAATTGAAGGGTTTAGACAGATCTACAAGTTTTTCTTAAAAACAGAATTGAGTTTTGAGTGTTGAAATAAAGTCTTGTGAATAATAAAAACCAATAATATGTGTGTAGCATAGTAAAAACCAATGATATGATTTTTTTGTTTAGACTTTTAGTAAGTACGTAGGTGACCTTTGTACTTGATGCATTAATTACCTGATAGAAGTTAGAACGTAAGCAATGATATAAGTATCGGTGTCGGCATTACCCTCCTTGCGCCCATAAAAGGAGGGTTCACCCCATTGTACAAAGCAGGCCAATTCAAGTTAATGAAAGCCAGTGTATTTCTAATATATCCTGTGTCTTATATTCACTCTCTTTGATCCTAACCTACTTTATTTTTGTACCCATTTCGTGTTTGTAAACTTGGTATCAGAGCTATGTCTTTCATTTTAGCTTAAACCCTCTTTTGGAAACTTCTTTTTCAAAACTATTTTAAATCTTTTCTAAAATAAAAAATTGAAGTGTATGCTTTGTGGTTGCCTTCGAAGTATCTTTCATATCAGAAACTTCATCAACTATTTTGGATGAAAGAATTTTGTATCAGTGGGTTAAAGTACTTTGAGACTTTTGGCTATTGAGCGGGGTGTCTCGGTTTATCTACCCTGGTATACAGAATTTTATTAATTAAATTTGATTGAAAATTTTAAGTTGCAAAAAAGAAAGAAGAGGATTTGAAGTACGAGGGAAAGAAGAAGCCAAAACTTTAAGAAAAATGAATTATCTTTTTTCCATCCACTCCTCTGCTACGTCATCTTTAGTTCCTTCATACTCTTCCACCAGTAGAAATTCCTCCACCTCTTCTTCTAACCTTGAGTACTTGTATGAGTTTGAATACCTTTCTGATGATAGTAAGGTTCCTCTTATTGATCTCCCTTTCCTAAACCCCTATAATGTTTTTGTCATACCACAAACTTCTGTAAAAAAGACCGTCACCCAAGTTTTCTTCATAAAACGCCCAACCTCCGTAAAAGAATATGTTCAAGCCTCTAAGTTTGATCAATGCTTCATAGCAGTTACAGAAGCTGAACAACTTTTACCTTTAGAAATCCCAACTGATTTGCCTCGCCTTTGGCAACAATAAGAATTTACCCATCTTCATTTTGGTGCAATCCGACTTGCTGTTACTTTTTATGGCAAGAAAGGTTTACCTGTGACTTCCAGACTTGCTCTGGTAGACACCAGGTTTATCCAATACCAGTACGCATGTATTGCTACAGTCCAAACCACTTTAAATGCTGGAATTGTGATTTTTACCTTCTATCCCAATTTCAACATGCCATTAGCAGATTCTCATCTGCTATCCGCCTTGAAAGTCCAAGTTCAAATTGGTGGTGCCTCCCAAATCTCCCCCACATATGCAGCAACCCTTCACTACCAAATGGCCTATCGTCTTTAAAATCATGCCTTTGACATGTCCTTACCGTCCTCCACAGATGAAGCCCTTTTCCTAACTGTCAATGCACCTCACCAAGCTTCATGTGTCCATGTTCCACGATAGATTTCTCGTCCTGGCTTCTCAAGCTTCTCCCAGAATCATGGGTTACAACTTATGAGAAAAATCAAAACAAGCTCATACCTGTCCAATCCTCAAATCCAACTTTTATTTCAAAATCTGATGGTATAGTAGAGATTTCTTTTCCAAAAGAAACCTCTGCCTCATCTTTCACCCATCCTGTCATTTTTCCCTCAAGAATTGACATGTTTGTAGATGGTTTTAGGCTTGGCCCTCCAATTAAATATTTTGATCTCAGTGGCCTTCCAGTCTTTTATTTCAAAAATTCAGAAACAGATTATTGTTATTTTGATGCCTGTGACTGTGATGAGTGTTTAGAAGACAGTCTCCTAGAAGATGATGAGAACTTTGAAGATCCATGTCCATGTTCCATATGTCCTTCGTCACCACGCACTCCTTGTAAATCTCCACCTGCTCCTCAACCTCCAACTGATGATGGCTCTTCGAGTCAATCGAGTGGATGTTTTATATTCACCTCATCTTCTTCTTGGACTGAAGCAAATTTTTCTCTTTTGGAATTTCATAATTCTCAAGAAAGCACGATCCATCTGCATAAAATTCCAAACTCTACTACCATTCTCCCTGATGGTAGTACCAAAGCAGTTTCAGCAACAAAAGCAGCAATAAATTAACAGTCAGCAAATTCTCTAGCTCAAAACAAAATTTTTCAAAGAATTGCTAACTCTCAGCAAAATTTAGAGAATATTGTTCATAAGAAGTTATCAACTTTGAAATTTCTTATTAGAGATTTGCAATAGAAAATTTAAAATGTTCACCAGGAACTTCTCCAGATGGCATATGCCAACCAAGCATTTTTAGCAGCTTTTTCTCAAAAGGTTGCTAAAATGAAGCATCTAAAAAACCAGCTTCACTCACTTCAAGCTCAGCAGTATTCTCAACAAAAAAGCCCATTTGACATGTTTCCTTCTTCCTCTCAAGAATGTTTTTCTGGGTATCCTCAAATGTCTCAACCCTTACCTATAAATTCTACTTTAGGATTCGGTGAGTCCAATATCTTTGGGAGCTCATCAGCTTTTCTTCCTCCACCAAAAAGACCATCTTCACCAAAACTTCCTTTCCCAAAACCCCAGATAAAACTTATCCAGCCTCCAACAATTCCATCTCCACCATCTACATCGACCTCTACTCCAACTACTTCCACTCCTCTTAAACCATCTGACCCAAATTCAAAGTCACCCCAGTTAATGGTTCAACCAACTTCTAACCCTTCCAAAAATTCAATCTCCACTCTCCTACATGCCTTAGCCACTATACCAGAAGCCCCATCTCCTGAACCAACTATTGAGTCCGAATCGGATACTGAATCCATTGATTCGATGCCCATTCCTCATGTTTTCATGATGAATCCAGAAAATACTCCAGAGGAACATGTTGATGATCCTATTATTGAAGAAGGTCCTGAGTTTGATACACCTCCACCTCCAGAAATCCCAACTTTTGATTCCTTCTCATATTTCAATATCCATACCCGAGGTTTCTCATTTGATAACATTCCCCCATCAAAATGGTTGGACAAACTTTATGAGATTCATGCTTGGTGTATTGTTGTTATGCTCTCTTCCAATGTTACACTAAGTATTGTCATTGCTAAGTGTACAGCGAAATTCTTTGCCCATCTCCGTCAATGGTACTTAGCTCTGGGTGAGTACCGACAGCTACAACTTAATCAATTGCCAACCCTAAACCAATTCATCTCAGTCCTACATATTGAGTTTCTTGGTGACCACAACAACACAAAAGAGTTTGTTCGAGAGGAATATCTCAGCATGAAGTGTTGTTCATTCAAAAGGAAAGATCTCGAAATTCATTATGACCGAATATCTCAGAGATTTTATTTTCGCAACAGCATGGATGATGTCAATCTCAAGCAAGCCTTTCTCAATTCTCTTCCTGAACCATTGGGAAATGAGACAACAAGGTTACTTCAAACAAAAGGATTGAGGTTGAATGCAACATCTCTTCGTGGTATTTACTAGCACTCTTTGATTGCCTTGAAAAAATTGTGCAATCACCAAAAATTCCTCAGAACTCTTGAAGAATAGGGAAAACTTCTTGGCAAAGTATGTGACCGTCCTGACCTATCCATAAAGTGCAAAGATAAGAAGTGCACTTGCCGCCCTTCATATCGGAAGTCCAAACACTTTCAGAAATAGAAGTTCCCATCTCCTGGCAAGTTTTCAAAATTTCCAAAATCTGGCCGGTTCTCACGCCCGGAAAAATAGAAATTTTTCAAGAAGAAAAAGTTCAGAGGGCAACGAAAGTCTGATCGCTATTACATATGTGGAAAGAAGGGGCACTATGCAAAACAGTGTCCAAATAAAGCAGCAAGGGACAAAATGGTGAGCTATTTGGCTCTCATTGATGATGATTGTGGGGGCTCCGTTTAGGGTGGTTCACGCTCAATGGATGTGGGTCTTGGGATTTAGCTCCTGACTTCCCAGCTCTGTCCTGCAAAACGAAGCACGACTAAGGACCACACCGGAGGTTCTCCGGGATGGCCCTCCGGTGTAAGGATCAGTTTCCTTGATGGGAAGAACTTAGAAAATTAGGAGCTAGGGTTTCTGTTGTGCATACCTTCTCCAAGAGGCATAATGGGATATTTATAGAGAACCCTTAGCTTGATCTCCAAGGTCACACCTCCGCTTGACACGCGTCGGCTGACGTCACTTTTACATCACGATTAGGGTTTTGCAACCGTTTTCCTAGATGAGCTGGCACCCTCACGTGCCCCCATCGTTATCCTTATAACCGTTCGGATGACATCACTATCATCGTCATTGTCATTGCCACTGTTTGAACACGGACGAGCTGATTCGTCAGGAACAACATGCTCGGCACCGAGCGTGTCGTTCAACCTCGGCAGCCGTATGAATGATCATGTTCCCCATCCACGGGGTACTCAGAAGGGAGCGTTCATAAAAGTTCACGTCCGCGGGACCCTCGGCTTCAGGACCCTCGGCAACGGTTGTTATTTCGAACGTTGGGAGAAAGACAGCATAAAGCCGAGCGGAATTATTGATTATGTTCGGAAATGGCCCGAGCCATTTTGCTCGGCCTGCTACAATAGCCCCTCAACCCGTGCCGAAGCTCTTTATTTGGCATGGGTTGATTTAAGACTTGGCCGAGCTTGGGCCCATGACAGTTCGGTTTGCACTTCATATTTGATGACAGCTGTCGAAGACCTCAACAGGCATGTCAGTCGAAGGGACGTCTCAGCAGGTGAGGAGACGGCTGTCACAGGCGATGCTTGCTACTGCCACGTGTCTTACAGCGGTTGGCGAAGAGTTCGGCGATGAAATGATGGGCGGGAAATTCGAAAAGCCCCGCTCCGTTTATAAATAGCAGCGAAGAAGGAGAGAGAAAGTTTTTCTGCACTCTCTCTCTAGCGTCCAGAGCTTCTCTCTCTACAAATCCGTTCCAGAACTCAACTCAAATCCAGATCTTCAACCTCAAGCCCCATTCTAGCAGAAATCTTCAGGTATGTCATCAATTATCATTGTTTCACTCTTTCCCTTGCTCTTAATGCATACGTTTTGGGTCTCTGGGGTGTTTTTTCAGAGATTTTTGTACTATGTGAACAGTAGAGTTCTGGGATGATCGATGGTGTTCATCCCTGAACTCAATCTGTTCTTCCGAGCCCCCATAGAACATTTGGTGTTTTGCCGAAGGATTTCTTTTGATGAGGGACAAAATAACTGAACAGTCCCCAATCCCTTAGGTTTACCGAACGTAGGGAGTCGTTATAGAAGTACCGAACCCGTTATGGGATAACTTATGACTCGTGAGCCGATAAGACGAACCGAACTTCAAAACAATTTTGTTTGCCGACGCAGATTTCAACTGCTTAATACCCCCTTGTTCTTTTCCTAGGTCTGGCTCACGAGGTTATCGACGTGTCTTCAGACTCGGATTGCTCGGAAACCGAATCCGATCGTCAGTTCATCAGCGAGCTTCTTGAGCTCCGCAGGTTGAGGAATAGCCGAGCAATTACCTCAGCTTCAATAAGGATGTCGGCGACTTCTCCTGTAACCGACGATTCCAACGCCGAGCGAGATTATGAATACGCTGCCGATGATTTTTTAACGGACCCTGAGATAAGCTTCTCCCCAGAAACCCAATCGGAAACCGAGCCATAGATGGGGCAAGAAGCCAAGTCAAGGCTTAGGTCTGGGGCCGAGGCTTCGACGTCGGCTACGAGCGACGCCGATCTCTTCGACAAGGGTTTGTTATGCCCTTATGCCCACTACTTTAGTGGTAATCCGGGGGAATACGCTGCATTCCGAGCGACGTATAATATACCGGACAACGTTCTGATTCATAGAGTTAGGAGCACTGATATAAGAGACCATAGGGATCACCGTCCCAAACACATAACCGTGCCGCTGATGGCCATTTGCGAGGCCGGGCTTTGGTTCCCCCTTCATCCCTTCCTAAGGGAAATACTTTGGAAATTTAGCCTGGCCCCCCATCAACTCGCAATCAACAGTTACCGAATCATCATGTCGGTAATTGCTTTGATCGAGAGTCAAGATTTGGACTTCAGGCCGACGGACTTATTCTTCACATACACCATGTCTCGTCATGGTAAGTCCGGCCGTAGGTACCTAACGACCAGACCCAAAAAGACTCCTCTCATCGAAGGACTCTCGGATACCGACAAATGGGCTGATTTTTATCTCGAAGTGCACGGAAACTTCGAGTTCGGCGATGGTCTCCGTCGGTACGCCGTTCCAAAAGTGGCGGATACGAGAGGTGATAAGACCGAACGAGCTTTATTCTTGTAGTTTATGTTGTATTTTTTGTGTTTTTGCTGCTGAGGGTATTAATTCTTCTCTTCCCTCTTTTTTCAGAGCTCGGCCCAGTTTCCAAGGTGCTTAATACAAACTCCCGGGAAAAGGCTTGTGATACGCTCCTCGCCCAAGCTTGCCGACACGCCCCAACACTGCTTGATTATACACCCTCATACAAGGGTGTGCTGAGGAGGAAGGAGAAAGGTCAAGAGGCTGCTCCGAGCAAGAAGAAGACAACCGGTGCTCTGCCTGCCGAAGCTGCTAAGAAGAAAAAGGGCACTTCCACCGTCGAGGGAGTCCGAAAGAAAAGACAACAAGGAGGAGTTAAGCTGCCGAAGATCGGGTTCACAGCTGAGGAGTGGCTTACTCCGTTTCAATCCGACGATTTTACCGACCCTATTCCCGAAGACATGTCGAGAAGAAACATCCCAAGGCCAGTGATACCAACAAAGTCGGCCAACCCAGCTCGAATCCGAGGCTCTTCGGACCAGCAGCTTCAACAAAAAGAGAAGAGGCAGAAGATATCTGAGGATGTTCTGCCATCAAATCCTTCGCAATCAGCTCCATCGACTGTTGCGCGAGCCTCTCCGCCCAAGGAGCAAAGGAATCCTCCCGAGCCTCATATCGACCTCACCGACCCTGCGACGGAGGCAGCCGTTCGTCGTCAATTCAGCCCTTCTTACACCATGTCCGACGGCAGGGTCCTGCAGCTGAGTGATTCCGTTAAGGAAGAACCAAATCTTGCAGTGACGCTCCTCAGGGGACTAGCTCTTCCGAGAGACTATGATCAAGTGCCGACCAACCTAATCCCCGGGCTCGGAGAAATGTGCTCCCATCTTGTGCAGGTATTACTCACTCTTAGTTTTTAGTACTTGTGATTTTTCCTTTGGAATTTCCGGGTGGTAATCTTTATTTCCATGTTTTTGACAGGCTGGACAGGCTGCCCTGAAGGCCTATGACAAGGCGACCAAGGTTTCTGCCGAGCGTGAGAGGTACAGATCCGACCGAGATTCCTGGCGAACCAAGTTCAGGATTTCAGAGCAGCAGGTCAAGGACGCGGATGTTGAAATGGAAAAGCTGAAGAAGGAGCTTGTTGAGGCGAGAGGTGCCGCCGAGACTGCTGAGGCTGAAGTGAGAAAGATGAAGAAGGAGGAGAAGGAGAAGATTAAGGCAGCCGACGCAAAGGGATATGAGGCTGGGATTCAAAGGGCCGCTCTAGAGTATACCCAGGTTGCTCACAAGATGGTCAACGACGAGCTTGAAGCTCGGTTACCTGATTTCTTTAAGCTGGGATATGCTGCTGGAGCCGACGCAATGGCTGGTGTTATGGCCATTCAGCCTGAATCCGGTTTTTTGAAGCAACTTCCAGAGCCGATCGTGCCTGATTTGGAGCTCCCTTATACCGAGGAAGAGTGCCAACCCTTGCCTCCTGAGGAAGAAGACGAAGAGATGGCGGACGTGCCAGTGGCCGAACAAGAGGAGAAGGCTGGAGATGATGAGATCCGTCTTCTTGCTCAAGACAAGGTGGCCGAAGAAAACCAAGTTTAGGAACTTTCTTTAAGTTTTTGTTTCTGAGTATTTTGAACTTTTTCTTTCTAAGTGTTTTGATCTTTGCTTCTTTTGACTGGATGGCACCGAACATTTGGTATATGCCATGCCAGGTGTAATAGTTTTAATAGGGTTGGTTTTGAACAATTTACTAAGCCGAGCCCTTTTGGTATCAGTTTTTGAATTTCAAGTTTATGTATGCCTTTGTTATCGTATTGAATATTTCTGTATGCCTTGGAAATATTTTCTGAGTTTTGTGGCCGAGTGTTAAACAACGTTGGCTCGTTTTCAAGGTTTTGATAATTACTCATGATAGCCCCTACTTTGGTGTAAGGCTCGGCTCAATATGCCAGTCTTGTGCCAATGTAATAGGTGGAGTAATTGATGAATGAGGCCGTTTAGTTCAAGTCAAATTGTGAACTTAGCCGAGCTGAGTGTAAATTCTTGAGTTCATCTATTGTTTTGAACGTCAAGTGGTCCCATATGTTATGATTTACTTGTAACAGCCCCTACGTTGGTATATGGCTCGGCTTCAAATGCCAGCCTTGTGCCAACGTAATATGTTAAGTAAATGTTTTAAGTGGCAATTAGTTCAAGTCAAAGTATGAACGTAGCCGAACCATTATTTATGATCTAGTTCTGGTTGGAAATCAAATTGTCCGAGCCATAATTGTAGTTTAAGAGATCCGAACGTAGCTTCTATTGTAGGAATACCGAGCTATATATGGAACAAAGTTTGAACATTTGTAATCAAATGTAGAAAACATTGACGCTTCATAAGTAGGAGAGTCTTTCCATTAAACAAAAGATGGCCAAGACAAGTACAGTGTGTTGGAAAAGGAAAGTAATAGGCTTGAGAGCTAGTGTGATAGATTGAGACCGAGGAGAGACTTCAAAGATAAGCCTTCCTGAGGTTCAGAGCATTCCAGGGGTTCTCAATTTCCCTTCCTTCTTTGTCTTCTAACTTGTACGAGCCATTGCCGACCTCTTTAATCACCCTGTAGGGTCCCTCCCAATTCGGTTTGAATTTAGTCTTCTGATTGGCTCGGACAACCTTCCTCCAGACCCAGTCGTCGGTGCGGAACTTCTTAAGTCTTACGCTCCGATTGTAGCCCCGAGCGACTTCCTGCTGATAGTTAGCTAATTTGAGCTGGGCATCGTCACGTTTTTCTTCGGCTAAAATAAGCTCGGTTGCCACTGCATCATTGTTGGTTTCAGGATCAAAGGTTTCAGTGCGCAGGGTTAGGAATCTTGATTCTAGTGGAATGACAGCCTCCATGCCGAAGGCCATTGCAAAGGGAGTTTGGCCAGTGGAACGTCTCGGAGTGGAGCGATAGGCCCAAAGGACCCGAGGCAGTTCTTCGGCCCATTTTCCACGCTTAGATTCCAATCTACGTTTGATGCCCGCGCAGACAGTCTTGTTCGTGGCTTCGGCCTGGCCGTTGCCCTGGGGGTAGGATGGTGTTGAATTGAAGAATCTAATTCCGAATTCAGCACAGAGTCCAGTTAACTCTGTGCCGACGAATTGGGAGCCGTTATCCGAAACAATGGCATAGGGAACGCTGAACCTCGTATCAATGTTCCTCCATACGAATCGCCGAACGTCAGCTTCGGTCGTTGTGACTAATGGCTCAGCTTCCACCCACTTTGAAAAGTAATCCGTTGCAGTGATCAAGAACTTAAAGCCCCCAGGGGCAGTTGGGAGTTTGCCAACTATGTCCAATCCCCACTGGGCAAAGGGCCAAGGACTAGTGATAGGTTTGAGGGATTGAGCTGGCTGCCTTGGTATAGGAGAAAAAAGCTGACAAGGTTTGCACTTCTTGACCACTTCTTCACAATCCTTCTTCATTCCTTTCCAGAAGTATCCTTGACTGAGAGCTCTCTGACAAAGTGACCGCCAGCCAGAGTGACAACCGCAACTTCCAGAGTGAAGTTCGGTTAAAATAATTGGGACCTCGGTTGGATGAACCACTCTTAGATACGGCCCAGTGAAGCTTTTTCTGTAGAGTTGGCCGTGCTCAGAGACCCAATAGTAGGCTGCTTTACTGCGTACACAGTGGGCCTCCTTTTTGTCCGAGGGTAGCATGTCATCTTTGAGGAACGAAACAATTTCATCCATCCAACTTGGGCCGAGGGAAATACTGAAAACTTCATCCGAGATTTCGAAGCTCAGTTGGTCTATCTCGCCGAGACTGATATGTCTATATTCTGACGCCTTACTTGCCGAGGCCAAACTTGCAAGAGCGTCGGCATGAGCGTTGTTCTCTCTGTTGATCTGTTCAATTTGGAATCCCTTGAACCCTTTGATTAGTTCAAGAGCCGTAGCCTGATACTTTATCATCCTAGGGTCCCGAGCTTCGTAGTCCCCTGTTATTTGGTTGACGATCAATTGAGAGTCACAGAAAACTTGTAAGTCTTCAACTTGTAAACTTGTCGCGGCTCGGAGTCCTGCTAACAGTGCTTCATATTCAGCCTCATTGTTAGTGGCTTGGAAGTTGATTGTGATAGCACTTTCATGAAGAACACCACAAGGGTTTATAAGGACAACCCCTGCCCCTGCGCCGTTGCTGTTTGATGCCCCATCAACATGTAACTTCCAAACGTCTCCGCTGAAGAGGTTCCAAGTTTTTCGAGCCTCTTGTTGCTCTAGCATCCCGTAATTAGGCTTGATCAATGCTTCTTCATCTGGGCTTCCTGGGGTGAATTCAGCAATGAAGTCTGCTAATACTTGGACCTTGATTGCAGTTCGAGGCTCAAAGTGGATATCAAAATTTGCTAATTCGACCGCCCACTGAGAAACTCTGCTTGATAGGTCGGCCTTTCTCAAAAGATTCTTGAGTGGAAATTCCGTGAGGACTATGATGGGGTGTTCTTAGAAATAGGGGAGTAATTTCCGAGCTACCGTAACCAATGCTAGAAGAAGCTTCTCTAGAGGCAGATATCTAGTATGTGCTGGGAGTAAGGTTCGGCTGGTAAAGTAAATTGGTTGGTCCTCAAGGCCTTCCCGTCGGACGAGTGCCGAACTCACAGCATGAGGGGAGACAACTAAGTAGAGATGCAGATTTTCAAAGGCTTTTGGTTTGACGAGAAGGGGAGCCGAACAAAGATAAGTCTTGAGCTCGGCTAGCGCTGCTTCACAATCTTCTGTCCACTTGAAGCTCCGTCGGCTCTGCTTTTTGAGAGTTTGGAAAAAGACGTGGCACTTATCCGATGAGCGGCTAATAAACCTATTGAGGGCCGCTGCCATCCCTGTTAACTTCTGAATTTCCCGAGGAGTTGATGGTGGTTTTAACTGCTGAATAGCTGAGATCTGGTTTGGATCTGCTTCGATACCTCGCCGAGTGACCAAATAGCCGAGGAACTTTCCGGAGCTAACGCCGAAGGCGCATTTGTCAGCGTTAAGCCGTAGCTTGTGCTTCTTCAATATTGCAAAGACCTCGGCAAGATGAGAAAGGTGGTTCTCGGCTTTGAGGCTTTTCACGACCATATCGTCAATATAAGCTTCCATGATCTCGCCGATTAGAATTCCGAACAATAGGTACACCATTCTTTGGAATGTGGCCCCAGCATTCTTCAGGCCGAACAGCATGACGAGGTAGCAGAAAAGACCCCTGGGGGTGATGAAAGCTGTCTTTTCCATATCGTCGGGGTCCATGGCTATCTGGTGGTAACCTCTATAAGCATCCAAGAAACTTAGCCAAGCGTGGCCGGCTGTTGCATCTACCAATTGATCAATCTTTGGAAGGGGGAGGCAGTCCTTAGGGCAAGCTTCATTCAAGTTGGTATAGTCCACGCAGACTCTCCATTTTCCGCTCTTCTTCTTAACCACCACAGGGTTTGCCAGCCAAGTGGGGTACTGCACTTCTTTGATTGCACCAGCCTCGAGGAGTTTGTCCACTTCTTCGTTTACTGCTTCGGCATGAATAGTGGCAGACCGTCGAGGCTTTTGAATCACAGGCTTTGCTGATTTTGAAACGTTGAGTGAGTGCTGGATGAGCTTTGGGTCAATGCCTGGCATATCGTACGGTGACCAAGCAAAGACTTCAATGTTGCTCTTGAGGAACCTCAAGGTTTCTTCACACTCGGCTTGAGGCAGTTCGGCGCCGAGCATAAAATACTGTGATGCATCCTCATTGAGGGGGAATTTTACAAGATCTTCAATGGATTTCTCTTGAGGAAGAGATCCGACGTCTTCAAGGACTGGTTTATCGGGTACTTCAACCCAATGAACTCGTTTGGAACTTGATGACTTTCCAATCGCCGAGACGTAACATTGTCTTGCCTGTAATTGATCGCCGAACAGATTTTCTTGTTTGCCGTTAGCGCCTATGTACTTGACCACCTGGTGGTAGGTTGAGGCGACGGCTTTTATAGAATGGAGCCAATTTCTGCCAAGGATTGCGTTGTATGGGCTGGGTGCATCTACAACGACGAACTCAAGGTTGGAAGCAACCGAGCCCGTAACAACAGGGAGGGCAATCCTTCCGAGGGGCCAAACTGGAGTGCCACTGAATCCAATTAAAGGAACCTCCGCCGGGAGAAGGCACGATTCAGGGATTTTGAGCTCTTTAAAAAGTGACAAGTACATAACCTCAGCCGAGCTTCCTTGATCAATAAGCACCCTTTTGACGGAGTGAGTGGAGATTTGGATTGTGACCACCAGGGCGTCATTATGAGGTGTTTGGATACGCTGAAGATCTTGCTCGGTGAAAGTGATCGACCATGGACGCTCAAGAAATTTGGCTCTCTTAGGAGCGCGATTGATGGAAAAAATTTGGGAAACTTTCTCAGCTTTGACAAGCTCCTGACGGAGTTGTTTTGCCGCCTCCCTTGTTGTTGAGCCATGAATAACGTTGATTACTCCGACTGGACGTGGTATGGGATTCGGTCCACCAGCGTTTGGCGCTCGCCTCGGCGTTTTTGTCCAGTCGATGTGATCATCAAGAAGTCCTTGTGCCGCAAGATTTTCCAAAAGTGCTTTGTAGGGAGCGCAAGCCGTGGTGTAGTGGCCGAGCTCGTTGTGGTATGAACATCTCTTCCGACTGTTATTATTGCCTTCTTCAGTGTTCATCTTTGGAGGGTTCGGCCAGACGAAGAAGGGTTCCCTCTCTATCGTACGGAGGAGGAAATAGATTGGCTCTTTAAAAACGGTGGTCTCAGCTACATAGTCATGGGCTTTGGGGCCCTTTTTGTCCGCCATTTTGACTGTGTTGACTTGCTTCTTTGGTTGGACGGCGGCCACAGGCTTTGGGGGTGCAATTTGGGGCGTGGGGACATGAAGGCTATGAGGAACAGTTGAGTTTTGTCCGCCTTGGAGTTCTCGCTCGGCGAGGAACTCTTCGTAGGAATAGAATTGTTCAACTGTCCTCATTAGTTCATTCATCCCATGAGGTGCCCGAATTGCCAGCTCATCTAAGATCTTGCTTCCTGTTTCTAGCCCATTTTTGAAGTTTCTTGCAGCCCAGTACTGGTCAACACCAGGTATCTCGTTAAATAATTGCCAATAACGCTCGGCATACTTCCGAAGCGTTTCGCCAGGCCTTTTCTTCATCTGGGCCAAGGCATCTTCTTCCTTGGCTTGCTTGTTGCTAGTGATGAACCGATAGTTAAAAGCCCTTTCAAGCTCTTTGAAACTATGGATAGATCCAGCCTCCAATTGGTTGAACCAAAGCAAGCCGAGACGCCCCAAACTCGAGGGGAATGCTTTGCACATGATGGCGTCGTCGTCGGTGACGCATAAGATGGTGCTTCTGTAATTGATGAGGTCGGTGTATGCCTCGGTTGTGCTAGGGTCAAACTTTTGGAATTTAGGGAGGTGGAGACCTGGCTTCGGCAATGTGGCTTGGATCCTTGCCGAGAAAGGTGATTCCGTCAGCTTTTTCAGTTGATACTCGTGGGTTGGCCGAGGGGGTAAGGACCTTCCCGAGCGTTACGCGATTTCTTCGACTGCTCTGGTAGTTATGTTCTGGTAGTTTCCCTTCATTTTCATCCTGCCGACGTTGAGATCCTCTCTCTCTCTTCTCTGTGGGGACCCTTCCGTAGTCCTCTTCTGGAAGATTTTTAGTATGGTAGACCCTTCGTTGGCTCGGGTGATCGTCCTGTCGAACGACCACACTTACGCTTCTTTCTCGGTTCAGCTTCCGAGTGCTTACTGAATTTGTTGCTCGTCCTTCGTAGGCCTTTTCCCGAGGGACTTCATTATGCCTTTGATGGCTTTGTGGACTTTTCCCGTTTCTTCTCGGCGTTCGGCTTCGTTGCCGTTCGGATTTGTAGGGAATAAGAGCCTGATCGTTGTCCTGAAATTCCACGGTATCATAGCTTTGGGAGCCTTTGGAGTATTCGTCTCCAGCCGAAGAACTAGAGAAAACCGTATGTGGGCTCCCTTCTCGCCGCCCTTTCAGTCCTGCACCATTGCCGAGACGTTTATGAACTGGGGAAAGTTGCTGCCTAAAGCGAGCGCTATCCCCAGCACGGTGGTCCGTCAATGGTGGGTCCAGGCGGTCGTGAACGGATATTCTATGTGGCCTTGCATCACCACTGATTGGAGGAGGGGGGGGCAGATTTCCTCTCCGGCGCCGTCCCTGAGATTTAGAGCGAGAGGCTGTCGGATGTTCCTTGGCCTTAATCTTTTCGATCTCCATTCTCAGAATGGCTACATCAGCGTTTGTTTGTTCTTGTTGCTGTTCTAGCATCTGTACGTATGCTAGAGCGTTTTCACTTAAGCCTACCGGTCGTTGGATGGAGGAGCTCACGCCTGGTGGAGTAAATCCAGGAGGGTGAGATGGTGAGGCGGCGTTGATACCGGTTTCAGAAGTGATGTGCAAAGAAGAACTGATGGGTTGAAAAAGAGGAGGAGGGGGAGGAGCTCCGCCCATTTTGTTTGGAAGAGAAGGGTGGGGGTCGGAGGGGTAGAGAATTTTTAGGGTGAGAAGAGGTGGTCGAGGTGGAGGAGCCGCCGTGGATTTGGAAAAGTAGTTTCACGTCGGGTTCACCAAATTGTGGGGGCTCCGTTTAGGGTGGTTCACGCTCAATGGATGTGGGTCTTGGGATTTAGCTCCTGACTTCCCAGCTCTGTCCTGCAAAACGAAGCACGACTAAGGACCACACCGGAGGTTCTCCGGGATGGCCCTCCGGTGTAAGGATCAGTTTCCTTGATGGGAAGAACTTAGAAAATTAGGAGCTAGGGTTTCTGTTGTGCATACCTTCTCCAAGAGGCATAATGGGATATTTATAGAGAACCCTTAGCTTGATCTCCAAGGTCACACCTCCGCTTGACACGCGTCGGCTGACGTCACTTTTACATCACGATTAGGGTTTTGCAACCGTTTTCCTAGATGAGCTGGCACCCTCACGTGCCCCCATCGTTATCCTTATAACCGTTCGGATGACATCACTATCATCGTCATTGTCATTGCCGCTGTTTGAACACGGACGAGCTGATTCGTCAGGAACAACATGCTCGGCACCGAGCGTGTCGTTCAACCTCGGCAGCCGTATGAATGATCATGTTCCCCATCCACAGGGTACTCAGAAGGGAGCGTTCACAAAAGTTCACGTCCGCGGGACCCTCGGCTTCAGGACCCTCGGCAACGGTTGTTATTTCGAACGTTGGGAGAAAGACAGCATAAAGCCGAGCGGAATTATTGATTATGTTCGGAAATGGCCCAAGCCATTTTGCTCGGCCTGCTACAATGATCTTGAAGATGCTGATGTCGAATCTCTGTTTTCTATCAACAATGAAGCAACAGATGAAGCGGTCCTAGCATTTACCTTTGATGATTCAGACGATTCATCAGAATCAGGTGACTTTTCTGATGATCCTGACTCATTCCCCTATGAAGTCCAAACAATTGGGTTCTTCAACATCATGCTGGCTCAACCTTTAACCAAGGTCAAAATCTTGCTTGAAAAATATGAGAAACCCATACCAATCATCGCTTTCTTTGATACTGGTGCAGCAACCTCCATTCTCATCCCAGCAATCCTTCCCAGATCCTACTGGCAATCGTGTTTTAGACCCTTTACAACAGCCAATGGAGAAACTTTTGTCATCACTTTGATCAGTAAGCCTATTACCATCCAACTTTTCCCATGATACACCATAAAACTCCAAGTCTATGGTTCTGATCTCCCAGGAAAAAATTTATTGTTAGGCTTTGATATTCTCCAAAATCTCAGCAAAGTTTCTTGGTTCAAAAAAGGATTAAAATACAAAAATAACCTGTTATCTTGGACCACCCAACCAAATCTCTTTTCTATAGAAAAATTCTCTTCAATTAAAGAAGCCATAATCCAAACTTCCTATGCTGAATCCCATTTTCAGTTCCTCACCAAATACTCTAACCCACTTTGAAAAAATTAAGATTTTTTTATTTCTCTTCCCTTTAAGAAAAATGAAGACATCAACCCCACCAAAGCTACCCATCATGGAATGAACCCAGAACACTACCAGCTTGATCTTTAAGAGCTCCAGCAACTCTAATCAGAAGGTTTGATTGAGCCCACAACCTCTCAGTGGGCATGTGAAGCATTTTATGTCAATAAAAGGACATAGCAAATAAGAGGAAAACTTCGCTTAGTTATCAATTACCTGCCTCTTAATCATTTTTTGCAGGATAACAAATTCTCTCTTCCTCGGAGAAGTGTTCTGTTTGCAAACTTGCATAAAGCTCAAATTTTCTCCAAGTTTGACTTGAAAGCAGGTTTTTGGCAGCTGGGCATCCATCCAGATGATCGTCCCAAAACTGGTTTTTGCATTCCAGATCACCACTTCCAATGGTCAGTAATGCCTTTTGGATTGAAAACAGCTCCATCTTTATTTCAAAAGGCCATGATTCGGGTATTTGCTCCAATTTTATCTTCAGCCATTGTCTATATTGATGATATCATACTCTTTTTTCCAGATATTGAGTCTCATGTTGTCTTACTACAACTTTTTCATTCTCTAGTCCAAACCCATGGTATCATGCATTCAGAGAAAAAGATGCTTCTTGCCCAATCAGAAATTAATTTTTTAGGGATGCATATCTCTAAAGGTCAATATACCCTCCAACCTCATCTAGCCTCCCAACTTGACCATTTTTCAGATAAAAATCTCACAGTCAAACAAATTCAACAGTTCCTCGAAATTGTTAACTATATAGCTGATTTTATTCCCAACCTTGCCCAATACCGAACTCCTCTCTCAGCTCTACTAAAGAAAATCCCTCCTCCTTGGTCAACCCTTTGTACCAAAGCTGTGAAAGACCTCAAAATCATAGCCAAAACTCTTCCTTCATTATACAAGAGTGGTGCTTTCTCTCGAGCAAAACTTCATTACCACTCTACTTACAAGGAAATTCTGGCAATTAAAAGGAGCATTGAGAAGTTTGAATTTCATCTAATCGGTTATCATTTTCTAATTGAGACTGATATGATGGGTTTTTCCAGCATGCTCAAGTTCAAACAGAAGCACCTCCCAAAAGCACAGTTACTCAGATGAGCAAACTGGTTTTCCAATTGGAGTTTTGATGTTGTTCACATAAAAGGAAAAATAAATGTCCTCCCTGATTTTCTGTCAAGGCTCAAAAAAGAAATCAACCAGTTTTCAAAAACAAAATCACATTCCTTTTGTTCCTGGTTGTTTTCTAATAATTTCTTGTTTCCACCTAGCTAATTTTTCTGTCCACCTTCAGTGTCATATTTTAGAGTTAACTCTTCTTTCTAGTTGTGTTCAAATGTGTCAAAACCTTCAACATCTCTGTATTTTCAAGTATGGTCTTGATGAAGGTCCCATAAAAGGTCTACCTTTCCATCCTGTCTATCCCTTTCTCATCCAGTTTGAAGTGTCTTACTGTTAGCACCTTGATTTCCAAGGCTTGCTAAGCTTGGCTAGCGGTGGCACCTTGCACCCTAGCCAACCGGTGGAAACAAAGGCATGAGGGAGGCATGTCTTTACAAGGTGACCGGACGGTGTCGGTTGGTGTCGGCACTGGTCCCTAAGGCAAGTGGCAGTCATGATGCACATGATGGCCCGATGATATCAAGGTAGGGATGCTAAATGGGAAGCAGGCTTGTGGGACAAGGCAATCGAGAAAAATGGCTAAGTATTGGGAGCTGGGGTTGAATCACGAAATTGGCCAGGCAGCCTTGAGTTGGCTCGGGCAAAACGAAGGCAGACTTGAGTTGGCTCAGGCAAAACGGTTATTGACGGTTAACAGCATTCTGCACATGTTACTGGGAGCATGGGACAGGTGTCCAAGGCAGAAACGGGCTGCATGTGTTGTTGGCAGCATGGGACAGGTGTCCAAGGCAGAAACGGGCAGTTATCGGCAGTTATTTCCCGACAGTTTCATGTTTCAGTGTGCTGGCAGATTTTGGCAGTGCCAGCACAACCCTAAGGCAGTTAGGGGTGTCAACTGCAAGATCATGGATTGGCCCCATGATCTCATGTACTTAGTGGCCACGTTTTTATGATTGTAAGCCTATTTAGGCAAGCATTTTCGCAGCCTAAGGCAGAGGGGGTTGTTCTGTCTAGGTTCTTGAGTGTATTCCTTTGTAAGTTGGTGCTTAATAAAGGTTGGGACGGTTCCCGTAACTCTTGAGTGTGTTCCTAGACGTTCAAACATATCGGGTGTGTGAGTAAACACAAGTTGGCTGAGACCAAGTTGTTGGCAAACTTGGTGCCATCACGGGTAGATTTCTAGGCGAAAAACAGCCCCGTGACACTTACCATAATGTCTTTTATTTCAAAAAAGAAGCATATCTCCTCTTATGGTATTTAGTCGATGTGTATACTATAAGTGTCTGTTTTAATAAATCAGCAGTCTTGGTTTATCTGGCTCATGCGGCGTACAATCAAGTTCAACCTCCAGAAGATTTCTTTTTGAAATTTTTCCTGCTTTTTGGAAGCATACCCTATTGGCAACAGAAGATCAGACAAATCCCCACCAGTGCAGATGAAGACCTCCAATTTACGTTTTGGACAACTAGCAACAATAGATGTCTTTCTAATCCTGATGGTTCTATCACTTGGAGAAAGGAGTATCATACTATATTCCTTTCAGCATATCAAGAGTCCCCGAGCATTGAGATCTACAATGGAAATTATCTGGTCATGACTTAAACACTGTGTTCACTCAATGGATTGGCACCTGCAAAAGTTTCCTCATCTCTCCTCCATTATGAATCTGCAAACTGGAAATTGAATGATACTTATCCGGAAGAATGACGCCAAAATATCTGCTATCTTTTGGAACAGTATTACTTGATTGACAGAACTGAAGACTCTTCTGGAAGCAGTGGTTCAGATCATCCTGCATAGCATCCCAGTGTTCAGGCCAGCCGTCTCTTTTGTGTGGTGCCCATTATTGGAGTTTACTGTTGTACTATTGTAAAAAGTATTAATAGGTGTGATGTATAACGTAGTAAATGTAATGGTCTTTTCAGAAGGGGTGAAAGTCTTGTGAATAGTAAAAATCAATAATATGTGTGTAGCATAGTAAAAACCAATGATATGATTTTTCTGTTTAGACTTTTAGTAAGTACATAGGTGACCTTTGTACTTGATGTATTAATTACCTGATAGAAGTTAGAACGTAAGCAATGATGTAAGTATCGATGTCGGCATTACCCTCATTGCGCCTACAAAAGGAAGGTTCACCCCATTGTACAAAGCAGGCCAGTTCAAGTTAATGAAAGCCATTGTATTCCTAATATATCTTGTGTCTTATATTCACTCTCTTTGATCCTAACTTACTTTGTGTTTGTACCCATTTCGTGTCTGTAAACTGGTTATATATCCTGTTGGACTATTGTCTCTTGACATCCCCCTTTATAGACGCACAATACTATTGCATAATGCATATGGGTAAATTTACAGACACAGATATCTGAATACAGTTCCTAACATAGTGTCTTCCTAGCTAGTTGTTTGATGTATGCATGTGGACCCCACAGATCCATGTGAAACCTACACACATCGAACTATAGAGTTTGTGAAATAGATTTGGTCTAGTTTACATGTGAGACCTACACATCCAGGGATAGGGCACCCCACTGGCAAGCACTCAGATACAGCGCCCAAAACCTAGACCCTAGACAATGTACTTACGGTAATTTACGTATGAAGTAAACACTAGTATATAAATAATTGCAATTCGCAATGCACAACCACCAATTAGCAAGGAGCCCGTGTGCTATCTCGTCTATCTGTTGCTTCGCTATTGGAGAATAGCTTCCAAAGGCTGCATAAATAACAGATTCACTAGGCTTTGAATCCAACCATTTGATATAGGCTTTTGAATCTTCAAAGAGATCTCCTCTGAAAGAATTGTCAGATGGATCCTTTCCATCCAAGAAAGCCGACGGGACTAACGGTCCAATAGCAACCAAGTTTAGCTTCTCATTTGCTCTGAGGGCGCCAGACTCCAAAGCATCAAACGAGTTTACAAGTACTTTGGGATTGTTTTAGGCGTCAAGCACATCAAAATGCTCTTTTAGTAAATTAAGTGCAAAATTATAGGTGTTTGAAGCAAGCAAAAAAGAGGGAAGGTCACTGCCAGTTACCGGTGGTAGTCCCGGTAATTCAACTGACCATGAGGGGTCATTCATGTTGTTCCCAATGGAATCCCCACAGCCATTCAAGTTATAATAGTAAATATCCAAGATGGTGGCTGGTTGAATCCAAAGGAAAGTGGACGGCACGTGAAGATCATGTGCAACCTGGCCTGCCCAAGGGACAAATGGGGTATAAACCACATGCATGAAAGGCTGGCCTCTTTCAGCCTGAGATGTGATGAGTTTCGCTACAGCCTCGGATCCGTGTCTCTTTAGCTCTTCCATGTACTGGTCGATATTGTCCATTCCCCAACTGCCATCATGGCCATCAGAGAAGCCGGAAAAGGTCAAGCCCGGTGGTGTAGTCGTGCTTTTGGTCATGCAATTGACGGCGGAAAAGGCTGTTACGTAAGTGACGTTGACGCCCATTTTGATGAGGCACTTGGCGAATTGGAGGCCGGGGTTGATTTGCGGTTGCCCTGGAAACGTTACCAGCAGGAGTCGAACACAGGGATCCATTGGTTTGGAGGGCTGAGGGAGGGAGGAAGGGTGGTGGCTAGATCCAAAAGCAAAAGAACTGGAGTAGTTTGGAAATTAGATAGCCGTGGCCTGAGTGCATGAAAGTGCCACGATGGTTTTAGAAACTTATATGATTGTGCGTAAGGATAGGGCCAGGGGTCATGACATAAGTGGTGACGTATTTGGGATTTTTGGTTCTTCAATTATTTGCAAGTATAGGAGATAAGTTGAAGTTTTTTTTTATGATTAATCTAAAACAACAACAGGAACAACAGAACTTATGTAGTCTCAATCATTGAGAGTATAGGCGGAGGAGGATTGGAGATAGACCAAACGTCTCGCAAAATGTACAACGTAGCTGGTCTCAAAATATTATTGAAATAGTGGCCTCCTATACCTGTTTTGTTGCGGAACCATGTCCCCACATCAAAGCCAAATAACATCAGATAAGGCAGGCCTAGAGACCCAATTTAATTTATGTGCATATTACCATGCTTCTTTTATTGATAGTCCAGAGCATCGGTTTGTACATGATGATTAATCTAAAAGTTTCTCTTTATGATTGAGTGTCAAAGTTGCTTGGCTTTTCGGTAAGTTAGGGACTTAGGCCTCGTTTGATTCGCGGACTGAAAATGATGGGATTAACAGTACTGGGATTAATAGTCCCTGGATTATTTGTCCTGGATTAATTTCATCCCTAATTTCACCCAATCCCATGTTTGAATCGTGTGGGATTAAATATGGGATAAGGAATAGGATTTTTTCTTAAAAAAATTTCAAAAACATTTTTCGAAAAAAATAAATTTTTGAAAAAGAAACATTTTAAAACAAATTTTTTTGTGAAACATTTTTATTCCGAAACAATTTGGGAAAAGTTTTTTCTTTTTTGAACTAATTTTTGAAAAAAAAATTTCTTAAAAAAGTTGAAAATCAATTTTCTGAAAAGAAAAAAAACTAGTTTTTGAAACTTTTTTTTGAAGAAAAAGGTTTTTTGAAAACATTTTTCAAACAAAATAGTTTTTGAAATAATTTTTTGAGAAAAGAAAGTTTAAAAAAACATTTTTCGTATTTTTTAACAAAAATAATTTCTGAAAACATTCTTGAAAAACATGAAAGTTTTGAAAATATTTTTTTTTAAAATTTTTTGTAAAACATTTTTGAAAAATAAGAAAGTTTTGAAAATATACATTTTTAAAAAAAAAGTTTTTTCAAAACAATTTCTGAAATTAATATTTTTTTAAAAAAATTTTAAAATTTTTTTTTGAAATTAAAATTAAAGAAAATAATTCTGAAAATACTTTTTGAAATCAATCTCAATATCATCGAAATATTTTTGAAAACAATTCCTCATTTGTTAATCCTACGTAATCCCACCTCCCCCCCTAGGATTATTTAGTACCCTCCATATAGGGATAGAATTAATCCTGGGATTAATAATCCCGACAGTCATTTCGGGAACCAAACGTGGGATAACTCAGGATTAAGTACATTTAGTCCTATCCCAGACAGTTAATCCGCGAATCAAACGAGGCCTTAGGGTTAAACAAACAGCTCAAACGACATAGTTTTGGGGGCATTACACCTCTGTAGTGTGCACTAAAGCATCACCTTGTCTCTGTTTCACAAATCCAGTAGAAACTAGAAACAGGATAGTGGACTATGTATCTAGAAAATTGAATGGACATATACTACATACTTAAAAGCTTAAGCTCGTAAGTAGTGAGTCATCCATTATTTTGTTAAGTCACAACGTTTATTCTGTTGGAAACGGGGATCCTAAAGTAAGCAAAGTTACCGCGGAAGAGAATACTCTTTCCTGGAAGGTTTTTTATTTATTTTTAAATCTGAACTGTTGATCGCTGAGATAGATAACATTCTATAGTGACTTTGCCGACTATAGGATCCTCAGATCCCTGTTCTGTTTGTTCGATGTGTATTTAATAATCACACAAACTATTACAAATCACCTCCTCTTTTGTGAGCTATACAATGATCCTTGATCTCTCGCTTTGTTTTCAAACTCACACTTTATTCTCATCAACTCCTCCCTAACAAATGATAAAAAAAAAAGCACTTCTCTCTAACACCATCATGAGGTGTATTTTATTGTCCAGATGCATGTTTCGAGCTGTCGCTAGGTAGAAAATGACTTGATAATTGTAAGTAAACCTGTCAATAGGTCGGATTCAAATTTTGACACTGATAAGATCCGAATTTGATCCGAAAAATTCCGATCCGATCTGATCCGATCCAAAAATTCAAATCCGATCCGAAAACTTTTTTACTTCAAAAATTTTAGCAAAAAAAAAAAATCAAACTTCTTAAACAATTTTTTTTCAAAAAAAAAAATTTACTGTTTTTTAAAAAAAATTAAAAAATTAAAAAAAATAAAGTTCGGATTCAGATTGATAACGGATTTAATCCGATCCGTTCCGTATTTGAATTACTGGATCGACGTTATCAGATTCAGATTGAATTTTTCGAATCAGATTCGATCCATTAACAGGTCTTAATTGTAAGTATTGTAAAAGGGCCTTCATGACGTCCCTTTCATGGTTTGACTACTACTCTCAACAACTCTGACCGGAGAGAGGGCGTGCTGCCGCTCTCTTTTGTATTTTTTTAGACACAGAAATTGTGAGTTTGAGTCATTTTCACGACGTTCAGACCTTATATCTAAGTTTCTAACCTCCATTAACATTCTACTGACATACAAATCAATGATTCTACAGTTACAAATATGTATGTGTGTGAAAGCTTGGGTAAATGTTTACATCTTCTGTCCTATGGTTTATTTAGTTTATTTTTAAAAATTCGTGTTATTTTTCCATATAAGTAAAGACTTTTAGTCGCAAAACCATGATTTGCACTCGAACGGGGTCGATAAGAAAAGAAATTTTGTTGTTTTTCAGGTCTGGGGTGTTCTAGGTTTTGTTGGTCTTTGACCAGCGTTTGGGTCTCGGATACCTATGGAGATTAAGTAATTTTAATTCTCTTTTGCCCTTGTCCTTTTAGTCTTTGTAATTTTCAAATTCAGAAATTAACAAAAATTTTGCTGATCAAAAAAAAAAAAAAAAAGAAATTTTGTCTTCACGAGATATCGAAAAGTTTACATTCGTTCTCCTAACTTTTATAGAACTTATTTTTGACAAATAAAAATATTAAATATTGAGAAATCGATGATACAACCATGTATCAATTTAACATGTGATGCAACACCAAATTGTCGTGTGCATGGACCGGACCCTCTGAAACTTACTACTATCCTAAGAGTCAAATCAGTCCATACTTTCGTTATTGGTTAAAATTTTCTATATTTTTTCCGTGTACGTGACAAAATTGAATAACATATTCAGATTTTTTTTTCGGGAAATTCCAGGCTGGTCCTAGTTTTTTTTGTGGGTTTCATGCAAACCACCTTTTGTAAGTGCTATCCCATTCAGGCCCTTTTTAAATATGCTTTTACTATTTTGTTTTTCTTACTTTTTAGCACCTACAGAATTCACATCCTTTTAAAGAATTCACACACCCCTACAAAATTCACACATCCAAGAATTCACGCATTTTAGAAGAATCCACACCCTTAAGAATTCACACATCTCAGAAGAACTCACCCCCCTAAGAATTCACACTCTCGAGAATTCACACACCTCTGCAAGAATTCACAACTCCCGAATTCACATCCTTTTACAGAATTTACACCCTTCAAATTCACAGCCCTTTGCAAGAATTCAGACCTCCGAATTTACATCCCTTTGCAGAATTCACACCCCATTTCAAGATTTCACACCCCTAAAATTCACTCCCCCTTCACTATTCACACCATTAGAATTCACACTTCTTTACAGAATTCGCACCATTCACACCCACTCAAATTACACAATTCTCGGGGGTGTGAATTCTTGATGTGAATTTTGGGTGAATTCTTGGATGTGTGAATTCACACATTTTTTCACAAATTCACACCCCCTAAGAGCAGAATTTGCATCCCAAATTACACAATTCACAACCTTCGAACTCAGATCTATGGAGCATAGCTTATGACAACCTTCAAGCTATTTTACAATGTCGAGTGCCTGAAATTCCCAAAAAATTCAACGTTCATTTACAACACGGCACGAAAGAAAAAAACGCCAAACTTTTACTACCATTGCAATATTCTCATCATCTTCTTTCTACACATACTGATACTACAATCTTTCGATCTCTATGTATTTTTTTTGTACCATAAATAAATGCAGTCACGGATTCTCCCTGTATCTCCCCAATCTATTGCCCCACGACCACCATCGTCGATCTCCACCCCCACCCATACGTTTGGAAGAGAAAATTTGCAGCATCGAGCTCACTGATTCTTCCAAGCCTTTAGATCCGCAGCCTATTTGAGCAAACTCTCTTCGTCTTCGTCTTCGAGAGTCATCTGGATTGGCGACGATCCGAGCCCCTCCGCGATTGCAAGCATGATCTTCCTCATCTTCGATCGGAAGTGTATGGCTGATCCGATGTCATCGCCTCGAGGAGTGACGTGAGACGCGGCGGTGCTAACGGCGGAGACGAGGAGGAGGTGCTGTCGTGAATCTTCTGGAAAGTGTCCGTGGCCAATTTGGAGGTGGAGAGAGAGGGGATAGGGAGGAAAAAATGGAATATTCTGGCATGTATTAAAGACGGGTATTTTTGGTACTTCACTTAGAATGGGCTTATTTGGACAGGGTTTGACATGGGATGGGCTTAGTTAGGTAAGGAGTGACAAAATAAGGCCGGCCTGAAAGAACCCCTTTTTTTTAGCAGGGGCTCAGGGGCTACAGGCCCCTTAATACCTCTGCCCATGAGCACTTCCTTGCATAAGTTTTTAAACCTTTTTTTTATTTATTTTTATCTACTTAGTTCTTTAAGTTGGTGTGAAAAAATTCGGACAGTTATGCCTGGTACTTAATTTTTTAATTCCATAACATAATTCGATTTTTTATTAATGAAGTAAAATTATGAGACATATTATTATTTGTAGTTGCAACAAAAATATATACTTTATACCAAATATGGTAGGTGAAAACAATTGACGAGGGACAACAAGGAATGCAAGAGATTGCTAGGATCTTCCACCCGAATGGGGGATCGTGGTGCTGTGCAGTGGGGCACACAGTACCGTGCTGCACACTTCCGAGCCGTTGAATGGTGCATCCAATGACTCGGATCTCATCTCGGCATTGAACGACTCTCGATCGTTGAAAGCCAAAATGAGATCCGAGCCGTCCAATGCACAATCCAACGGCTCAGAGTTGCACATCACCAACCCCAAGTCCCAACCACCACGGGTGCATCTTGTCTTGCCGATGAAGTTGGCGTTTGGAATGCAAGAGCTTATGCTTCTTCGTGCATTCCAGTATTCCAAGCTGGCGTTTGGAATACTGCAATGATGGGTGACTTTTCTAAGTTGCAATAAGTCGTGTGTCACGGTACTCCAATCTATATGAGTTCTTTATTGGTTGAATACCCGCATGAGCATGCTAAAATGTTATTCTAAATGTACCATCTTTGCACATGTATGTTTGGTAAGATGAACGGTTAAAATAGGAACTAGCGCAAAAGAATATTTCACTTAATTCTCTTACAAATTGACAACATAAAACCTCTCAAGAAAACAACAAAGATGGATTATGACAAGATATCATTTGACAGTGGTGACCCGATCAGTCAAATAGACCAATTTTGTAGAACAGTTCATTCTACTGTACTAGTCCTGACCTCATCAACAAAAGTCTTGAGATTCTTATCTGATGATCCACCTTCTTTACCAGCTTCCCTTGCCAAATCCTTCCACTTCTTGGCATTCGTCCTCATTTCATCCCCACCCATCACCCATTCTATGCACCTCTTAATCTCATCACTCTCGACTATTTGATCTAGATTCGGTTTCACTCTTGTTCCAGTCTTCCAAACATCTTCAATGAGCTTTGCATTCGTAACTTGGTCCGACCATTGTGGAAAAGCCACAATTGGAACCCCAGAAACCAAGCTCTCCAAAGAAGAATTCCACCCACAATGAGACACAAAACACCCCACTGACGGGTGTGACAAAACCTCCACTTGAGAACACCATGGCACTATCATCCCCTGCTGTTCCAATTTCTCTTTACGACTCAGCTTCTCTTCTTCAGCGGCTCTTACCACCCACAAAAATGGCCTTCCACAAGCAAGCAGCCCGTTTGCAATTTCCTCCATCTGTTGCTTCGCTATTGGCGAATAGCTTCCAAAGGCTGCATAAATAACAGATTCACTAGGCTTTGAATCCAACCATTTGATGTAGGCTTTGGAATCTTCAAAGAGATCTCCTCCGAAAGAATTGTCAGACGGATCCTTTCCACCCAAGAAAGCCGACGGGATTAACGGCCCAATAGCAACCAAGTTTAGCTTCTCAATTGCTCTTAGGGCTCCAGACTCCAAAGCATCAAAGGAGTTCACAAGTACTTTGGGATTGTTTTGGGCATCAAGCATATCAAAATGCTGTTGAAGTAATGGAAGTGCAAAATTATAGGTGTTTGAATCAAGCAGAAAAGAGGGAAGGTCACTGCCGGTTACCGGTGGTAGTCCCGGTAATTCAACTGACCATGAGGGGTCATTCATGTTCTTCCCAATGGAATCCCCATAACCATTCAAGTAATAATAGTAAATGTCCAAGATGGTGGCCGGTTGAATCCAAAGGAAAGTGGACGGCACGTGAAGGTCATGTGCAACCTGGCCTGCCCAAGGGATGAGTGTGGTATAAACCACATGCATGAAAGGCTTACCTTTTTCAGCCTGTGATGTGATGAGTTTTGCTACGGCCTCTGACCCGTGCCTCTTTAGCTCTTCCATCTGCTGGTCCATGTTGTCCATTTCCCACCCGTCGTGGCCATCAGGGAAGCCAAAAAAGGTCAAGCCCGGTGGAGTGGTCGCGCTTTTGGTCATGCGATTGAGGGCAGAAAAGGCCGTTGTGTAAGTGACTTCGACACCCATTTTTAAGAGGCGTTTGGCGAATTGGAGGCCCGGATTGATATGCCCTTGCCCTGGAAATGTTACCAGCAGGAGTCGAACATGGGAATCCATTTGTGTTCTTCTTTGGTTGGGGGCTGAGGGGAGGGAGGGTGGTGGCTAGATTCAAAAGCAAAAGAACTATTTTGGAAATTTAGATTGCTGTGGCCTGATTAAGCTTGTAATGCAATGAGGTTTTTAGAAATTTATAGGCATGTGTGGAAGGATAGGGCCAAGGGCCATGACATAAGTGGTGACGTTATTGAGATGTTTGGTTTTCTTATTATTTGCAAGTGTAGGAGATAATAAGGTTTTTTTGGGGGAATTGGGTTCTCTCTGGTTTAATTTTTGGATCGGAGGAGACCATCTGAATGTGGACTGTCTATTGTTTCAATTAATGGTTTGGATTTGTTTGATTTTTATCGGTAAGAGTCTATGAACAAATCTGAACTATTGATTATCCGAATGTATTGTCGAGATTTGAATTATTCTCTTCAGTCCAAAACTTAGACCGAAGAGGATCTGACCCCGCCTCCCCTCTTTTTTTTTGGACTAATCTACTACTTTTACTAAATCAGTTTATGATTGAGTGTCAAAGTTGCTTTTTCGGTTGTTCATCGAGTTTTAAGGGCTTGTTTGGTAGGTAAATGACGCAATTGATGTTCTTACATGTATCAAACAAAGTGTTTTCTGGATGAGTAGTCACACAAATCCAGTATAAACCGGAGTAGTAGACAATGTATCTGGAAACCAAAATGCTACGCGCAAAATCGATCCAATGGTTGTGTAACTAATTCTGGCCGTTTAGATTTAAAAAAAAAAAAAAAAACTCTTTCACGGGAAAAATTACTTTTTCGGAGAAGAGTTTAAGCGAATTTTGACCATTAATTACAACAATAAAATGGCTAGAAATTAGTTGTGTTTATTTGTTGTGCACCTAGCACTATTGTCCTAGCGCACACATCAAAGAAATTGGGGAAGTCCGATGTGACCTAACCTCCATTATTCCTCTGAAAGCTATTCAAAGCTAACGTTGTACACTTTACCAAAGTAGTAGGGTTAAACTAAAATATATTAATTTGGAGCTGTTGTTTGCGGACTATGCCTTTGACAATATAGTGGTTAATTGAAGCGTATTGGTGATTTCATTCTGAACTCCTGTTGTTGATAAAAAATTCGACAGGCCAACATATTTAACATGCGGCATTTTTAATCTCCACGTTATATAAATTTTGCGTCATGATTTTATACATAAAAGTAAACGAGTCGAGCTTGTGTTTTCGACTTGTTTGGTAAAAGAGCTGAGTGGACCTCGGCTCATTCGAAAAATGCTCAGGTCATTAAGAGAGGCTCGGCTCGATTGAAGAAACTTTTTTATTAATTGACTAAGTTCGGCTTGTTCAGGCTCATGCTAAGCTCGATCTCAAATTTTTGACTCGTTTAGTAAATGAGCTAAGCTCGAGCTCAACAAGCAACCCATGAATATTTTTGGTTGATAGTGACACTAGGAGTGTGTAAAATGCCGTCAGCACATGATTATCCAATGATAAAAGATTTTTTTCTTTTTTCTGCAAAAATGGTAATTGCAATGATCCATATAATGATGGCCCACATAATGCACATGTAGCAGCAGGATGTTCCACTTGGTGTGTGTACCAATTGGGCCAGCTATCTTTTTGCCACATGTGCAATATTGTCATTATATGGATCATTACAAATAGTGTAAGAAATACTCCTACTTTGTAGATATTTTAATACAGTAAGCCCGTTCGGACAAATAAGCCACAATGGCTTATTTTTTATCCTTATTCAAATTTTTTTCGTATCACTTGGCTTATTGTCATTTTTTGGGGGATTATTGCATCCTCACAACAAGAGGAATCTAAAAAGTAAAAAATTTTGACCGAAATTCAATTTTTTTTGAATAAAGACGAAAAAATTGACTTATTGATTTACTTTTGTCTTTATTCAAAAAAATTGGATTTCGGTCAAAATTTTTTATTTTTTAGATTCCTCTTGTCGTGAGGATGCAATAATCCCCAAAAAAATGACAATAAGCCAAGTGATACGAAAAAAATTTGAATAAGGACAAAAAATAAGCCATTTTGGCTTATTTGTCCGAACACCTCCTAAGTCTTACGGTAGAAAAAAATTTAAAGGCCAAATAGAAGAATTAGGTGGATAGATTTAATTTTCTGATGTGTATGATGAGCTATAATCCCTATAAGAAATTGATTTTAGCAATTCAAAAATTGATGGAGGGATTCTAAAACGACGTTGTTTTGTGTATTTACATAGTTCAGTTTTGGAGTACCTCCATCAATTTTTGGAGTGCCAAAATCACAATCCCTGTATTTATTGTCCTGTTGCAAATTGTGAACTGTCGCTGTATATGATTTGACACTTGTCTTGTAAAAGTACCTTCATGATGTCCCTTTCCCGATTTGAGTACTCTCAGGCCTAATTTGGCATCATAAGCCAAATGACTTTTTTTTTTTAAATTTTGTTTATGAATTTATTAGTTTTTCATTATTTTTTGGAAATTATTGCTTTGTCATGCGAAAAAAATATAAAAAGTAAAAATATACGATCGAAATCCAACCTTTTTTTTAAATAATGATAAAAATAAGTTAATAAACCACACTCTCCTTTTTTGACCGAGAGGTCATGAGTTTGAGTCGTGATGAAAAAGTTTATCCCGAAAGATCTTGAATTTGAGTTCTCGAGAAAAAGTTCATGATGCTCAGCTCCTGTTGTAATCTCTAACTTTCTAACCTCAACTAACATTCTACCATTTTGAGGTTGGCCAAGTTGTTGAGCTTTCGTTTTCTGGGGTAGGGGTGTTCTAGTGTATGGGTTTTGGTTTTTGTCTTTGCTCCTATCTTTGTTCTTAATTTGACTGATCCGGGTTGGCTTCTTGCCATTTTGTTTTGGTCTGGTTGGGCCTTGGGTGTCATTGCCTAGAACTTGGCAATAGTCACTACTCACTGCTAGAATAATAGATAAAAGTCATACCAATGAAGTTCACAAAGATCACAGTTTTAGTAAAAGTGTGATAAAGAATTGTAGGTTAAATTTTAATCTCAGTTTAAGTCAAAAGTTGCGATAAAAAGTGCCGCTTTATATAGTTTACCTCAGTTCTGTGAAAACTATGATGGTAGATAAAATATCTCGCTCTTGCAGTGTGAAAAAAGACTGATGCTTAAAAAATGACCTCACTCTTATTGAGTGGTTCAAGACTCGGCAATGCCATGAAAGAAGACATAATGACGAAGCGCCATGGTGCAGCAGAATTCACGAGAGACTAGTTAACATGTTAATCCAAACGAGATAAACAACTCGTCGTAACGAGCAAATCTTACGCACAAAAAAGAAAGAGAGAATCTCTGCAATATTATTGATTAAAAATTGCATAAACTCTAAATTACAAACCCTTATACAGGCTGAAACCCTAGAAATCCTACAAATAAACTTGAAAAATAAAAAGTCCCAGAATTTGGGTTTTTTTGTAAAACTGAAAACGAGAAAGAAAAATAGAACTTTCCCAGAAAGAATCAACTTAAAAGGAATTACGGTCTAAGAGTTATTAACGAAACAAATCTTTCCTAAAACGGCAAAATAACTCAATTGAAGGACTAAATGAAGGAATTAGGCCAAAAAGCACCATCGATCATCAATTTAGGGTTATGAGTATTGACCGGAGTGCGAAAATAAGTAAGCCCACCAAGTTTAGGCCTAATCCGAGTTCGTCTGAATTTTGCCAAACTGAGTAATCTGAAATTAAACACCGTTTGGGCTTACGGGGTTTGGCTTCGTTCAGTTGATTATGGAATTGAGCCTCCACATGTTCTACATCATGCCACTAGATGGTCCGGTAGATGCCAAGAAAAGATCACGTGCAATGGTTTTTCATCTCATTTTTTACCATTTTCCATCACGGGTTTAGGTGTTATCATTTTGAACTTTCAATCATGGTTTATAACCATGATCTAAAGTAGGGGACTCACGATCTCATCCGGAAAGACAACAATTTTAGGACCGTGATTAAAGACATACGAATATAGCTTCTTTTTTTTTGAACAGTAATCATAGTTAATAACTATGTTCATTTTGAACTTTCGATCACAATTATAAACCATAATCTAAAGTAAGAGAATAACTGTGATCGTTATTATTTATTGTAGTAGTGTCTGTCAACCCCTAGGTTCGTCTTAGATGAAATGTCTCCTTTGTGATTGTCTTAGAAGAAATTCACCCTCGTTATGGCTACGAGTTTACAGGTGTCCACCTCAATCCAACGATCTCGGCTTGTGGAAGTAGCACTACAATCTACAAGTTTATCTAGAGGTGTCAAAAGTGTCGTGCCTTGTCAGCCCGGCCTATTTGATTTTGTGCTAATCGTGCTTCGTGCCGTGCCGACCTGTTTACTTAAATCGTGTCAAGTCGTGTCGTGCCGTTTGCCAATCGTGTCGTGTCGTGTCATGCCATGCTGTTTGCCAATTGTGCCGTGCTGTTTTTCAATCGTGTTAAGCCGTGCCGGCCGATTTACTTAATCGTGTTGCGCCATGCAATGCAATGCCATGCCATTTTAAGTCATATCGTGCCTGTGCCGGCACATCGCCAACCCATTTTTTCTCTATAAAAAGGATTTTTCTTTGGTTTTGATGGACCAATTTTTTCTCTATACAATTATTCAAAGGATTTTTATTTGGTAAATGTGTGTGGCATAACAGCATGGTCCATGGATGTAACAATTAGTTGCATCGAATCTTAATCTCACACTCACTCATCAGTCATCAAGAAAAAGAAACAAGTCAAAATTTACATTGGACGATCAACTTTTGTATACCAAAGAAAGAAATTAAAGATTGATATAATTTTTTTTTTTGTTTTTTCGTGCCTCGTGCTGTGCCCTTTCGTGCCGGTGTCGTGCCCGTGCCATGCCTAGTGTCACGGGGCTGAATTTCGCCTACAGATTCTGCCCATGATGGCACCAAGTTTCCAGCAAGACTTGGTCTTAGCCAACATAGTAAAACACACACACACACGAGTTTGAATGAAGTCTAGCACGCACACCGTTTACAGGACTCCGTCCCAACCTTTTATTGCACCGACAATACAAGAAAAACACTTAGAGTACTAAACAGAACATCCCTCTGCCTTAGACTAAAAAATGCAGTGCCTATATAAGGCTACAATCAATAAAATGTGGCCACTAAGTAAAATGGGATCATGGGATAGCCCCATAATCTGCAGTTGACACCCCAACTGCCCTAGGGTTGTGCTGGCACAGCCACAAGCTGCCAGCACATAGGAAAATAAAATTGCCTGGCAATAACTGCTAATAACTGCCCGATTCTGCTAGGGACACCTGTCCCTGCCTGCTAGCAACATGTGCAGAATGTAGTAACCGTCAATAACCATTTTGCCTGATCCCAATCAAGGCTGCCTGGCCAATTTCATGATCCAACCCAGCTCCAAATACTTAGCTGTTTTCTGATTGCGTTGTCCCACAAGCTAGCTTCCCGTTTAGCATCCATGCCCCAATAATCATCGGGCCTTCACGTGCATCCCAGCTGCCACTTGCCTAATGGACTAGTGCCGACACCAACCGACACCATTGAGTCACCTTGGAAAGACATGCCTGCCTCATGCCTAAGTTTCCACTGGTTGGCTAGGGTGCAAGGTGCCACCGCTAGCCAAGCTTAGCAAGCCTTGGAAATCAAGGTGCTAACAAACCACCCCCACTAGAGGAGGCCGACATCCTCGTCGGTAAGGTTTGTAGGTATTCCTGAACTTGCTTTTTGAACTGCCACAAAGTCACATCCTTTTCCCACGAAGCCTCCGAATCGGGCCTACTCTTCCACTTCACCAAATAGGAGGTTCTCCTATTTTTCTTGCTCTGTCCTTCCGTTTTATGATCCAGAATTCTGTCCACCTCATTGTCAAATTGCATCCGAATCACAGGAGGAGCTCGTTGAGCCGGTTTTCTTCCCACATTTACCAAGTCCGGATGGAATGGCTTTAGAAAACTGACGTGAAATGTGGGATGAATCTTCAACCTGTCCGGCAATTTCAAACGATATGCAACATTCCCCACTCGCTTTACAACTTCAAAGGGACCATCATAGCATGCAATCAACCCGCAATGCACCTTCTTGCTATTGATTTTCTTCCAGATTTGGGGAGTAAGTTTGAGCATAACCTTATCCCTAACCTAAAATTCCAGTGGCCGCCTTCCTTTGTCCGCATACTTCTTCATTCGCTTCGCTGCCTTTGACAAACTGCCTTGGGCTTCCTCAAGCAACTCTTGTTTTACACGAGCAAATCTGTAAGCAGCAGGACACCGACCTCCTGTGCTGGTCCTAGGCACCTCGTGACGAGTAAGGGGCTGTTGGCCCGAAGCCAACTCAAACGGACAAGCACCCGTCGATGACGATCTGTGCAGGTTGTAATAAAATTGTGCACTATCCAGCAACTCCACCCAATTTTGTTGACTTGCTGTGACATAGTGCCTCAAGTACTCCTCCAACAACGAATTTATCCTTTCAGTTTGGCCATCTGTCCGCAGATGATTTGCTGTGGAGAATTTCAACTCTGAACCCATCAAGTTGAACAACACTGTCTAGAATTGACCCGTGAACCGAGTATCCCTATCACAGACAATATCTTCGGGCAACCCAAAGTATTTCACCACATACTTATAAAACAAGTCAGCAGCAACTTCAGCGGGACATTTATGCGGTGCAGGGATAAAAACAACATACTTAGAGAAGCGATCAACAACAACCATAATTGAACGCATACCATCAACTTTTGGCAACCCAGAAATGAAGTCCATAGATAGACAAACCCAAGGCTTCTCTGGAATGGATAAGGGCTGCAACAAGCCTGCCTCTTTCCTTCGCTCCGTCTTATCCTGTTGGCAAACCAAGCAGGTTTTGACATAGGCTTCCACGTTGTCCTCCATCTTTGGCCAATAATAAGAGCGTGACAACAAAGCCAACATGCGCTAGCTTCCCGGATGGCCAGCCCACTGTGGATCGTGGGTTTCTCTAAGCAACTCCTACCTTAAGCCCCCAAGAAGAGGGACATATAATCTGTCTCCTTTGGCATGGTCCAACCAATACCTGCGAACAGTTTCGTCTTTGACCTGTTGTACCAGCTTTTGATACTCAGAATCATTTTCAGCATTTACCCCGGATCCTGTCCACAAAGCCTGATACGACTTGAGAGATAGTAGCAATGTACCCCAGCACTTCTTTGCGACTTAAAGCATCGGCAACCTGGTTATGACGACCAGATTTGTGCTTCCACTCAAAATCAAACTCTTCAAGGTATTCTTGCCAACGAGCCAGCCTTGGCGATAACTTCTTCTGCACTTTGAAGAAAGTATACGCCACATTGTCCGTCAATACCAAGAACTTCGTACCTAGCAAGTAAACTCGCCAAGTTTGAAGGCAATGCACCACAGCCGTCATTTCCTTCTCGTGAGCGGAATATCTCTTCTCTGCATCATTCAGCTTCCGACTTTCAAAGGCAACAGGATGGCCCTCTTGCACAAGTACCCCACCAATTGCTTTGTCTGAGGCATCCGTGTGCACTTCGAAAGGCAACTCAAAGTCGGGCAGCCGCAGCACCGGCTCGCTTGCCACAGCAACCTGGAGCTTTTCAAAGGCCTTTTGGCAACCAGCTTCCCACTGCCAAGTCTGATCTTTCTTCAACAACTCTGTCAAAGGGGCCGCCATCTTTGAATAGTTGTGGATGAACGTCTTGTAATAGTTAGCTAATCCAAGAAAAGATCGAAATTTCGATACTTTGGTAGGCGGCGACCAGTCCAAAATGGCCTGAACCTTTCGTCTATCCATTTTTACATGGCCTTTGCTAATTACATGCCCGAGGAATTTGATTTCCTGTCGGGTGAACTCACACTTCTCCATTTTTTCATACAATTCGTGCTTCCTAAGCCTGGACAACACGTCTCTAAGATGGGACAAATGGTCCTCCAAGGACTCACTATAGATAACAATGTCATCTACGTACACAACTACGAAATCATCGACACAATCATAGAAAACATCGTTCATCAAGTTACAAAACATTGCAGGAGCATTCGTAAGACCAAATGGCATAACTAAAAATTCAAAAGAACCATACTGAGTTACGCATGTGGTCTTTGCCTCATCCCCTTCCGCAACACGGACTTGCTAATAGCCCGATCTGAGGTCCAACTTCGTAAAATAGGAGGCTTTGCATAGCCGATCAAAGAGATCGGTCACCAATGGGACTGGATATTTGTTCTTCACTGTAACCTTGTTTAGTGCCCGATAGTCAACACACATCTACAATGAACCATCCTGCTTCTTTTGGAACAGAATCGGGGCACCGTAAGGAGCGTTTGAGGGTTGAACTAAGCCAGCATCAAGCAGTTCCATTAATTGCTTCCTCAATTCTGCAAGCTCTGATGAAGACATCCGATAAGGGGCCTTTGCCGGAGGCTTAGCGCCTGGAAGTAACTCAATTTTATGATCTGTAGCCCGCCGAGGAGGGAAAGACTTAAGCAATTCTGGAGGCATCACATCAATAAACTCCTTCAGCAAAATTGCCACCTCGTTTGGGACTTCAACCTTCACGTCTGGTTTAAGCTCAACTAGTGCTGCAAGGTAAGTCATTTCACCATTCTTCAGCCCATTCTGTACTTGTATTGCCGATAGCCAACCACCCGTATCTTCTCTTGCCCGCTTGGCCTTTTCTGCCTTGGAACACCGGGGCACAAAGTAGGGTTGTTTCTCATCAGCAATAAATATCCCACCGAGATGTGGCATCAAAGCCACTTTGGCAGCCACAAAGAAATCATTCCCAAGAATAATTTCAAAGTCATCAAGTGGGACTACCATCAAGTCCACCCGCCCGTTCCAGTCACCAACCTTCATTTGAACATCACTGGTCGATCCGTGTGCAGATTGTGCAGTGGAATTGACCGTCTTAATTCGACTGGAACTCTTGACAACTTTAGGACCGAGCAAATTTACCAACCGTTCTGAAACGAAATTGTGTGTGGCTCCTGTATCGACCATTACTAGCACATCAATATTACAAGCAACACTTTAACGTACATCAAACCTGATCTCTGCAAGGCCGGCGCCTTGTCTGCATAAATAACATTCAGTAACTGCAACAGGTTAACTCGAACATGACCATCCGAGTCAGAATCTGCCCCCTTGGCTTCATCAACGCAAATAGCATTTAGCTTCTCACGTTTTGGGCAATCCTTTGCCCGATGTGGCCCGCTACAAATAAAGCAACCAGAATTGGAATTCCCCTTGTCCTGTAATTTATTGTCACCCGTCGGCTTGGACTTTTGGGGCTTCTCCCATTTCTTTGAACCAGCCTTCTTTTCACCATCCTTCTTGTTCTTAGTTTTTTATTTTGAACTGCTAGATTTAGAGGCATTGGATTTACCCATCAGTTTGAAGTCGGCCAAACCGTCGGCAGCAGCAACAGCTATAAGCAAGTCTTTGATTCCCAACCTTCGAAGCTCCAACTGAGCCCAATTTTACAGACCCGACATAAAGTTGAACAACTTGTCCTCTTCCGACATGTTTTTGATGTCAAGCATCAACGAACTGAATTCCTTCACATAATCTCGCACCGTACCAGTGTGCTTCAACCGTTTTAGTGACTCCCTTGCAAGCCACGAAGAATTGCAAGGCAGGAACTGATCCTTCAAATCCTTCTTTAGCGTCTCCCATGTCTCAATCTTTGGACGAACATCATCCTCAGATCGAGTTCTCCACCAGAGCTTAGCGTCTCCAGCGAGATACATAGTAGTTATCGTCACCCGATCTCCCACTGGAACACGAGCAGTAGAGAAGTACTGCTCCATATCCCAGAGGAAGTTCTCCAACTCTTTGGCATTTCGGGCACCACTGAAAGCCTTTGGTTCAGGAACTTTCACGCTAACACGAGTATCAAAACTTTCGGGTTGACCAAGAAAGACCCTCTTTACCTCCAGCAATTCCGACTCCAAGTTGGAAACTCTTTCCTTCATGACATCTGAGAGTTTAGCCATATCATTCAATACCTCTGTAAACTTGGTTTTAGTCTGAGTGACGTGTGCTTTGTGTTCAGTTTTTTGAGATTGAACCGAAGCCAACACAACATCCAAACGGTCAACCAAGGTGACGCCCTCATCAGAATCATCAATACCCAAAAGATCTTCCAACTGTTTAACACGTTCCCGCACTGCATCCAGAGCAGCATTCGCAGCCATAACTCCAACCCGGAGCTCTGATACCAACTGTCACGGGGCTGAATTTCGCCTACAGATTCTGCCCGTGATGGCACCAAGTTTCCAGTAAGACTTGGTCTCAGCCAACACAGTAAAACACACACAAACGAGTTTGAATGAAGGCTAGCATGCACACCGTTTACAAGAACCTGTCCCAACCTTTTATTGCACCGACAATACAAGAAAAACACTTAGAGTACTAGACAGAACATCCCTCTGCCTTAGACTAAAAAATGCAGTGCCCATATAAGGCTACAATCAATAAAACGTGGCCACTAAGTAAAATGGGATCATGGGATGGCCCCATGATCTGCAGTTGACACCCCAACTGCCCTAGGGTTGTGCTGGCACAGCCACAAGCTGCCAGCACATAGGAAAATAAAACTACCTGGCAATAACTGCTAATAACTGTCCAATTCTGCTAGGGACACCTGTCCCTGCCTGCCAGCAACATGTGCAAAATGTAATAACTGTCAATTACCGTTTTGCCTGATCCCAATCAAGGCTGCCTGGCCAATTTCGTGATCCAACCCAGCTCCAAATACTTAGCCATTTTCTGATTGCGTTGTCCCACAAGCTAGCTTCCCATTTAGCATCCATGCCCCAATAATCATCGGACCTTCACGTGCATCCCAGCTGCCTCTTGCCTAATGGACCAGTGCCGACACCAACTGACACCATCGAGTCACCTTGGAAAGACATGCCTGCCTCATGCCTAAGTTTCCACCGTTGGCTAGGGTGCAAGGTGCCACCGCTAGCCAAGCTTAGCAAGCCTTGGAAATTAAGGTGCTAACACCTCGCTAGAACTGTGTCATTCCCCTCCACTTTCCGTGCCTGTGCCCCTGCCGTGCCCTTCTATGACCGTGTAGTGTCGTGCCAGGCCAACTTTTGTGCCGTGCTGCCCACTTCTGTGCCCATGTCGTGCCCTGTGGCCACTAAGACCATGCTGTGTTGTGTCGTGCCAGGCCAAGACCGTACCTGTGACGTGCTGTGCCGCTTCGTGCCCGTATCGTGTCATGCTGGCCCAACCCATTTGACACCTCTAAGTTTATCATACCAAATTGAATATTGAACTCTCCCTCGAAAGAAAAATAATTTAGAGCAATACGAGGAGTAATGAAACAAGAGGGCACGATTTTTTCCAAATTATCTAAAGCAATGCAAAGGGTTGTAGCATTTTTGCAACCGTTGAAAGTGATCTTGGCCGAAGAGATGCAACTGTTCGAAGGGGTCTTAGCCGAAGGAACACATCCTTCTGATTGTAAATGAACGCGCTTTGCTATGCCAAATTGAAAAATTGGCATTGATTGGTTTACTTACTTTGCCACTTGTTGGTTTATGAACCAACCACCACAAGATTTAATTCAAAAAAAGTGACGTTCAGACTCTCTCTCTCTAAAAACCTTTCCTCTCCTTTCTCTCTTTTCAACTCTTCAGCGAGGGATTTTCGGGCTTGGGGGGCGGCTCCTCCGCCCCCAAGCTTATCCTTTTCCGCACCCATTTCCTCCTTTCCCCTCGATCCCTTCTCCTGTTTCGATCTATTGCTGTCCCTGTTTCAGATTGTCGAGCAGGCGTCGGTGGCCGTTGTTGGATGTCACCAGGGTTGCTTAACGGCGGTGGCGGCTTGGTGGTCCTCTCCTTTCTGCTGCCCTGGTTCCCCTTCCCTCTCTTGCTTCCAATTTCTTACTGGTGGTGGGCTCATCTCGCTGGCGATCAGATCTTCTCCGATGGGCCGAGGCTCTGTCTAGTTCTTTGGTGGCTGGTTTGGAGATGTATTTTGGCTACGTGGTGGTCGTTGTTGGCTATAGATCTGGACGATGTGGTGTGGTGGGAGCTGTTGGTGGCTTTTGGGCAACAGGCGGCTGGGGCGGTGGTCGTGTGGAGATGGGGCTGGCGGATCTGATCTAGCAGTGAATCTAGTGATGGGCGGTGGTGTGGTGGGTGTGGTGTAGTTAGATGTGCTTTCTTTCTAATGTTTGTTTTGCAGGTTTTTTGATATCAAAAATCGATCGGTGAAGATGGCGACTTTGATCGGTGGTGGTCTAGTCCGGCGATGGTGGAGTGGATGCAGCTCCCATGGTTGTTTGCTTTGGTCGTCTTTTGTGTGCCAAATTCCGGTCAGCGGCTTTCCGAGCTCTCAATCGGGCGTGCGGCTGGCATTCCGTCGCTCTGGAGTGTTGCTATTGCTGATGAAGATTGCTTTGCAAGGGTTTGTTTGGGTAAGCTGCAGATGGTGGCAATGGTTGGCCCTCAAGCCCTGTCTGCTTCGGTTTTCACTATCGTACGTAGGTCAGTTTCCGCCGCCGGTCTCTACATCTGGGAGAGGCCGGCTAGGCTTAACGGCGAGGTTTGAGCTTCGGTGATTTGCATGTACGGCGGTGGCTGCCAGTGTAGGTAGGGTTTTGTGGGATGGTTTGGGTGGGCCGTTCCAGGCTTGGGCTGGGTCTTGGGTGCTTGGGTTGTATTTGATTAATTTGGGTTTGGGTTGAGCTTAATATTTTTTCTGTTGTGGACCCTATAGACCTTTAGGTGTTTTGTGCTTTGCCAAGGTATATTATCCAACTATTTGTTCGAACCCTTTCCCCTTTCCCCTTTTTTAATAAAATTCATTTTTGCCAATAAAAAAAAAAAGATTTAATTCAAAAAAGGTTTAGAAGGAAATAAAGTAACTAACATTTTGCAGCAGTAGGATGAGTTCTTGGTGCATCTGGATGCTTGTGGGTGTTTTGAGGTTATAGTTGTGTTCTCTGGACATGAGTTGGGTCTAGATTTTGCTTTGCATAGGTTATCTTTTCTTTTCCTTTTCTTCATAGTGTGTATTTCTCCTTTGAAATTAAGGAGTATAGCTGTACAGTTAGGAGAGTCTCCTTGACATTGTTTATTTGGTTGGGGCATTTTAATGGAATCGAACTTATCAAAAAAAAAAATTTAATTAATACACGCTCAACTTGGCAACACACAAACTCTCACAATCTTGAGATGTAATGACTCATAGAAACACAAAACAGAAATTACGTCTCAGTAATTTGCCTGTAAAGACAAGTAATTAAAGACTACATTCTAAATACATTGAAAGACTAGATTCCCAAGCTAAGACTTCTTAAAGAATACTTTCTCACACGTGTTATTAAAGACAATAAGTACTTATTTTTTGAATTAAAAATGATGCATTGCGAGAGAATGATATGTCTCGTAAAACGAAAAATAAGTACTTAGAAAATAAGAATCTTAGCAGAATAGAGCCCTCTCTAAATAAACAAGGCAACGAAGGGATTAGAACAAGAAGCCACTTTACTAACGACATTAGTCATAAAACGTAAAACTTACAGAAAAAGAACCACACATTTTCTGAACCCCTGATTGCCCAAATAGAACAGTTTCATAGAACTTTGTTTATTTTATCAAACTAGCCATGACCTCTTCAACAAAGGTTTTAAGATTTCTGTCCGATGATCCACCTTCCTTGCAAGCTTCTCTTCCCAAATCCTTCCACTTCTTGGCATTTTTTCTCATTTCATCTCCTCCCATCACCACTTCTATGCACTTCTTAATCTCACCACTCTCCACAATTCCTTCCTCATTTCTTGTCACTCTTACCCCTGTCTTCCAAACATCCTCAACAAGCTTTCCATTTGTCGCTTGGTCTGACCATTGTGCAAAACTCACCACCGGAACCCCAGAAACCAAGCTCTCCAAAGAAGAGTTCCACCCGCAATGAGTTATAAAACACCCAACTGATGAGTGTGACAAAACCTCTACTTGAGAACACCATGGCACTATCATCCCTTGTTGTTCCAATTGCTCTTCGCAACTCAGCTTTTCTTCTGATCCTCTTACCACCCACAAAAAGGGCCTTCCGCATTCAAGCAACCCGAGTGCAATCTCCTCCATTTGTTGCTTCGCTATAGCAGAAAGGGATCCAAACGCTATGTAAACTACAGATTCGCTTGCCTTCGTATTCAACCATTCAATATAGGCTTTTGAATCTTGAAAGAGATCTCCCCCAAAAGAAGTGTCAGATGGATCCTTTCCATCCAAGAAAGCTGAAGGGATTAACGGTCCAATAGCAACGAAGTTTAGCTTCTCGATTGCTCTTAGAGCCCCATACTCCAACGCATCAAAAGTGTTTACGAGTACTTTAGAATTTCTTTCGTAATCAAGTACATCAAAATGCTCTTTAAGTAACAGAAGAGCTATATTAAAAGTATTCGAAGCAAGTAAAAAAGAGGGAAGCTCGCCGCGAGTGAGCACTGGCAGCCCCGGTAATTCAATAGGCCATGAGGGGTCATTCATGTATTTTCTAATAGAATCTCCATAACCATTGATGTAATAATAGTAAATACCCAAGATGGTGGCTGGTTGATTCCAAAGGAAAGTGGACGGCACGTGATGGGCATGGGCAACTTGGCCTACCCAAGGGAGAAATGTGGTGTAGACCACATGGACAAATGGCTGGCCTCGCTCAGCCTCTGATTTAAGGAATTTTTCTATGGCCTCCGACCCGCGGGCCTTTAGCTCTTCCCCGTAGCGATCGTTGATTTGAGGCCCGTCATCGTAGCCATCCGAGAAGCCGGAAAATGTCAAGCCTTGTGGAGTAGAGGTTGATTTGCTCATGCGATTGAGTGCAGAAAAGGCGGTGACAAAAGTGACGTTGACGCCCATTTTGACAAGGCGCTTGGCGAATTGGAGGCTGGGATTTATATGCCCTTGGGCTGGAAATGTTACTAGCAGGAGTCGAACACAGTCGTCCATATCTTTTCTTCTTAGAGAAAGAACTTGGTTCTCAGAATTTAGATAGCTGAAGGCAAGACTGTGCATGGAGTTCCGTTTGAGCGTGTTGCACTTATTTATATCATGAAGAGGACATTTGTCGTGACCAATTCGGGATGATTGTTTTATTTAATTTGAAGGGTTTTAGACTACTCTACCAGTTGATATTTTAATATTGGTGAAGGAAAACTTGAATATTTATGGTTGATAGTGACACTACGAGTGTGTAAAAAGTCAGTCAGCACATGAATAATCAATGATAAAAGATTGTTTTTTTCCCCCGAAAAAAATGCTAATAGCCATACAATAATGGCCCACACAGTTCATAACTGGCAACAAAATGGCCCAGTCGGTATTTGCACCAACTAGGCTATCTTGCTGCCACATGTGCATTGTGTAAGCCCTCTTTGTATATGGATCGTTATTAATAACATTTCTGTTTTTTTTTTTGCTTAAGAATGATCTCATCAAGAAAGTTATAATAACTATTACTGACCCGCCTTATTCCATGGTCCAAAACCGCTGAAAAACTCAATCGACCTGTTGGTCAGTCGTAGGTTAAGAAAGATTTAATACGTGAAATATGTGAAATTATACAATAGTACATGTTGGTTGACACTTCTCTGCATACTTAGTTTGGCATAACTTTAATAGTGTAAGAAAGACTCCCATCTTATAGATATTTTAATAAGTTTTACGGTAGAAAAAAAATTTAAAAGGCCAAATGGAAAATTAGGTGGATAGATTTAATTTGCTGATGTATGTGATGAGCTGTATTTATTGTCTTCATGCAAATTGTAAACTGTCGGCTCTCAATGATTTGATACTTGTCGTGTAAAAGGGCCTTCATTAGGTCCCTTTCCTGGTTTGAGTACTCTTATTTAACTCTAATATTATAGAACAGCATGCGTGGCATGATTGATTTGCCACTCACTTTTCTTGGATCGGTGGTCGTGAGTTTGAGTCCGCATGAAAGATTTCATACCGGGAGGTCGTGAGTTTGAGTTCGCGTGAAAGAGTTCAGACCGGGAGGTCATAAGTTTGAGTCGTCGTGAAAAAGTTCATGACGCTCACTCGGCTCCTGTTGTATTCTCTTACTTTGGAGAAATTATTCGATGCCTCTCACCGCAGTGTCTCCCACTTAAATATCTACTTACACGCGTTTTCTTCTCCCCTGTCCCACTAGACACAGCCTTTTCTCTAAAATTAAGTGCTTCAAATTTCAATCCGTTTAAATGGGTGAGAAGATTTTATTTTTTTATCATTTAATTTTAAAGGGTCATAATTAAATTTTGACTATAGGGCTCTCGTTGATTAACCCTAAGAAAGTCGTAGAATCAAATATCTCTTAGGACTAACCAACGAGAGCCCTAGAGTCAAAATTTAATTATGACCCTTTAGAATTAAATGATCAGATAAATAAAATCTTCTCATCCATTCAAACGGATTGAAATTTGGAACACTTAATTTTTCAACATTCAGTTTATATATTAAAAAATATGATTAAAAAATTAAATGCTTCAAATTTCAATCCGTTTGAATGGGTGAGAAGATTTTATTTATCTGATCATTTAATTCTAAAGGGTCATAATTAAATTTTGACTATAGGGCTCTCGTTGATTAACCCTAAGAAAGTCGTAGAATCAAATATCTCTTAGGACTAACCAACGAGAGCCCTAGAGTCAAAATTTAATTATGACCCTTTAGAATTAAATGATCAGATAAATAAAATCTTCTCATCCATTCAAACGGATTGAAATTTGGAACACTTAATTTTTCAACATTCAGTTTATATATTAAAAAATATGATTAAAAAATTAAATGCTTCAAATTTCAATCCGTTTGAATGGGTGAGAAGATTTTATTTATCTGATCATTTAATTCTAAAGGGTCATAATTAAATTTTGACTATAGGGCTCTCGTTGATTAACCCTAAAAAAGTCGTAGAATCAAATATCTCTTAGGACTAACCAACGAGAGCCTTAGAGTCAAAATTTAATTATGACCCTTTAGAATTAAATGATCAGATAAATAAAATCTTCTCACCCATTCAAACGGATTGAAATTTGGAACACTTAATTTTTCAACCTTCAGGTTATATATTAAAAAATATGGTTAAAAAATTAAGTGTTTCAAATTTCAATCCGTTTGAATGGGCGAAAAGATTTTATTTATCTGATCATTTAATTCTAAAGGATCATAATTAAATTTTGACTCTAGGGCTCTCGTTGGTTAGTCCTAAGAGATATTTGATTCTACGACTTTTTTAGGTTAATCAACGAGAGCCCTATAGTCAAAATTTAATTATGACCCTTTAAAATTAAATGATAAAAAAATAAAATTTTCTCATCCATTTAAACGGATTGAAATTTGAAACACTTAATTTTAGAGAAAAGGCTGTATCTAGTGGGACAGGGGAGAAGAAAACGCGTGTAAGTAGATATTTAAGTGGGAGGCACTGCTGATAAAAAAAAAAAAAAAAAAAAAAAAAACAAAGGTGAGAGGCAACACCTGTCATTGCCCTTGGGGCATCGAATAATTTCTCCTTACTTTATAACCTCCACTAGGCCAGGTTGTTGAAATTTTGTTTTTTGGGGTAGGGCATCGGTCTTGGCTTTTGTCTTTGCTCCAATCATTGTTCTGTGGCTGATCCGGGTTGGCTTCTTTCCATTTTGTTTTGGTCTGGTTGGGCCTTGGGTGTCGTAACTGTCGTTGCCTGGGAATAGTATTCACAACTGTCAACTCCTGAGTTCGACTTTAGATGAAATGTCTCCTTTGTGTTGTCTTAGACAAAATTCACCTTTGCCCGTGTGCTATATACAAAATTCACCTTTGCCCACCTCCAGGGATTCAACGATCTCGCCTTGTGGAGTAGAGGAGGCGGATTTGGTTATGCGATTGAGCGCGGAAAAGGCAGTTGCAAATGCGACGCTGGCACCCATTTTGGCTAGCCTCTTGGCGAATTGGAGGCTGGGATTGATTTGGCTTGGATCGGAAACATTACTAGCAAGAATCAAACACAGTCATCCATTCCTTTTTCTCTTTTCTTTTTTTCCTTTTTCTTTTGACGCAGCAGAATTAACAAAGAGATTAGTTGTGTACCAATCAAATTAAATGAATGATAAACTTGAGTCCACAAGAGAAAGAGACAGTCTGAATATTATTGATAAAAAGCTGATCAAAACATTAGGTTACATAATATAAGCTGTAACTTGAAACCCCAGAAAATTAAGCCGCAAAATAAAAAGTCCCATAATTTGGAGAAACTCCAAAAATTGAAAACGGGAAAGAAAAATAGGACTTTCCAAAAAAGAACCAACTAATAAGGAATTACAGTCTAAGATTATTAACGAATTAAAACTTTCTTAAAACGGCAAAATAATCAAATTGAGGGCCTAAACGAATATTTCGGACCCAAAAACACCACATGTCACGACTTTAGGGTCGTGAGTATTGACCGGAGCGCAAAAAAAATTCAGCCTCCAAGTTTGGGCCTATTCCGAGCTCGTCCGAAATTTTCCAAATCTGTTAATTTGCAATTAAGCAACATTTGAGCTTCCGAGGTTTCGATCGATTCCAATTATTCATGAAATTGAGCATTCACGTGTTCTACGTCATTTTTGGTGGATGGGTGGAGATTACAGGAGGCGGGGAGGGTACTGGAGTTCGGGATTTTAGACTGTGCATGGAATTCCATAAAGATTGCAGGGTTTAAATGCATGTGTAAAGTATACGGCCAGGGGGCTATGACGTTTGTGGTGACGAATTGGGGATTACTGTTTTTAATCAATTTGACGGGTTGCACCCGCAATGAGTCACATAATTAAAACAAACCGAGCATTAAGTTCCAATCAATTGGAGTCGGCTAGCATAGAGTCATGTCGTAAGTGAATTTATGTACAACCTGTCAAAAACCAACAGGACACTTCTCATGTTCGGGATTTTAGATATTGTTGATGTGAATTTCATGAGCTGTATCTACTGTCCTGATGCATATTATGCTTTCATGGTTTTGAGTACTACCAATGACTCCACGATTAAAAAAAAAGAAAGGCAATAAATTTTAGAGGTTACTCCACCTATTGCTAATTGATTTTAGGTTGGAACCCTTTAAGAAATTCTAACATGGTATCAGATCTAGGTGGCCACACCTTGCGTGGTTAAGTATCCGTCGCCCAGTCAATCTCCTCATCTCATCAATTCATACCTCCACGTGCATCTGGGCTGCACATGAGGGGTAGCCCGAGTCAAAAATCTTTGGTTTCCTTAATTATGGTACGATATTATACGATGAGAAAGTTTGAGTAAATGTCTCCCGTCCTATAATTTAAATCACCACGCAAAAAATTATATTTTTTCCACACAGTAAATGAAGCACTTTTAGTGATGGAGCCACGATTTATATTCACTCAAATTTTATGTATTTTGTTTGAGTGCGAGAATAAGTTATACGAAAATATTAGTATAATTTTTTAGGGAGGGGCTGGGGGTTCGCAAACCCATTAACATATACCTGCGCCCATGAGCACTTCAGTGTGTAAGCTTTGAACTTTTTCAAATTAATTAGCTCTTTAAGTTGATGCGAAAATGTTTGCAATATAATGCACAGTTATACTCTATTTTTTAATCCAAAAAAGCTCACGATGGTTCATAATTAATGAACTAAAATTATGGAGTACAAAGTATGCGTACGTAGTTGTAACAACATTGATACACTTCATACCAATGGTAGGTGAAAAAGTTTGACAAGGAGGTCAACTTAACATATAGTAATTCAGAAGGAGGATTGTTTTGTTGATCAGAACTCCTAGGCTCGACTCTGATTAAATGTCTCCTCGTGGTTGTCCCGCATATTCACGTGGGTGCATTTCATGTTAGTTCTGTATGTGTGAAAGTATATATGTATATTGAAAAATATTTTTTACACATGGCATTTCGAATGATTGAAGTAGCTATCATGATTGAAAACTCAGAAGCGGTAATTCTTATTTTTTTTATCAGAAAAGGGAATTTATTAAAGTTGTGTTCCGAGCTATATTTTAAAGTTGTGTTCCTATAGCATTGTTCAATTGCAAAATCATAATTTGTTGCTACATCACCATTTCGACTCTTCTAGTGTCATGATGTCCCCCTTGTTAGATAGGAAAATCTTCATTGTGTGATGCATATTTTATCGAACCATCGAGGTATAGCTATATAAATGATTTGAAACGTGTACCATCATTTATTGAATTAGTTGAGAAAGGTATGCCTATCGGTTTTTTTTTTTTTTGGATAATTTATTAATCTTTGAATTCGTGTATTACGAGACACGGCGTCCTAATGAGGAGCGAGCATTCAACTATGTTGTCACTCTCATACTGCCTCGACAATCATATGTGACCAGAGCCTACACACTAGGCAAATGGTTGGATGAGATATCATTGGTGTTTATCCCTCTAGACACAGCCTTACTCTTTTTCAACCCACTAGCCCTACGCCTATTGCATTGTTTAATTGCAAAATCATAATTTGTTGCTACATCACCATTTCGACTCTTCTTGTGTCATGATATGATGTCCCCCTTGTTAGATAGGAAAATCTTCATTGTGTGATGCATATTTTTTGAACCATCGAGGTATAGCTTTATAAATGATTTGAAACGGTTACCATCATTTATTGAATTAGTTGAGAAAGATATGCCTATCCGTTTTTTTTTTCCGGATAATTTATTAATCTTTGAATTCGTGTATAACGAGACACGGCATCATAACGAGGAGCAAGCATTCAACTATGTTGTCACTCTCATAGTGCCTCGACAATCATATGTGACCAGAGCCCGCACACTAGGCAAATGGTTGGATGAGATATATATCATTGATGTTTATCCCTCTAGACATAGCCTTACTCTTTTTCAACCCACTAGCCCTACACCTTTTTTGAGGAGAGTTGTGAAGGATAGTAGCGATAAGCTTATACAGTATATATTCCGAGAGAGATCTATTCACTAAGCTATTGAAAAATTGGAAAGGAGGTTGAATAGATCGAAAAGAAAGATTAGAAAGAAGAAATCTCTCTCCAAGTTTGGGTTAAAAAAGGCTTAGATGTTAAAGAAATATAAGAAGGTTTCATTTTCTTCTCTTTCATCTCATGACATCTGTAATAGAAACTCCTTAATTAAGCAAGCTCGTAAGTTTGTGGATATAGGCTACTCTTGGCGTTAAATATTATGGCGGGGGGAGAGATAATATTAAAAAATATATTAAGATGGAGGAAGGTGAGATTTTGGATAATGAGCTTGATGGCATTGTTGATGGCTTTGATGATTTGGAGGAAGGTGTCTCCATTTTAGTGGAATTTTGATTCTTTTTCTTCTGTTCTTTCTAGGTATTCGTCTGCTAATTTTGTTGTTTTTATGATGTTAGCTTGGTTTGTATGTTTTGCTGCGGTGTTGCTAGGACTTTGTTCAGTTGCTGTTGTTGTTGTTGGGGTTTAGTTTGTTGTTGCTGTGGTTGTTTGTTGCTGTTTTCCCTTTTTTGCTATAGGGGTTGGGTGGCTGCCTTCAGTTTGTGGTCTTTTGTCGGTCACCTCTATGTGTGTGGTGGCTGTTGTTTTTCCTTTAGTGTGGCCGTGTAAGAAGTATTTCGCTAAATTTCGCCATTACTGGAAAACAAATTGAGCTGTAGCGCCCTTGTTCTAAGAGAATCCGAAATCCTAGTCTTAAGTATCAGTCAAATATCACATCAGACCGGGGCGGATTCTGAACAAATGCTTGTACCACAAAATCGTTGGTTGGGGAAATCAAATATTCTATCTATTTCCATACATGCTTTACTCTCGGAGCGTTTTTTGAGGCTTTTTTTTCTTTGTTGGTTTCTTGCCAACATTTTTCTTTGGGTCTCGGGTAGCTTTTGCTTGCCCTTGACCCTTTTAATTTTTGTATCATTTTCAGAGATTAATAACATTTCTTTTGCCGAGAAATAGGAGAGGGTAACCACCAATTCCTTTGCCCACCACAGAACTAGTGTAACTAAATTGTTATTTTAAAGTTTTTCATTTTTGCGGGCCCCGTCTATTCAAACTAGTAATGGAGTCAGCCAGTCAGGATATTCGATTAGTGGAGGCGCAAATTGCATCATATGCAAGTTGTTTTTTCTATTTGCTTATCAGAAGAAATAATTGAACTATGATGTTAACTATAAGATAGATAAACACTGAGAAACGTACAACTTGCTATACAATGGGTCCCAACGACTTATTGTAATTCAAAAACGATGCATTTGAAGTGCTATTGACTCTCAAAAAGAATAGAGGTTTCTATTCTTTCGAAGCAAGTTGGTTGGAGCTACTGAGCTTAATTCGTCACGATTGGCTGACCGTTGCCGAAGTCGTTGAGACAGCCAACCGTTGCTGAACATTCTTCGCTGGAGTTGCCGGAGCTTTGTGTTTGGTCCAGAGAAAACGGTTATCTTTCTTCGTCGTGCGCCTCTTCTTGTTGCACTATGCACTCTATTGGAAGCCAATAGATACTCTAAGAAACAGCTAAAAAAGAAACGCTCCAAATGCGTTCGACAAAATGACTTTTCACATGTGGAATTAAATGGCTTTGGAGGAGACATTTGTTCAAACTTCTTATTTTCAGCTATCAGTTGTTCACATTTTCCTGCTATGCACTACTCATTTTTAACGGGATTTTATTTCTAGTTGGTGTTTTCCTGACAAGGATGAATAGAAATCTTAAAGCTTGAAACTCTCTTGCACAGGAATAGCCAAAGTATATACCACTTATTGCTGACAGGACATATAGTACTTATTTTTCGATTAGCTTTGTACAACATTGCTTCTTCTACGAAAAGTTGGAGAGAAAGGTAGATCATCGGACAAAAATGTTAAAAATTTTGTTGAGGGGATCTGGGCTAGTTTGGAGAAAGGTAAATCATCGGACAAAAATCTTATAAAACATTTGTTGAGGAGATCTGGACTAGTTTGGTAGAATAAGCAATGTTGTACAAAGCTAATCTAAAAAACATTGCTTATTCAACCAAAGTAGCTCGAATCTCCTCAACAAAAGTTTTGAGATTTTTGTCCGATGATCCACCTTTCTCTCCAGCTTTCTTTCCCAACTCCTTCCACTTTTTAGCATTGCTTCTCATTTCATTTCCTCCCATCACCACTTCTATGCACTTCTTAATCTCACCACTGTCGACAATTCCTTCCCCATTTATCCTCACTCTTATCCCTGTCTTCCAAACATCCTCAATAAGTTTTCCGTTCGTCACTTGGTCTAACGATTGTGGAAAAGCCACCACTGGAACTCCGAAAACCAAGCTCTCCAAAGAAGAATTCCACCCGCAATGAGACATGAAACACCCAACCGACGGGTGTGACAAAACCTCTACTTGAGAACACCACTGCACTATCATTCCCTGTTTTTCCAATTGCTCTTTACAACGTAGCTTCTCCTCTTCCGATGCTCTTACCACCCATAAAAACGGCCTTCCACATTGAAGCAACCCGTGTGCAATCTCCTCCAGTTGTTCCTTCGCTACAGCAGAAATGCTTCCAAACGCTACGTAAATTACAGATTCGCTGCAGTTTGTATTCAGCCATTCGATATAGGCTTTTGAATATTGAAAAAGATCTCCCCCGGTAGAAGTGTCGGACGGATCCTTTCCATCCAAGAAAGCCGATGGGATCAATGGACCAACAGCAACCAAGTTTAGCTTCTCGACTGCTCTCAGGGCCCCAGACTCCAAAGCGTCAAAGGTGTTCACAAGTACTTTGGGGTTCGTTTCTCCATCAAGTATACCTACGTGCTCTTCCAGTAATGGAAGAGCCCCCCAATCGAAAGCGCTTGAATCAACTAGAAAAGGGGGAAGGTCGTTGCCAGTGAGCAACGGCAGTCCCGGTAATTCAACTGCCGATGTGGGGTTACTCTTACTGTTCCGAATGACATCACGATAACCATTAAAGTAATAGTAGTATATACCCAGGATGGTGGCTGGCTGAATCCAAAGGAAAGTGGATGACACATGAAGGGCGTGCGCAACTCGGCCTGCCCAAGGGAGAAATGAGGTGTAGACCAGATGAACAAAAGGCCGGCCTCGTTCGGCCTCTGATTTGATGAGTTCCGCTACCGCTTTCGACCCACTATTCTGTACCTCAATCCCAACGGGATCCCCTAGTTTCGACCCGTCATCGTAGCCGTCGGAGAACCCGGAAAAGGTCAAGCCTTGAGGAGTAGCGGAGGCAGATTTGGTTATGCGATTGAGCGCGGAAAAGGCGATTACGAATGTGACGCTGACGCCCATCTTGATGAGGCGCTTGGCGAATTGGAGGCTGGGATTGATCTGGCCTTGGATCGGAAACGTTACCAGCATGAGTCGAACACAGTCGTCCATTTCTTTTTTCTTTTCTGGGTACTGGAGTTTGGGGATTTAGTACTAGTGTGCAATGCTGGGACTTTATAATGCACATGTAAAGTATAAGGCCAGGGGATATGACGTTTGTTGTGACGAATTGGGGATTAGTACTGTTTTTAATCACTCTGAAGGGTGTTCAGGATATGGACAAGTTTATGGAAGATATGGTTAATGAGTTTGAGTGTTGAAGTGCAGCTCACAAAAACAAAAGCTAGTTTGAGTGCTGAAGTGCAGATGAAAAAAACAATGTTTGAGTGTTGAAGAGGCTTTGCAGCCTGTTGAATCAACGCTCGATATCCACTTGTTAATGAAAATTCAGGAAAATAGGTCAAGTACGTACTTTCATTTATTTGATTGAGCTAATTTTTTAAGATAAATCAAAAAAAATTATTTTGTCATTAGTGAAGCTCTCGGATCATTTGTGTGAGATCTCAAAGTGAATTGAGGATTACTGTTTTCTATCACTCTGAAGGGTTTCCGATATGTACAAGTTTGTGGAAGATATGGTTATGAGTGAGGGGAATGACTTCGGTGTCCCCGGTCATTTTGGGGATACCGTAAATTTTGGCATAACAAAACCATTATGAGTATAACCAAAACCCATTACAGGCATAACAGAACCATAGCAAGACATAACCAAAACCATAGCAAGGCATAACTTATTTGTTATACCTTGGTTGTGTTTAGTTACGCCTTGGTTAGTTTTTTGGATATTCCTTAGTTATGTCTTGTTTGGATTCTGTTATGCTTGTAATTGATTCTAGTTATGCTCCTAATGGTAAAGTTATGCCAAAAATTACGGTGTCCCCAAAATAACCGGGGACATCATAGCATCATCACATAACTGAAAACCACAAGAAGCATAACGAAGACACCATAGCCGAAACCACAAAAGGCATAACCGAAAATCACTTAGGCATGTTTACGAAGATTTCAGAAAATTGGATCTGGTACTTTCATTTATTTGGTTGAGTTGATTAATTTGTTAAAATAATTTAAGAAATTGTATTGACAATAATGAATTGCTCGGATTGTGTGCGACCCCCACATACCCATTCAGTACATGTAGTCGAGTCACTCAGGTGTGCGACCCATATTGGGCCCCTTGTATCCATTCAGTACAAATTCTTTTGGGAAAATGACAACCAAAGACGTGTTTGATAATTAATACCCGTCAAGAACATTTTTAGCATTAACAAATGTTCTCAATATGTCCTTGGTGGATATTAATTATCAAAACACGTTCTGGGCCGTCAATTTCTCAATTTTTTTTCGTGTTTGTTAGTTTTGCACCTCACTTTTTTGATTTTCCAATTCGTCAAAAAAGTCAAAAATTATGACTCTAACCCAAATATTTTTGAAAATATCCAAGATAAAGTCCAAAAAGTCAGCTTTATATTGGATTATTTTAGAAAATATTTAGGTAAAAGTAATAATTTTTAACTTTTCTGATTCGGCTTGACCCGGCGAATCGACAAAACCCAAAAAGTGAGGTGCAAAATTAACAAACGCGAAAAAAAAAAAATTGAATTACGATAAAACAGAAAAAGACCAAGAAGCTTAACGGAACTCAACCTCAGATTCGCATTGGTTGCTAGTGTAAGGAAAAATGTATACATATTTTAAGAAGGTTTAATGTAAAACTTTAATGGTAGCCATTGAAATTAGGTGAAGAGTTATTACTCGCTGATGTGTTTCATGAGCTGTATTCATTGTCCTGATGCATATTATTGTGAGACTTCGATAAAATTAATTTACTAATTGTTTTGTACAAGGGTCTTCATGACGTCCATTTCATGGGTTGAGAAACATCAATATAAATGTACACGAAACAAATAAAGGGAAAAAAAATTTCAACAACGTAACTCTTTCATTGCACATGCATAAATATACTTAAAATCTCACATGAGACTTGAATTAGAAAGTTTCCCTTAAGTAATGTCTACATCCGGTTTTATAATTTAGTCCAATAACAAAAATTTATAATATTGTTTTCCAAAAAGTAAATGAATTAGTGCTTTTAGACTTTAGCGGTGTGCACGGGTCGGACAGGTCGGTTTTGGCCCGATTTCGAAACTTGACCCGCCAATGTCGGGTAAGAATATTTAGGCCAGCAAACCAAACCGCACAGGTGGTAAAAACCGTCTGCGAGCCCAATTCTTTACGTCAGGTCAGGTCGGGTTGCACCCAAAAAAAAAAAAAAGATGGGTTGTGCTTTATGGATTGGTCGGGTTGGGTCCGAATCGACGGGTAAGCAACGCACCAACCCGAATCCCAAACTGAAATATGATTTTTAACAGAAAGTAAACCCGCACCCATCCGAGCCACACGATCAACCCCGCCTGAGACCCTTTGGGTCGGCTCAGGTCGGCTTCATGGGTACACGGGTTTTTGCACACCCCTACTTTTAGTGACGCAGCTATGATTTGAATTTATTCAAATTGTACGTAAGAAAACATTAGTATAATTTTTTGGGAGGGGCTCAGGAGCCTATAGACCCATTAACATATACCTCTACCCATGAGCACTTTCGTGTGTAAGCTTTTTAATTTTTTCAAACTAATTAATCCTTCAAGTTGATGCAAAAATTAATGTTTGAAAAATTATGCACAGATATACTCCTTTCATAATCCAAAGAAGCTCGCGATGGTTCATAAGGAACTGAAATTCAGAACGGACGGAGTACGAAGTATGCATAGTCGTAACAACATTGATACTCCTACTTCATACCAATGGTAGGTGAAAAAGTTTGACAAGGAGACCACCTTAACATATACTCCTTGAGAAGGTATACAATTTTAACCCCGATGGGTAGTGCAGTTGGTTGATCAGTCAAGACGGACGGGACTTACCATCCCGAGGTCACAGGTTTGACCCTGCAGTGTGAAAAGTCCTTAGGGCCACCCCATGAGTAAAAACCCTTTGAGTTAGCAAAGGCTGGTTTGTGTTCCAAACTATATTTTAAAGTATTGTTCCTTTGAGGCGCACCTAAAAATGATAGGGTAAGCTACTTTAGACTGTAGAAAAATCTATGCTTAAGCTATATGCTGATGGGATAGTCATGCACCAAGGGAACAAAATAAGATGATGAAATGTCAAGTATCCAAGATTTCACTATGATTAATGAATATGCAACAAGATAGGATCAAACAAGTACATCATCGAGTTCTCCATCATATTCTCTGTGTCTCGTATTTCATAATTTATTAAACCGTTTAGTCCATCATATTCTCTGTGTCTCGTATTTCATAATTTATTAAACCGTTTAGTCGAAGAGCACATTCCAAGTATTTGGAATTCTGTTCATCCCTTGCCGGTCATTGCACCAATAGGTGGATCCGTTCATTTCGGATATTTGGGACCCCCTTCATCCCCTGCCGGTCACCACGCCAATTTGCGGGCCCGTTCATGAGTGAATTATTCAATAGTTCATAACTTTCATCTCAAAGGCTCGATGGTATTGTACAAGTCCAACATACTTAATTCCACGCATAAAAAAATATGTGAAGTTGCCCAATAACTCGTAAACATACAAAAAATATTTTTAACTATATATTGCTACTTGTTTCGGATAACACTGGTTGTCTCTCTCTTTGCTCTTCTTAGTCTTTGTATTCATTTTAAAGAATAATATTTTTTTTTTACCGTTCAAAAATATATATATTGCTACTCGCGATATCTGAATAGGAGACAATATTCTGTGTATGTGAACAACCATCGTTTTATTTTATATTGAATAGTTAGAAATCTGTGCAAATTAATATACTGTTTGATCAAGAGATCCAATTGAAGCACGGTGAGCATTAAAAGTTTGACAATTCGGTGTTCGGTGTACACACACGACACCATGAGCTGCAAACGATCCTAGCCACTCACGTGCGGCTCGATAACAACTCGACTCGATTCATAACTTAAACAGACAAACTCGAGCATAAATACTAGCCACTCACGTGCGGCTCGATAACAACTCGACTCGATTCATAACTTAAACAGACAAACTCGAGCATAAATATTAGACTCGTTTGATACACAAATATTAGACTCATTTGGTACACGAGCCGAGCTCAAGTTAGCCCAAGCTCGGTTTGAATAAACTCGCGAGCCAAAAAAAATATAAACATTATGAAACGGTTTGAATAAACTCACAGTATTAGTATTTATGTATATATTTTTATTTTCACATACTTACACTGTATGTATATGTAATATTATGAAACGGTTTTCAGCTTTTCCAGGACAGAGAAAAAGACATTTGACTGCCAGGTGGCAGCAGACCTTGCAGAAGTAATTTCTTCCACGCGCGAGAGAATAGATGGAGTGGAGGGCTTTATACCCAAAGGAGTGGCTGGTGGAATCTTTTTTCTTCGATGTGGGACAACCAAAGTGAAATGCAAAGAGCCATCCTGGTGGTAGCTAGAGTTGGGCAACAGACACGAGACACGATAACACGACACGAATCGGACACGAAGTTAGGGGGTTAAGGTTGAACATTTCTGACACGAAACACGAAAATGACACGACTCGAGAACACGAATTCTAAATGGGTCGGGTTCGGGTTGAACACGCGAGACACGAAATTGACACGACCAACACGGTTACGAATCTGTGTCACCCATTTTCACGAACATATATACATAATATATGGTATATCTGCAATTCTATATAGAGTTAGGCAACAGACACGATAACACGACACGAACCGGACACGAAATTAACGGGTTAGGGTTGAGCATTTCTGACACGAAACACGAAAAATGACACGACTCGAGAAACACGAATTCTAAATGGGTTGGGTTAGGATTGAGTGATTTGTGACACGAACCCGACTGACACGACACGAACACAACCCGACACGACCTGTTACCCAGGTCTAGTGGTAGCCCAGTTGGCACAGGTGATGGGGCTTAAGTGCCTCTCCCTCCATGTGCACTCGGGTTCGAGCCCGTCCAGTTGCAAAAAAAATATATGAGCTGGAGGGACGCATGGAAGGCCCTGTGCCAGCTGTGTGCCTAGGTGGTGCTGTGGTGACGGTCTGTCCTCCCGGACAGTAGCTATGGCTCTAACCGGACATTCCACAGCGGGTTGGGAGCCCCTATGGTCATGCCCAAGGGGGGTTGCTACGCCGGTCGCCCCCTCCTACCCTTTTTGTTTTTCAAAAAAAAAAAAGTGAAATGCAAAGAGGAGAAGGAGTGTTGTATTTCAGTCCCACATCGTCCAGGTTACAAACTTACCTTGGAAAAAATCTAATATATACTGTGAGCACCGAAATCGCACCATTTGTTTTTTACACTACGCCATTATCAAGCATACTCGAGTTGAGCTCGAGCTAGAAGGTTTAATAGCAAGCCAAGCTCGAGCCCTACTTCAGTGGCTTGTTTTAATTTTGAGCCGAACTCGAGTTGAGTACATTTTTGACAAGTCGAGTTTGAGCAATTTAGAACTCGGCTCGATTGCACTCTACGCACAAGTAGATTGCACTCTACGCACAAGTAGAATTGTTGATAATGGGAAGGAGGGACCTTTATGCAATGATGAGGATTTTTTGTTATTGTCCGAACTTTGCCCCCAATGGTGAAGTTAGCCCTAATAGAGATGGCAAAGTGAATCGATCCGTAACCGATTTTTTTTCCTGAACCATAACCAAAAATTTCTCCGTGGATGCGGGTATGGTGGAGGGTGGGAGACGACCGGGTTTGGTTCGGTTTTGGTTCAGTAGATACCCAAACCGAACCGAAACAAGTTAAGGGAATTGATATTCGCGCTCCAAGATTTACTGCACGCGCTCCCCTTTTTGTGTTTACACTATGATATTGCCGGCAACATCAGTGTATATTTTGTTATATTTTGTTTTTACACTGTGATGTTGCTAGCAACATCACAGTATAAAAACAAAAAGGGGAGCGCCTGCAGTAAATTTTGGAGCGCGAATATCAATTCCCCAAGTTAATTACAAAAATACTCCTACATATATATACACACATACGACTACTTAGGGTTTTGTTTGCCTCATTTTAGCCCCACACTCCACAGCTCCACTCTCCACTCTTGATCCAGACTTCCAGTCGGCAATCTGAGGTTTCTCCTCTCTCTCTCTCTCTCTCTCTCTCTGGTTTCTTCATCTTCTTCGGCAAAAACGGTGACTACAGATCTCGATTTAAGGTCTCTCTCTCTCTCTCTCTCTCTTTGTTCGTCTCCCTTTATCTCTTGACTCTCATCCTCACCTGAAGTCTACATCTTGCAATCGGGTTCCAAAGATCTAAGAGTTCAATGTTGGTGTGTTTCATCAAGTTTTGATTTTGAAGGAAACCCAGCTTTTTTTTCCTTGATTTCTATGTTCTCTTGGAAAAAAGATTAGGTCTTGATACATCTTCATCTATTTATTAGTCAGAAAGATTAGGGTTTGGTAGTTCACCCACCCACACGCCCTAGGATTTGCTCTATTGTGGTGCTGATTTGTGATGCAGGCGATATTATTAGTTCCGTGATGCAGATTTGTGTTTAATTTATGTTTTAGTTGAATTGTTTTTAATAAGACGAATGCTTAAAATTTTTTGACTGATTTTATTTTGGTTCAGGGCGGGTACAAATTGGATACCACTGCAAATTCGGTTACCCAATCAGTTCGGGGATTACCCGAACCCCGTTTGGTTCGGTTATGGTTTATTTCTCTTCGCCCCGTTTGGTTATCAGGGCAGATATGGGTAGCATTTCGATTTCGGGAATCGGGTACAGAAATCCCCAGATTCATCACGAACGCCCCGAATGCCATCCCTCAACCCTGGTAAATAGAGGAGAGGAAAAGGCGAGACTTTGTCCACTTTCATACCTTTTTGCTGACGTGGCACTACTGACGTGGCGCATTTGTATTGGTTTGGAGGAAAATGGGGGTTTATACTGCCAGTATAACGAATTCATTCTCTTACCAGAGACATAGCTACTTGTGGGCTTTTGGGGACCACAGCCCTGCATTGTTTTGGATTTTTTTTTTCAAATTTTAATATTAATTTAAGTTGTTTTTATTTGTTAAGAATTTTATTTTGTATTGGGTGTTATTTAAACACTTAAATGCTTAAGAATGTATTCGTTTTGGGTTCCAAAACCTAATTTCTATCTTTGCTCATCATCTCCCATAGGTTTTTTCTTTAATTATTAATCACATTTCTCTTTCTATCTCTCTCCACCGATTATCCAAAAAAATTCTCTTAAAATCTAAACCAAACAAACTATTAGATTTCCGAATCTTGAAATTTCAGAATCTTGTTGTTTATAATCCGGCCCCCACATTTAAAAAATCCTAGATCCGTCCCTGATAATTATGGTGTAGACCACATGAATGAAGGGCTGGCCAGTTGCAGCCGCTGAAGTGATGAGTTTCTCTATGGCGTCCGACCCGCGGATCTTTATCTCCTTCATGAAGCGGTCGGCATCGTCAATGACGAAGTTCGACGAGCCCGTCATCGTACCTATTGGAGAAGACAAAAATGTCAAGCCTCGTAGTGGTGTAGCAGCGGATTTGGTCATGCGATTGAGCGTGGAAGAGGTGGTTACGAAGGTGACGCTGACGCCAACTTTTAAGAGGCTCTTGGCGAATTGGAGGCTGGGATTGATGTGCCCCTTGGCTGTAAACGTAATCAACAGGAGTCGAACGCAGTCAACAATTTTTTTTTGTTCCTGGGACTAATGATTGGAAACTAAATGAATTTTGTTACGTTGTTGTTGTAAGAGCATCCCTATTGTAATAAGCAAATGAGTGTGAATAAGCAAAGCAAACTTAACTACAATGCTCAAAAACATCCAATATTGTAATAAGCAAAGTTACAAGTCTTTTAGCAAATAACTAAATTCTATCCATTCTATAGCCAAACTTAACAACTTTTTACCAATAACCAAACTCAAAACTCAATAACTCAAAAACACCCCACATTGGAATCGTCTCATCTAGATGAATAATTTAGTGTGGTCGGGATGCGTGATTGGAACTCGTTTATGATTGGACATATATGTATTGTGTATTGTGGTGTTTTTTGGTTAGAGATGCAAAAATAACCAATGTGGAATAAGATATTAAGTTTGATTATGAACTAAATGGATAATCAAATGCTGACGTAACACATTTTAATTATTGATTTTGATTATTCCCATTGTAGATGCTCTAATGATTTAGAAAGCTGAAACTTGAATTTATATGCACATGTTAATGATGGGGCCGAAGGGCCATGACATCAATGGTGACGAACTTGGGATGATTGATCTTTTAAATAATTTGAAGGGTTTTAGACACATCTACAAGTTTTTATTAACAACGTGCTTGAGTTTTGAGTGTTGAAATGCTTATATATCTTGTTGGACTATTGTCTCTTGACATCCCCATTTATAGATGCACAATACTAATTAATTCATAATGCATATGAGTAAATTTACAGACACAGATATCTGAATACAATTCCTAACACAGTGTCTTCCTGGTTAGTTTTTCGATGCACGCATATTGATCAATTCGTTTCTGTATCAAAAATAATTAATAAAACAGAATAATTACTACTACCTAAAAGATAACAGTAAGTACTCTGAGTATCGTTCTCAGGGATTACGAGGCTAAATTGCAATTACTTCAATTGATTTCTAAATTAATTCGAAAAGAGATTTGATTGTTTGATTTCTAAAAATTACGCAGAATAAATTAATGTAAAGCGATTAAAAAGTAAAGAGAGTTTATGAGAGAAAAGATCTAGGATTTCGAATCCACTCGATCCGTTGTAACAATATTTATACGATGATAAAGGTTAATTATTCGAATCAATCCAGATATCATTAAGGTTCGCGGGCCCTCACGGTATCGCCTAAAGATATTTATGAATTACCAAATAGCATGGGGTATCACCGCCTAGCACGAACTGTCTTACTAGTACGACCCATCTCTATGGCACGGATCGTCTAATAGCATATGATTGTTGTAAGCCTTACTGGGTTCTCTTATTGTAATTTGGTTGGGTTGATTTCTTATCAATCCTCAGGCTTGAATAGCATATGATTGTTGTGGGGCAGGTGTCAACCTCGTTGGGATGTTACTCTCACACTGTGATGCTACATTTTCCTGCCCTTTTTATTGATGTACTTCATTCCATTTTAATGAAATATATCTTTTTCACTGAAAAAAGGAGAAAAACAACAAATAATTAATGGTTAGAATGGGAAGAGCCAAAGGATATATCACTTATTGCTCACAAATTGTTTCTAGGTAGTAATTTTTGCAGTTTGCACTCCATTTTTTTATGGATGCACTGTAAAATTTATGCTTGCTTTCGTGTTTAAAATTTCACACGAAACGAATACTAATAGACAAAATCTTGGAGTGCCTGAATAAGAAAGTTGAATGTAAAAATCATTTTCCATTGTTTATTTTAGACTAGTTTCATAGAACATTGTTCACTTTACCAAACTAGCCCTAACTTCCTCAACAAAAGTTCTAAGATTCTTGTCGGATGATCCACCTTCCTTTCCAGCTTTCCTTCCCAAATCCTTCCACTTTTTAGCATTGCTTCTCATTTCATCTCCTCCCATCACCAATTCTATGCACTCATTTATCTCACCACTCTCCACAATTCCGTCCCCATTTGTTTTCACTCTTTTCCCTGTCTTCCAAACATCCTCAATAAGTTTTCTGTTTGTCGCTTGGTCGGCCCATTGCGGAAAAGCCACCACCGGAACCCCAGAAATCAAACTCTCCAACGATGAGTTCCACCCGCAATGAGTCACGAAACACCCAATCGACGGGTGTGACAACACTTCCACTTGAGAGCACCACGGCACTACCATCCCTTGTTGCTTCAGTTTCTCTTTGCGACTCAACTTCCCGTCTTCCGTTGCTCTTACCACCCACAAGAAAGGTCTTCCGCATTCCAGCAGCCCGCGCTCAATCTCCTCCATTTGTTGCTTCGTTATAGAAGAATAGCTTCCAAATGCTACGTAAATAACAGATTCACTAGGCTTTGAATTCAACCATACAATATAGTCTTCTGAATGTTGAAAGAGATTTCCTCCGGAAGAAGTGTCAGACGGATCCTCTCCATCCAAGAAAGCCGATGGGATCAACGGCCCAATAGCAACAAAGTTTAGCCTCTCGATTGCTCTTAGAGCTCCGGACTCCAAAGCATCGAAGGAGTTTATGAGTACTTTGGGATTTGTTTCAGTATCAAGTACATCAAAATGCTCATTAATTAGTGGAAGAGCGAAATTAGAAGTGCTCGAAGCAAGCAAAAAAGAAGGAAGGTCGCCTCGTGTGAGCTGTGGCAGTCCTGGTAATTTAACAGACCACGAGGGGTCGTTCGCGTTTTTCCCAATGGACTCTCCATAGCCATTGAAGTAGTAGTAGTAAATACCCAAGATGGTCGCAGGTTGAAGCCAAAGGAGAGTGGAAGGCACCCGAAGGGCATGAGCAACTTGGCCTACCCACGCCATAATTGTGGTGTAGACCACATGAACGAAAGGCTGGCCTCTTTTGGCCGCTGATTTGAGGAGTTCTGCTATGGCCACCGACCCCCGAATCTTTAGCTCCTTCATGTAGCGGTCAGCGTCATCGTGGTTGCTCCACAAGTGAGCGTTGCCGTCATCGTAGCCGTCGGAGAAGCCGGAAAAGGTCACGCCCGGTGGAGTATCGGCGACAGATTTCGTCACGCGTTTGAGCGCGGAAAAGGCAGTTACAAAAGTGACATTGACACCCATCTTGGCAAGGCGCCTGGCGAATTGGAGGCTGGGATTTATATGCCCTTGGCCTGGAAACAAGACCAGCAGGAGTTGAACACAATCGTCCATTTCTTCTTCTTCTTCTTGGGGACTTATGGATGTTACAGGCAAAGCAAAACAACTTGTTTCATAAGTTAGAAAGCTGAGGCCTGATTTATGTGGGCATGAAAATGATAGGGCCAGCGTCCATGACGTCAGTGGTGACGAATTAGGGATGATTGATCTTTTAAAATTTGAAGGGGCTTAGCTAGGCTAATTTACAAGTTGTGGAAAAAGATGGTTGTGATTGTTGAAGTGGTTATACAGCTTAGTTGGTTCGATTCTTGCCTAATGATATCCCCAGTTAGATAGGAAAAATATTAGTGCAGTCGAGAAATGTTACGGACACAAGTGCAAAGAATTCATATTCTAATATGGATGTGTTTGGAACTGGTTGATGTATATGGACCCCACAAATTAATGCACGTAAGACCTATGATGAAGTTGGCCAAACCAACAGAGACACACAATGCGCGAAGAAGAATGAAGAAAGGTAACAAAGAAGGATAGACACAAAGATAAGTACGTGGTTTTTCCAAATGTCTAGTCAAATACATTAACGGCTCATGCCTGTTTTCACCATGTATGAAAACAAGAGAGCATAAAATTGCACCGGCTGCAGTGTATATCTAACCTAGGGTTTAAATCACCATTATTGACGTAACCCTGTCTCAATTTCAGCGGCGCTACCCAAAATAGTCAGCGATGCAAACCCCAATCATGTGAATCAGGCTCAAAAACCCAACTTATACATCAAACGATTCCAAACACAACTTAGTCCGAACATCTATCCCCCTATCGGTTTCAAATACATATTATGAGCTGTCGCTATAGCTATATACAAATGATTTGATACTTGTTGCACCATATAATAGTTGAGAAATAGGTATCTTCGATTTGATTAAGCTAGATAGCTGACGCCTGATTTGATTTATGTGCACATGTGATAGGATAGGGCCAAGGACCATGACATTAGTTGTGATCGACGAATTGGGGATTATTTATCATTTCAAATTTGAAGGGGTTTAGGCTAATCTACAAGTTCTGAAAAAAGAAAAAAAAAAGTGGTAGTGATTGTGTGGTTAATATATACAGCTTGCTGCTTCGGTTCTTGCCTCTTTATATCCCCTGTTAGGAAAAATATTAGTGCAGACGAATAGTGCTACAGACATTGATGTGCGAGTATATATCCTAATACAGATGTGTTCGGAGTGGTCGAATGTGTATGGACCCTGCAAATACATGCGAGACCTATGTTAGAGAAATCGGCCAAATCAACCCAAAAAGATTTTTGCGTGGTTTTGCAAATTAATGTCTAATTGAGTACATCCATATATAGCTTATATCAGTTTTCACCATGCAATCGAATTAAGAGAGTACAAGTTATATGGACTGCGGATCAAAAAAAAGAAGTTAAATGGACTGCTGGGTATGACAAGTATTTAAAAACCTATAGTTTAGCAAGTTACATCGACAGCTGGGGCATTGTCCAAAATGTTTAGCGAAGCTCAACCTATACCGAATTAAGCTTCACAAACCCAACAACCTGCACATCAGATCTACGATTCCAAATACATATGTCGAACATCTATCTTCCAATCGTTTTCCAAAACGCATTACGAATTGTCACAATAGCTATATCAATTAGTGTATTAGATACTTGTATCATAAAATAGATGAGCGAAAGCTAATATTTTGTCACAACTTTTGCCTAAAGAGTTATATTGCACTATGAAATTTTAATTTAAAGCCTATACTGATTGTATATTCCTTCATAATAGCCAGTAAACCGATCTGAATTCCTACACATAATATATCGAACGAATTGTACCGTGCATTTACTAGAGTCCCAGTTGAAGCCAGAGAGTAAACCATTTCACTTGTCTTGACAAAGTAAGAAGAACAGAACAATGACGTCCCCATTCCAATGAAGTAATAGAGACTAAACCATTTCACACTATTACCTTCTTCTTCCTCCTCCTTCGTTTTTTCATTTTTCATTTTCGCATAATTTATGTGGCCGCAATGATTTTGGGTTTTGAAGATACCACTTTACTAATGGCAGTGGTAACAAAAGACAATCAATTATTCATAACAGATCGGAACAGTTAACGATTGTACATGTAGATGCATTTAAGTGCAATGAAGTTGTGGTTCATTAATTCTAACAAACTCTAACGAGCTCTAACCTCATCAACAAAAGCCTTGAGATTCTTGTCCGACGACCCACCTTCCATGGTTGCTTCTCTTGCTAAATCCTTCCACTTCTTAGCATTGTTTCTCATTTCCTCCCCTCTGCCCCCACCTCCCATCACCATTTCAATGCACCTCTTAACCTCACCACCATCAACAATTCCTTCTCCATTTTTCGTCAATCGAACCCCCGTCTTCCAAACATCTTCAATAAGCTTGGCATTTGTCGCTTGGTCTGTCCATTGTGGAAAACCAACAACCGGAACCCCAGAAACTAAGCTTTCCAACGAAGAATTCCACCCGCAATGACTCACAAAACAACCCACGGATGAGTGTGACAAAACCTCCACTTGAGAACACCACGGGACTATCATCCCTTGTAGCTCCAATTCTTCTTTGTAATTCATCTTATCTTCTTCTTTTTCACCATTTTCCTTTCCTCTCATCACCCACAAAAACGGCCTTCGGCAATCAAGTAGGCCACGTGCGACCTCCTCTGTTTGTTGCTTTGGTAAAGCAGAGTAGCTTCCAAATGCCACGTAAATAACAGATTCTCTTGGCTTCGAATCCAACCACTCGATATAGTTGTTTGATTTTTGAAGAAGGTCTCCTCCAAAGGAATTGTCAGATGGATCCTTTCCGTCCAAGAAAGCTGACGGAATTAGTGGTCCAATAGCAACAAAATTTAACTTCTTAATAGCCTGTAGAGCCTCCATTTCCAATGCTTCAAAAGAGTTTACGAGTATTTTCGGATTTGTTTCTTCATCTAAAGTGTCTATATGCTCTTTAAACAAAGGCAGCGCAAATTTATACACATTTGGAGCTAGTAGAAAAGAGGGAAGATCACGGCCAGTGAGCCGGGGCAATCCCGGTAATTCAATTGACCATGAAGGGTCAGAGATTTTACTCTCATTGAGTACATCTCCATAACCATAGAAGGAATAGTAGTAAATATCCAAGATAGTGGCTGGTTGAATCCAAAGGAAAGTGGACGGCACGTGAAGGTCACGCGTGGTCTGGCTTACCCAAGGGAGAAGGGTGGTGTAGACCACATGCCCAAAGGGCTTTCCTTTGTCAGCACTAGAAGTGATGGCTGTTGCCACTGCCTCCGAGCCACATCTCCTTAGGTCAGCCATATAGACTTCAAAATCCATGCCGGCACTGAATCCATCGTTGTGGCCATCCGAGAAGCCGAGAAAGGTCACTCCTCGTTGCACGGCGACGGCACTTTTCGTTATGCGGTTGACGGCAGAAAAGGCCGTTAAGAGAGTGACGTGGACGCCCATTTTCACGAGGCGCTTGGCGAATTGGAGTGAGGGGTTGATGTGCCCTTGAGCAGGAAAGGTTACGAGGAGGATTTGGACACACTCATCCATAATTTTGTTATCAACGGAACAAATAATTGAGAGTCGACGTTCTTATTTTGGGTTTTTTTCCTTTTGTTCTTGGGTGGATTTGGGGTATACTCAAAGAAAAATAAAGTGTTTTTCCAGAGGTTTACAAGCACATGGTATATGGATATATGGGGAGCTCTGACTAGGACATTTGTGGTGGAAAGTTTCATTGGACAGTACGTTCAGCCATTCCCATCCTTACTTTTCAGTCAAAATATTTGGCTCGGCTTTCTATTACTAGCTCATCAAACGTTACTTAGGTGACATGGATTCTTGGTTATTTTGTTTTTGGTTCATCTGTCAATGTTGTCTTGGTAGCTAATGCGCACCTCGATTATTTTTCTCCTCAATTTGGTCAAAAGTGGGCGATGCACGCCGGGGCTAACGAATTCACGAGAGATTTCTCTCTTGCCGTCTCATTGTCTAATTCCAATCAATCTCGAGATGCTTGGACTTACAGCTGATTACCGTTGCCACTGAGTTCCCCTGGATTAATTGGGAATGGAATCTAAGCCAAATTTCGATAGTGTTGACATTACTGTATTTTGTCCTCACTCCCATGACGATTTTCATCTGTGGTTGCTATAGTGCATTCCTGTGCAGTGTATGCATAGGGCGGCACACAACCGTCGATCTCATCAATTAATGGTCCAGATTAAAAATAATTTATTACCAGTAATAGTTTAAAAATACATCGCAACCGTTAATTGATGAGATCAACGATCTGTGTGTCACACAACACGCTGTAGTGCAGCAACTGCATTACTGCGTTTCCCAATCCTGGCTGCCAAGCTCTCGCGTGGATGGGAGCATACATGCAGGTTAATAATAGAGTTAGGTAGGTGCAGAAGTATGCATAATTGTCGATCAATATTGCTTCTTCTTTTTCGACGGTCATGATGCGGGGTCCCAAGGCGTAAGTCTCTCCTATCTTTTTAGAGATTATATTCAATGTCATGAGCCATTTTCTTGTACATCTCGTTGTGATGTCCATATAGTTAGTCACGGATCTCACATCAATAAGTGGTGGTGAAGGAACTTGAGGCACCACGTGGGTTGGCCAGGGGCATTTAATAATTTTTCATTTTCAGGTAGCCCTCTGCTAAACTCAAAAGGACAAATACATCTTCATGTGGATTTTCTATAGGAGATCTAGGGAACAATTGGAAGATGAAGGGAAACTATTATTTTAATGACAGCACACCAAATCAGTGGAAAAATGGTTTCGGAGAATGCCAAACCCAAAGATAACTTAAAACTAAAGTGGTCTTTGATGCCAAACCCAAACCCAAAGAACTTCTTCCTAGTAAATATATAGAGAGAGAAAGTCTAATGAAGCTCTGCACCCATGAGAGATTGAGGTGTTCTCTGTTTTGCCTTGTTTTGGAGAAATCTCGAGGAGGGAGTATTATGCTACTATATATATTCGCGCCTCTGTGTGTGTTTGTTTGGGAAAATTAAACAGAATCAGATGATTCAAATCCTTTTCTTTTTGTATGGGGGAGTGATGTAGTAGAAGTTTTTGTACCAAGTGATCCGAGATTTTGAATAAGATGAGCATGACTCATTTTTTGTTCTTTCGGTGAATCTGCTGGATTTGATTTTTTGGATATCGGGGCGGATCGGATCGGAGGCAGACTCAACTCCGAATCCAATACGATCTCCGAATTTTTTTTTAAAAATAAATCCGAATCCGTCCTGATATCCGAAAATCCGATCCGTTCGGGACGGATTACGGATCGAATACAGACGGACAACCGAGATGGCCATTCCTAGACCAAATTAACACTCCGACAGAGGAAGGTTTTATTGATGATGAAGTTTCCAGTCCTTTCTGTAGCTACCGCCATCAATGGGGGCAGAATGGGGAGGTCGTGACTCACACCCGCAACTCACGTTACTGGAAAAGCAGTATGAAGATTGACTTGCCTGAATTTAAGGGAGATATGATGCCGAAGGAGTTTCTGGACTGGAAGAATACCATCAACAAAATCCTGGATTTCAAAGAAGGCTCTATGCATAGGAGGGTCCCTCGTGTGGCTAGTAGCTAGATTTTGAGGGAGGGCTTCTGCTTGGTGGCAACAACTCAAACAGACTCATGTTGATTATAAGAAAAGGAAAAGATCCGTTCATGGAAAAACTAAAGAAACATTTGCGTTCTTTCGCCGCGTAATTATTCTTTGATCGTGAATCCGAAGAAACTAGGAATATAAGCAGTCTGATAGAGGTGAGTTGTGTTAGAACATGTGTGAACGTTGAGTCCCACATCGGATCAACAGAAAAAGAGTTGGACCTTAATATACAATTGGATAGCTTACTACTTACAAGGCTTAGCCTTTTAAGTGGATATGGGTCATTCAATGTATATTAGGCTCACGTAATGTGGTGGACTCTTTGCCGTTACTTCCATATAAATTGGGCCTTGAGCACGCAGTGGTGGGTCGATGCATCAGATGAACTCCCAATAAATGGTATCAGAGCCGATGATTGATGATCTATGGGAAGACTCTCAGCGCACCATTGAATGGGTTTGCACAGAAGACACTCGTGGAGCGGTATAAAATCCAAAGGTGACTCCTAATGAAGCAAGGTGGCTCGATGTTGGAGTGCTGTATTGGATGGCTCATTGTCGATGGAGTTGACTCGTCGGGGAGCATGGTGCTATTGAATTAAAGAGCACGTTGGCTCTCAATGGAGTTCTCGTCGGGGAGCATTGTGCCAGTGATTAGGCACGTTGGCTCTCAATTGAGAAGACTCTGAATCGATTGAGTGGTGCAGAATAAGCCCAGTTCGGGAGATAGGGTTGAGAGTATTAGATCAGAATCAAGGGGGAGCTTGGATGCAGAGAGAGGTTAAGGCCCAATGTTCGGTTCACACATGAGGGGGAGATTTGTTAGAACATGTGTGAACGTTGAGTCCCACATCGGATCAACAGAAAAAGAGTTGGACCTTAATATACAATTGCATGGCGCACTACTTACAAGGCTTAGCCTTTTAAGTGGATATGGGTCATTCAATGTATATTAGGCTCATGTAATGTGGTGGACTCTTTGCTGTTACTTCCATACAAATTGGGCCTTGAGCACGCAATGGTGGGTCGATGCATCAGATGAACTCCCAATAAACTCAAGTCAAGGTGGAGATTTGTTGGAAATATGCCTTGAATTTGGGATGGTAGAAAAGATATTTGACTTCCTAAAAGATTTGTTTCCTTGTTGGTTTAGACTTTGGGTGCAAGGAATTTTGTTTGGGCAAGTATTGGTTTTAGGAAGGATTCTGTGGCAATAAATATAGCCTTATTCTCTTCATTAGGTTTTGGACTTCTTGAGTGAATCCCTTTGGAGAGGCCCCCAGGGGGTCTCTCATGTTGAAGATTAGATATTAGGGTTTTGGTTTATGCTCTACTGGGTTCCACCTAGGGTTTTAGTATCCCTATCGGGTTCTGCCAGAGATTTGTCCCTAGATATCTGTAATTGGATGCTTCAACAAGAGTTACGGGTATAGCCGACTCTGTGTGTAATCTCCCCGTTTATAGTGGATCTTCTTGCTCTTCTCCCGTGGACGTACCCAGTTTGGGGAACCACGTAAATCTTGTGTTCTTGATTTTCGCTTGTTGTTTTGTTTATATTCTCAATTTCGTGTTCGGCACAACAAGTTGAACTTTAAAACTATTTCCCTCCATAGAGATTCTTATGTGTGTCAACCAATTTTTCGCACAAAATATTTCAAAACATCAAGCTCCAAAAATGGTGCAACGCAGGCTCTTTTTACAAAATTATATATAACAAGAAAAAAGAACAATATTTAAGCCTGAGATAGTCCCTCTTTTTGAACAAACAAATTTGAGAATTAATCTCATTTTTTCATTGTTCAGTAACAATTCTCTTGCCCTAAGGCTTATAACAATTGTTTATAATTGTAGCAACTCTAGAATTAAAAAGGAAACAAAATACTCCGTACTAGGAAGTAACCATAATTCTTGTAGAATAAGAAAACATAAAATAGGAAACAGACTCAACCTAAATTAGAAAATTCAATAACTCCATATTAGTAATCCCAATTTTAAAAATCCTAACAAAATATGAAAAATTAAATAAAATACTAGTAAACTTCTAATTTTTTATGAAATCTAATCTGCATCATCCTAACCAGCTTGAAGAAACTCATCCTCGAGTTTATATAGTTAATCGTAATTTGTCCACATCAAGCTTGTACTTCAAATTTATTTTTTCTAACCAAAATCGATCTAAACAAAACACTACAAGAAAAATTGCATTAGGTGATGAATGAAAATCGTCACAAATAATATAGGTGATGAAAAAAAAATTGCCGACTAAAGGTTGTCGAGGATTCCTACCTAGTAATGAAAAAAAATCTCACTTTCTTGCTCCTGCTGGGTTTTGAACCTAAGTCTCCTAAATTTTGTGCGCAAGCTTTAACCTACTACAACATATACACTTTTCAGCATATTTTTGAAATATTTAATATATAAAACATACATTTAACATTAAAATATATTTTGAATAGTATTTTGAACCATTAAACATTAAATTTAGCAATTTTGATAAACATAAAAGTCGTAGCTCTTTATGTTATTATTTTGAACCCAATTTAAATTATCTCAATCGGAGTTCTGAGCAAAGAGTTATGCCTAAAATATATTTGTTGACAAAGTATAATTCATAAATTTTGTCACCAAAGGTATCCATTAGGCGACAAAATAAATCGCTAAAAACGTAAAAAAAAAAAAATGAAAATATTTTTCATCTCCAAATTGGTCCATTTGGCGACGACATATTTTTTTGGTCACCAAATAGTTATCTTCGGCAATAAAAAATAATTTCATCTCCTTTTTTACTCATTTGGGGACGCAAATTTATTTCTTAGCCAAATAGGTACCTTTGGTGACGAAAAATCTTTTTCATCGCTAAATAGTTATAATTGGTGACGAACTAATTTTGGTCGCGGAAGTTGTCAAAACAGTGATGAATTTATTTTTTTGTCATCAAATATATTCATTTAGTAACGAAATTAAATTTTGTCACTACTTTTTCGTCACTAAACATACTTTTTCTTGCAGTGAAAGTCTGAAAAGTGTGAAGAAATAATTTCCTTCAGAACAAATCTACCTTCCTCCTAGATCGAAATATAAGGACTCTTGCTTATAGTATTTTTAATAAACTCCCAAAACGGATTAACAAATTTATTACGTACTCTGGTCAACTTCACCATCTTCAAGCATTAATTTTAACTTCTTTTGTTTGTAATAACTTTTGAAAAAATTTCAAAATAGCACCTGACTTTTCACGCAAATCAAGCATAAACACCTGACCTTTTAATATTATCAAAAAAATACCTGACCTATTTAAAAATCCATCAATTTTCCACCCGCTGTTAACTTTCCATCCAAAATCAAACAGAAACGCTGAAATGGCCTACACTTGGCCATTTGGAGGGAAACCAATATGCATTTTGGGAGAAAAATACATTATGCTACTGATTTCTCCCGCCAAAACCCATATGTGGGGCCATGGAGTTCCAATAACTATTTTTACTTTTTCTATAACTTTTAGTTTTGTTTTTCTTTTCTTTTCTTTTTTTCACGTTTGTTAGTTTTGCTCTAACCTTTTGTGACTTATTGATTTGTCTTAACAAGTCGAATCAGAAAAGTATATAATTTTTTTTTACTTTTACCCAAATATTTTAGGAAACAACCACTTTTAAGTCAAAAAATGACTATTTCACAAAATATTTGGGCAAATATATAGTTTTTTTTACTTTTCTAATTCATCTTAACCAGACGAATCAGAAAACAAAAAAGGAATATTTAAATATTCGTCTTCTTTATCCATACTATGTAAGAATTCATCCCAGGTAATTTAAATAGTTATGATTTCATCCCCATCTTAAAATAATTCCAGAACTGCCCTTATATATATATATATATATATTATTAGTAAATAATTTAGGATGAAATCTAAAAGCTAGGGTCTTAACCATTATTAGAGATACTAATCCCAAAAATCAAATCCCGTAATTGACGTCATATCCCATAATTAATGGAATTTGTTTGCCCCATAATTAATGCTATTTTTTTGAAATGTTATGGGTTTTCAAGTTTCGCCCAGAAATCATGATTTTGGTTTATTGTTTTTCATGATAAATTAACCATGAAAAACATGGTCAGTTTGAATATTGTGCATGTTCCAAAAATTTTCTTAAGATCATTTTGCAAAAAATAAAAACATGGTCAATCCACCATGTTTTAAAAAAGGGCTATTTTCCCGGAATGTTATGGGTTTTCAAGTTCTGCCGAGAAATCATGATTTTGGTTTATTATTTTCATGGCAAATTAACCATGAAAAATATGGTCAGTATGAATATTGTATATGTTTTCAATATATTTTATGAGGATTTTGCAAACAAAAAAATGGTCAATCCACCATGTTCCAAAATGTTTCATGATAATACGTGGTATAAATGAAAAAATAAATATGATTTTCGAATGTAAATAAGTGAAATTTGGTTATTACGAATCTTTTAAGTTTTGAAATCATCTTTCATAATTATCTCCCGTAATTATTGAGATTGAATCCCACTAAATGAAATGGTTGAATCCCACTAAATTAAAAAATGGTTGAATCCCACTAATTTAGGATGTCAATTTAATAAAACATATATGAATATATTATTAAAAGGGTAAGATAGGTAATTCACCATCTGAAAGGATGAAAACATAACTGTTTAAAATGACCAGGATGAATTCTTAAGTGGGATGAGATCTGAGGATGAATATTTAAGTCTCCCAACAAAAAAAGTGAGGCACAAAACTAAGAAACACAAAAAAAAATTTAAATAAAAACAAAACTAAAAAAAAGTTAAGTGGAATGGGAATGTCCCAAAATCCCCAAACATCTCATTCTTCTCCTTCATTTGCCTCACACCATCTCAAGCTCTGCCGAAAAAAATTGCACATAAATTTGATCCCCAAAATGTGCAATAACCAGTTCAACAAAAATAAACAGTTACAATAACCGATCGAGATGAAGTCTTATAAGCATTACTCCCTTAACAAGCTATTGGAACTCTATGGCCCCTTAGGTGGGTTTTGGCTGGAGAAATCAGTACAGTAATATGTTTTTCCCCCAAAATGTATATTGGTTTCCCTCCAAATGGCCAGATGTAGGCATTTCAGCATTTTCGTCTGTTTTTTGGATGAAAAGTTAACGGCAGGTGGAAAATTGATAGGTTTTTAAATAGGTTAAGTGTTTTTTTGATAATATTAAAAAGTCAGGTGCTTATGCGTGATTTGTATGAAAGATCAGATGCTATTTTGAAATTTTCCCATAATCGAACTTTTTATTTTCATTTTTTATAATTTTCTCCACTGATTTTTCGTCAAAACCTAGTGCTTAATTACTCTAATCCACTATTGTATACGGAACAATATTTGAAGTAAAAGGCCACTCAATGGTAGCCTCATCCACCACATCAACCTTTAATTTAGGGATTTTTTTCGTGTCATACTCCCTGGAACTCAGAAAAGTTGATCATTAGACCAGATTCTCAAAGTTGCGGATCACGTTTAGGAATCTTGACCGCACATGTCCTATCCGTCAGACTAATGGTTATAGGCTAGCCAAATGTTAATTTGGTGATAGAAGCTTAAGACCTCCTCGTCCCTCTCGACCTTCAGCACGTATGTCCTCTAGCCATAGTCAGGATTGGAATTAGGGCTCTAATGCCAACTAATGCAGGGAAGAATATTGAAAAAGAAGAATGCAAAATAAGGACACTCCCAAACAAGTATGAATTAGAGATACTCCCTCTACGAGTACACAATAATAAGAAAACTCTTAATTTTCATTAATAAAAAGCATAAAAAACCAACGTGCCCTAAGCCTTAGATCCTTATTTCTAATAGTACGAAACCTGAAACAAAAGAATCTAGGAAAGTAGCAAGATACAACATTTTGACGGAATTAAAACATTTCAAATAAAAATAATAAGCTTAAATTAATTAAAATAAAATACGACTTTTTCGACTTCACCCTGCATCACCTTATTGATGGGCTGGATTGCATCACCTTATTGATGGGCGGGATTGTGGTTCGAATAGTCTAAAACAAGCTCTAATGAGCTCTAACCTCATCAACAAAAGCCTTGAGATTCTTGTCCGACGATCCACCTTCCATAGTTGCTTCTCTTGCTAAATCCTTCCACTTCTTAGCATTTTTTCTCATTTCCTCCCCTCTGCCCCCACCTTCCATCACCATTTCAATGCACATCTTAACCTCACCACCATCAACAATTCCTTCTCCATTTTTTGTCAGTCGAACTCCCGTCTTCCAAACATCTTCAATAAGCTTGGCATTTGTCGCTTGGTCTGCCCATTGTGGAAAAGCCACCACCGGAACCCCAGAAACTAAGCTCTCCAACGAAGAATTCCACCCGCAATGACTCACAAAACAACCCACAGAGGAGTGTGACAAAACCTCCAGTTGGGAACACCACGACACTATCATCCCTTGTCGCTCCAATTCCTCTTTGTAACTCGCCTTATCCTCTTCTTCTTTTTCACCGTTTCCCTTTCCTCTCATCACCCACAAAAATGGCCTTCCGCAATCAAGAAGACCACGTGCGACCTCCTCTGCCTGTTTCTTCGCCAAAACAGAGGTGCTTCCAAATGCCACGTATATAACAGATCCTCTTGGCTTCGAATCCAACCAATCGATATAGTCCTTTGATTTTTCAAGAAGGTCTCCTCCAAAAGAAATGTCAGATGGATCCTTTCCGTCCAAGAAAGCTGACGGAATTAGTGGTCCAATAGCAACAAAATTTAACTTCTTAATAGCCTGTAGAGCCTTCGATTCCAATGCATCGAAAGAGTTTACAAGTATTTTCGGATTTTTTTCTTCATCTAGAGCATCTATATGCTCTTTATACAAAGGCAGCGGACTTTTATACGCATTTGCAGCACTTAGAAAAGAAGGAAGATCACGGTCAGTGAGTCGTGGCAATCCCGGTAATTCAATTGACCATGAAGGGTCAGATATTTTGTTCTCACTGAGTACATCTCCATAACCATAGAAGGAATAGTAGTAAATATCCAAGATGGTGGCTGGTTGAATCCAAAGGAGGGTGGATGGCACATGAAGGTCACGCGCAGCTTGGCTTACCCAAGGGAGAAGGGTGGTGTAGACCACATGCAGAATGGGCTTTCCATTGCCACCACTAGCAGTGATGGCTGTCGCCACTGCCTTCGAACCGCGTCTCCTCAAGTCCGTCATGTAGGCTTCGAAATCCATGCCGGCAGTGAAGCCGTCGTCGTAGCCATCAGAGAAGCCGAGAAAGGTTATGCCTTGTGGTGCAGCGGTACTTTTGGTTATGCGTTTGATGGCGGAAATGGCCATTAAGAGAGTGACATGGACGCCCATTTCCACTAGGCGCTTGGCGAATTGAAGCGAAGGGTTGATGTGCCCTTGAGCCGGAAAGGTTACTAGGAGGATTTGAGCACTCACGTCCATAATTTTATTGACCAAGAACAAATAGAGAGTGGAAATTCTTATTCTGTGTTTTTTTTTTCGTCCGAATCAGTTCTTATTTTGGGTTTTTTCCCACTTGTTCTTAGGTGGATTTGGGATATACTAAATAAGAATTTGAACTTAGCATTGGCTTTTCCAGAGGTTTACAAGCACATGGTAGGGTAGCTCTGACTAGGACATTTGTCGTGGAAAGTTTCAGTCAATTATTTGGCTCGGCTTTCTATTACTAGCTCATCAAATGTTACTCACGTGACATGGATTCTTGGTTTTTTTGTTTTTGGTTCGTCTGTCAATGTTGTCCTGATAGCTAACGGGCAACTCAATTATTTTTCTCACCGATCTGGTTAAAGACGCTCCATGTCTGAGCTAACAAATTCATAAGAAATTCCTTTTTTACCGCCTGGTTATCTGATTCCAATCAATCTCGAGATGCTTGGACTTACAGCTGATTCCCGTTCCCACTGATTTCCCTGCATTGGGAATGGAATCTAAGCCAATTAATTCAGTGGACACTTGATAGGGAGTTGACATTGCTGTATTTTGTCCGCACTCCCGTGACGATTTTCATCCGTGATTTGGTATAGTGCATTCCTATGTAGTACGTGTATAGAGCGGCACACAATCGTTAATTTCATTAATTAATGGTCCAAATTAAAAACAATCTATTACTAGTAATAGTTTAAAAATACATCGCAACTTTTTTTTTGAATGGCGAAAAAGGGATATTGTATTAATAAAGAAAACCTACACCACGGCAATCAAAAGCTATTCAAGCTCCAAGAATTGATAAGAAATTAATCCGAACAAAGCCCAAAAGAGCCACCCCAAAAGGAACCAAAGAAACAACGCCAAAACCACATGAAGACACCCCCGGTCACCCACAAACAAAGATACCCCCACCCCCCACTCAGGACAAGACACCTCTCTACCCAAAAACCAAAACACACCCCACCAAAGCCCTACCCCAAGAAGCACAGAAAAAGAAAACTAGGTCTGCCCTGCCACTTTGTCAGCTCTGTCCAAGTCTTCAGCTACCATATCTGCAACTTTGCTTATGACTCCATCCTCCTAACCATCATACCCCAATCCCATAATCTTGTTGCAGGACCAAATTGCTTGTGCTTTGTCAAGAATTATTCTGTTTCTGTTAATGACTCCATCTGAAGAGATAGATGCAGAGAGTGCTAGGGCTGCAACGGCAGACCTATACATCGCAACTTTTGATTGATGAGATTGACGAACCGTGTGCCACACAACATGATGTAGTTCACCAGCTGCACTACACTGTTTCCGAATCCATGCAAGTGGCCAAGCTCTCTTTTTGATGGGAGCATACATGCAGGTTAATAAAGTGAGGTAGGTGCACACGTATGCATAATTGTCGACGCGCGAAGGACATCAAAAGCATCTAATCACGTGTCTACCTAATAAAAATCGGATGTCGCGATCAACGTTTTGGCCAGTTTTTTATTTATTTATTTATTTTAGAAATCCAGGGTGTTCTGCCTAGTCGGGGTGTTCGCAGTCCGGATCGGATTCCTAAAAATTAGAGGACTGAATCACTAGTCATGGTTTTACAAAATGAAATCCGTGTCCGGACCAAAAGTCCTACAATTCTGTTCCAATTCAATCCGTGACTCGCAAATCAGTTACTGTTTTATTCGCGGATCATGTTTCAAAACAAAAACAATTCCGAAGGTTACAGAAACACTGATTGACTATATCAAGATACATGCATGTTTGTGTTCCATTTCATACATACATATATGCATTTATGTATTATACATGTAAGTAACGAGAGAATTTCATATTCAAAAGCGAAAGAAAACAGTTACCGAGCAGATTGTGGTTAGGATGATTCCATTATTAAGGTAAAATACTAAAATTGGTAAAAAAAAGTTTTAATAATACTAAAACATAATGTTACTAGCTATTGTCTACACACACACATATATTATTTATATAAAATAAATATCTCACAGTCTGATTCGGTGAATCCACAATTTTGTAATGAAAATCTGTGGATCGACCGCGAGTCACGTTTTCTAATTTTTCAACCCGTGTCTTAATTCACGGACAAAATCCAAAAGGTATGGATCGTATCGGTTCAGACCGGTTCATGGTTCACCGGATTTTTTTGCACAGCCTATGTCCTGGCCAGTTGGCGTGCACCTCGGACTAATCCCAATGGCCCCTTCTACAACCGTTTGACATGTTTACATGTGGGGGTGAGATGGCCTCAAGAGTTGTTGACAATGAGAAATTTTGGCCAACTTATGTGCACTTCGACTATTTTCCTTTCCTTCTGGTTAAAGGCAGACCAACTGATCAAGAGGTTCATGCTCTGGGACTATGGAATTCACTAGATAGTTTTTCTTACAACGTGGCCCCAAGGGATTGCAAAAGTGTTTTTTTTTTTTTTTTGGTAAAGCTTTTGGAAAATAGTTATATAGTGCATGGTGTTGCAGATTTGGTTTTTCTGTGGACTGGAACTTTTACTAAACCTTTTTTACTTTAATTAAGTTATTCACAGTACTAGACTAAATTTTTTTTGTCAATTTAATTAAATTGATTTCACTAAACTATAACATTCAACATATTTTCTTACACTAACCTAACACATTGTCTATAACTTCTAGTTTAATGAAAACTACTTAACTACAAGTAATTGATTACTAGAAGTTGTCTAGCTTACCCAAAAGATACTTTAATTTGGTCCTAATATTGAAGCGGATCTGATTTCCTACATTATATTGGGATGAAGCACCAAAACAACGCTATGGAAGAGTAAAAAAAAAAAAAGTATCTTCATTTATTCGTAAACCATTTCTCTTTATGATAACTTAAGTGTTTGAGCCAGCTTAATTACGCATGCTTCAACTAATCATTGGGACCAATAGCACTGCCAGTACTTGCGGAGTCCCAATTAAACCTGATAGTAAACCATTTCCCGTACCCCTTCCATTGGTAGGATTAGATTAAGTCCAAAAAACTTAAACATCTAGCTAGACACACTTTTTGTTGATTAGAAAAGGAAAAAAATAATAATAATTAATCGTACGTCCAACTAGATACTTTCTAGCTACTATTTCCTCTACTTTTTCCTCATTTTCTTTTTTTCCCTTTTCTTATTTTTAAAATTAATAGGGCCACAATGATTCTGGGTTCTGAAGATACAACTTTGCTAATGGCAGTGGTCACATAAGACAATCTAAACCAAACAGTCCGAACAGGATTATTCATAACAGATCGGGGCAGTTAACGATTGTATGCAGAAGGATTTAAGTGCAGTGAAGTTGTGGTTCAATTCCTATCAAGAATAAGTTGATGCCCTTATGATGCACGAAAGCATATTAAAAAAAAGAACGGCGCAACAAGAACAATCATGAATGAATATGAGCTAAAGGTACTCACTATACCCGGCCGGGAAAACCATGAGCACTTAGCAAAACCAGAGCTTGGCTTTTTTAAGGTATTTGGCTCTCTCTTTTTTTTCGGTCAAACGGAAATTCCGGTATTTGGCTCTTTGACTGGGATGCAATCAAATGTGCATTTTTTTTATCATCTTGCTCTTAATTGAATTTAATCCACAAAACAAGAATATTCATCACATTAACTACATTAATGGATAGTGGGCTAGCTTCAGAATCATTTTCCTCGGGCAAAACTATTCTTCCAGTTTAATTCTTGAATTGCAACATGCGCACACCTGCAACTCACCTCAGCATCATTCTGTAAGACCTAACCCTCCAACAGATGAAGGTTTTCCTAATGAAGAAGTTTCCAGTCCTTATTGTCGCTACTGCCATCCACGGGGGCAGAATAGGTAGGTCGTCGTTCACACCTGCAACTCACGTTACTGGAAAAGCAGTATGAAGATTGACTTGCTTGAATTTAAGGGAGATATGATGCCGAAGGAGTTTATGAACCGGAAGAATACCATCAACAAAATCCTGGATTTCAAAGAGGTCTCTAAGCATAGGAGGGTCTCTAAGCTCCCAAAGTGGTGCAACGCAGCTTCCTTTTACGAAACTATATCTAATAAGAAAAAAGAACAATATTTAAGCCAGAGGTACTCCCTCTTTTTGAACAAAAACAAATTTGAGATTTAATCTCATTTTTCATTATTCAGTAACAATTCTCTTGCCCTAAGGCTTACAACAATTTTATATAATTGTAGCAACCCTAGAATTGAAAAGGAAACAGAATACTCCATACTAGGAAGCAACCATAATTCCAGTGGAACAAGAAAACATAAAATAGAAAACAGACTCAACCTAAATTAAAAAATTAAATAACTCCATATTAGTAATCCCAATTTTAAAAATCCTAGCAAAATACTAAAAATTAAATAAAATACTAATAAACGGCAAGTTTTTTCCGAAATCTAATCTACATCATCCTCTCCAACTTGAAGAAACTCGTCCTCGACTTTATATAGTTCAATTCACTGTAACTTGTCCACATACTTCAAATTTATTTTTTCCAACCCAAAATGTAAACAAAAATGTGAAGAAACAATTTCCTTCGAAACAAATCTACCTTCCTCCCGGATTGAAATACGAGGACTCTTGCGTGTAGTCTTTTTAATAAACTCCCAAAATGGACTAACAAATTTATTACATACTCTGATCAACTTCACCATCTTCAAGCGCTGTAACTTCTTCAGTTTGTAGATTTCATTTTCATCAACAATTTGATGATGCTAGGTGGATTTCTTGTAATTCATTAGTCAAATTCTAGAACCTCTGGATTGCATGAGTAAAGGTCACGCCAAGCTAGAGATGAGAGAGAGATATCGAGAGTAAGTGAGAGAGAGCGGCGACAATAGTAGAAAGGAAGATGGTGGATAGATACCGATGATTAAAAATCGTCGGGCTCAGATGGGTGATAAGTCCAGGAGCAAGGAGATTTTTACGCTGTTTGTGGACAACATCCTAGAGGGTAAGGACCGACAATGGCTGCTGAAAACATTTAAGATGTTCGGAGTGGTTAAGGATGCATTTATCCCTAGGAAAACAAGTAAATGCACAGGAAATAAATTTGGGTTTGTCAGATATGATGGTCTGATCTCTGCGGGCATGGCAGTCTCAAGAATGAATGGTATTTGGGTCGATAATATGAGATTGTTTGTTAATGAGGCTTGCTTTGGTCAAGATGAGGTAAGACTGAAACAGAGAGTGCCTAGATTTGAAGTGGCAAGGAAGCAGGTGCTCAACTAGGGGAATGACCTTAGCCCTATTCTAAAGGAAAGGCAAAGCAAGTAGAAGGGTAAGCATGGAGTGACTTAGAGGGGTAGGATGTCCGGGAAGTCCTTTGCACGCGCAGGTTGTGGGAGGTGAGTCTTCCAAAACAGGGGAGGTTATGGAACAGAACTTGGTCCTAAAAATTTGTCCCGTCGGTAAGAGGTGGCTTGATAGGACTGCAGTGGCGATCATGCATAGAGTGGAGTCCATGATGACTTTCAAAGTCAATTTTAGTTCGGAAACCAATAAGGTGGCGCAGTTTAGAGCCATGAGAGGAAGATCAGTTCTGATAACTTTTCAAAGTAAGGAAATAGGGATGATCTCATCAAAGGACCTTGGATGAAACAGTGATTTCGGGAGGTTAAACCTTGGAGAGGAGAACCAGCCAGCCATGAAAGATTTGTGTGGCTTAGTTGTTTTGGAATTCCACTCAATGTTTGAACGCGACAACATTCAAACAGATTGGTGAGCTATGGGGCCATTTCATTAAGCTTGATGAGGAAACCTTAAGGGATTCTTCCTTTGCAAAAGGTAAAATAATGATAGCTACGGAGGAACCTCTTAAAATTGATAAATGGATCCAACTGGAGGTGCAAGGGTTGATATACGACGTTCTCATTAAAGAGGATTTCACTTGTGTAAATCCTGAAGATCTTGCGGAATCTTCATTAGCAAATCCTTGGGCTACGGGTCTGAAGATGAAGTTACAGAAGCAAGGGATAGCAAGAACGGAGGAGAAAGATGACGATGACGTGGAGTGCCTTGGGACATCATCAACCAATGGGAGAGGGGTGGTATGCAGAGGCCCAGATAATTTTAATTATTGAAATGTTTATTAAATGCTTAATTGAGAAAATATGTATTATTTGGTGGTTAATTGAATCGAGAATTTAAGTGAAAGAATAGAAATTTGAGGGAGTGTGTGTGTGATATAAAGATATAGGGGTATATATATAGGGGGTGTATAGAGTGTAGGAGATAATTTTCTCCCATTTCTCTCTCTCTCATCCGTCCTCTCTCCCTCTCCCCTGCCGACTCTCTCTCCCTCTTGCTCTCTCTCACAAAACTTCACTCCATCTCTCAAGAACTTCAAGAATCAACCTCACTTCGATCTTCCAATCGCATTCTTGAGCTTGAAAATCCTTGTGTCAAGCTTGGAGTGAAGTTTTGAAGTTCATGGAGGCTAGGGCTTGTTCAAATCTTGTAGATCTTGGTTTTCGTCGTGAGGTATGGACTTTTTTACCTCTTTTTTGTGTTTATATGTTGATTAAATGTGAAAATCAAGCTTTGATCGTCCCCCCTTGTTCTCTAGAAAGCTGTCAAAAAAGTGCAGAAATCGCCCGAAAATCGCCCAGGGATCGATCCCCAAGTATGAGGGATCAATCCCTCATTTCAGCTTTGGAATTTTTCACCTAGGGGATCAATCCCCATGAGAGGAGGGATCGATCCCTCCCCTCTTTGGACAGTTCTGATCTTGTTTTTTGTTCCCTTGATCATTTTGACTCCCGATCCCTTCTAAACCCTTTTGGATACTTCCTAACCTGTCTCAAGCATGTTCAATTGACTTTCTATGATTCATTGATGTTATCTTTGATCCCTTGGCCTTCCATTAGTAGGGAACGAATAGGTATTTACTTGATTAAAACCACCTTAAAATGAAAATTATTGATTGCTTAATTACTATAGAGTATTTATGACATGTTGGTGCATTGTTGACATAACGTATGATGCTTCATGTATGAATGTGATCATGAGAAAGTCCTAGTTGCATATTGAGTAATAAAGTAGTTGTTTGGGTCGGAAGTTGGCATAGACAGTCTCGTAACGCAAGGGGTGGTAATATGGTAACCCTCATGGTGTATACTATAAAGCAAGAGGTGAAAATATAGATGGTGGAGATTAGTGATAGTGAGTCATGTCGAAATCGTGGAGTTGCTTGTTTTTATGAACAATGTGGCTAATTGTTGATAATGGCATGTCCTAGAACGATTGTTGTGAATGATCGGCATCCCTTTGAGTTGATTGCTATTCATTGATTGAGCTACACCTTCATGTCTTCCTTCTTTTGCATTTGTCATCATGTTTGCACTTAGAATTGATAAAGATTTTCCTACTGGACTAGTGTAGCTTAACTCAATCTTTCTTTTTAGGTTTAAACGCTGGATAATAGCTAGTATGCATTGTGTGCTTAGAAGTGAAAGACTTTTTGGAAGCGAAAGACTTTTTGGAAGGTAACTTCGATCATTAGTTACTTAATCATCTTTGTAATTGTTTTTCTTTTGATAAAAAATGGGTTTGTAACTATTCATTCAAGAATTTCCTTTTGACTAAACCGTTTGCAATTTAACAACTTGTGTGTATTTGTACTTATGCTTATTTGGGGCCGGAGTGCCAAAGTTGTAATTCTTTAAACTTGAGGACTTGTTTCGTAAAGTTAAACAGGTGAGAACTCTTTTGGGTATTATTTATCTTATAAGAGGATCTTTTATCGAAATGATTACTTTATTTATGTTAAAAATCGAGAGCGTAATATGGTAGGTTCACTGAGCCCACAGAAGGACTGTGCAGCTAAGGCCCCGTTCCAGAACACCTTCTTAAAAAATAAGTACTTATTTCACATTTTCAAACTCAAAAATAACGTAAATGAAAAATAATTTTTTGATTTTTTTTACACCGTATAAAAGATCTCGATGAGATCTATCAAACTAGATCCATATTGGTAGGAAAATTATTTGCGTAAACCCATTATTTTTGAGCTTGAAATTGCCTTCTTAAAAAATAAGTACTTATATTGAGTACTGGAACGGAGCCTAAGTTGGCAGAGTTGTAGAAGAAGGAAAAAGAACTGGAAGGGGTTGGGGGCCATAAGCATTATGTAGAGAAGCATTTAATGCTTGACAAAGATGGGGTTATGGTGCAATCAAGGATTTTGAATCCATTGAATCCTTTGTAGCGGATTCGGTGGGCCAGTCTAAACATTTGAATGCTAATTTGGGCTTGGGCGTCAAAGTCGACATTGGCCTGGTGCAAAAAAGGAGCTGACCTTATTTTAGCCCAGGAGGTTTCAAAGTCGAACCCATAGGAGGGCTGGACTGGCTGGGCCGATTGTAGCATTAGGAGATGCGGATGTTAGAGTGGGTCCTCTAGCTATTGCTGCTAGTGGGCCTTCAGCCCAAAGATCGACCCGTGAGGAGGAGCCTGCTTTAACTCAATCCCATGGGAGTCATGGACTGGCCGAAGAGAATGAGCTGCGTCTTGTCAAGTATCCTTATCCTTATCTTTATCCTTACTCGATGACAAGGGGTGATCTATCGGAGGCGCTCGAGAGGGTGTGTAGAGACCCGTAAATTTTCTTATTTAATTTTAATGTTTATAATTGAGGAAAAAGGTTGAAAATGTCGTAAATGTGGATATGGAGGTTAAATGTGAAAGAAGTTGAAAATATTGGGTGCTAGTGTAATTGTGCATGTGTGAGTCGTGTATATCTCCTGGGTTTTTTTTTTTTTTTTTTTCCCATTTCTTTTCATCTCTCCCAGCTCTCTCTCACTCTCTCACACAATCACTCAAAACCCATACCAATTAACTCCCAAACCATTTTCTACTTGCATTTTGGGACTTGTATCTCGTTGGATAAGGTTTGGTTCGGAGTATTTTCGCTTGATTTGAATTCCAGAAGCTAGGGCTTACACAATCTTCTTGAATTCGGTTTGGATACTCGAGGTGGGAAATTCTACTTCTCTTTATATGTTATTTGGGTTCTCTTATGTCTTATTTGAGTATTTTCATGTTTTGTTTGAGCTTCTATTGATTGTTGTTTGGTCTGGATCAAAATCTGTTATCTGATGAAAAATCGTCAAAATTTCGAATTCCTACCCGTAAGATATTTTCCTTTACCGGTAGAACTTTGTGGTCTTAAAAATGTGTACTCACTGTCTTGTGTTTGTACCAAGAAGACTTGCTACCTACCGGTAGGACTACTAATTTTTCTCACCTACCGGTACGCTTTTTATTTCTACCAGAAAATTCTTGTGGACCAAAATTTGTTCCTTCTGTTTGGATTTCTACCGGTAGATTCCCAAATCCTACCGGTAGGCCACCAGTCAATTATCAAATTCTCTGATGCCGTTGAAATCTTTTTCCTTCCTATAGCCTTTGACCATTCTATGGGTATAAATATAACATATATACATATAATAAGACAAGTAATTGACAGCCATGTTTGCCTTGAAAATTTACGGGAAATGCACCTCGGGATACTCAAATTGGTGGAATCATGAAATGATACAAATGAGCTTCTTGCACGACATTTTTACAAACAATACGCTTGAGCTTGCGAATGACGCGCGAACATTCGGGGCCCATTGACGGGTGGGTGCCTGACAGGGGATATCAGGGTCCCATAATTAGCCTGGCAGCAACTAATACTCAAAATAATTACTCAAGGCCTAACCTTCAAGGTGGGTGCTTGGCAGTGGATATCAGAGTCCCAAAATTAGCTTGGCAGGAGCTTCGGCTCAGACACACAAACGACACGACATGTTGAGACATAAACTGAGCGGGTATGGTTTATGGGTTGAATAAAAGATAGATCGGAGATTTTGGGACACTCGTTCATGATAATTATGCTTCCTCCATTGTCTTGATTTTTCTATCATTCGTTCATTCGTCTCGCTCATTTGCATATAGAGTTTGCGTAGACTTTTTTACTGGGTTAGTGTAGCTCAAGCCTTATATTATTTTCAGGTGCTAACCCAAGACCATAGCTTACATTGCTTGGCGTGCTTAGAGTGTGGACATTATTTTTGAAAACTAACCGAATGAGTTACCTATTCATCTTTGTAAATTTATTTTGAAAAATGTATTTGTAACTTAAATTGTAATTTTTTAGACTCGGAATATTGTAACCACTAATTCTCTTTCGAACTTCGCTACATATGATAATTTGGGGCCATCGAGCTGATATTGTAATATTTTGGAACCGTGTGAACTTGGAAGCGTAATTAAGGGAATGAGAACACAGTGGTCTTTTGGGTACCGTACGGATATTTATGAGTATTCTTATTATGTAAATTATTTATAATTATGTTAAAAATCGAGGACGTGACAGAATGGCTTTCCGTACGTGGTGGGTTCATAACCAGATCGAGGTGAGTTCATCTCAGATTCCCAGTATCAATCTTTTAGTAGATCTTAATGATGCAGCTTGTAGGAAGAGAAGGAGACGGCAACTCTCGAATCTCTTTCTCATCCAAGAGGAGATGGGGAAGGAGTCCAGTCGTGGGACCTGCTCACCATCCTCATCATCTTCTTTAGGTGAGACCTTACAAAGTTCTTCTCTTATTGTTAGAGAGGTCAGAGCAACCATGGCGGTTGGTGCTGAGATGGGTGTATGATATTCAACTGCGGATGAGTAGTTTCTTAAAAGGATGATTGAATCAGAAAATGAGGAATACCTCCGCTCGCGGGAGAGGGAAGGAGAGTCTTAATTAGTGGGGCTGGTTTTGCGGTGAATCCTTAAATCATCAGTTTTAATGCAGATTATTTCTTGAAATATTAGGGATATAGGGAGCTAAATCAATAAAAGGTTTCTTTATAAGCTTATCAGGAAGAGGAAACCAAATATGGTGTGTTTGCAAAAGACTAAACTGGAATTGGTAGATAGGTTAGCTATTCAAAAAATTTAGGGACGTAATAATATTGATTTCACTTGCTCTAGCTCGGTCGGTGCCTCTGGGGTTTAATCACTATTTGGAAAAAGGAATTTCTCAAAGTTACGAATACTATTATATAGAGGTCATTTATTCTACTTTAGGGAGTTTTGTTTGATAACTTCCCTTGTATAATGGTGAATGTTTATGCTAGTCATAGTGATTTGTGGGAAGAACTGGTGAGGCTCAAAGCAAACTTCACTGATCCATGGTGCTTTAGGGGAGATTTTAACGAAATTAAAGCTGTTTTTGAAAGAGTGGGGTGGCTAAACATGGACAGGGGGATGAGGGATTTTCTTGAGTTCTGCAATACCATGGAACTCATTGATCTTCCCATACTTGACAGGAAATACACTTGGACAAACTTTCAAAATCAAGCAATTCACAGTCGTCTGGATAGGTTTCTATGTTCTCAAGACTGGATTATGAGGTTCAAAGTACTTCAATGGGGACTACCAAGACTGATCTCTGACCACTATCTTGTTATGATTCTAGATGATAGTCGTGATTGGGGCACAAAGCCTTTCAGGTTTATGGATATCTGGTTGTCCAATCCCAATCGCTTGAAGATTGCTAAAGAGACTTGGAATAATGTTCAGGTGACTGGCTAAGCAGGTTTCATTATCTTCAGAAATTGAGGGCGATCAAGGTTAAGCTGAAAGTGTGGAATAAGAAAGAATTTTGGGATATCAACTCTACCCTGCTAGAGACTGAGACCGAGCTTCATCGTCTTGATGTTTTAGATGAGGACAAACTACTTACGCCTAACAAAATTGTAGGAAAATGTAAGTCCAAATATGAGTTTTGAGGTTGACAAAACTCTCTGAGTCTTTATGGAGACAAAAGTCAAGGGTGAATTGGTTGAAATTGGGGGACAAAAACACCAAAATTTCTCAAACAATCAAATAACAGGTTTGAGAGGAACATGGTGGGAGCTATTACGGTGAACGAAAGGGTGCTAGAAGATCCTTTGCAAATTAAGGACGCAACAATCGATTATTTCAAAAATAATTTCTAGGAGGAGATTAGAATCAGAGCTATCCTGGGGGTGGGGATTCCCAAGAACTTTATCTCAAATTGCAGCTGTTCATCTTGAGAAAGAGTTTGAGGAGGGTGAAATCATGGCAAAGGGTGTAGCAATCTCAAGGCCCCTGGTCCAGATGGCTTTAACTTTTCCTTTGATAAGAAAGGTTGGAAGTTCATGAAGACTGTGGTATGTAAATTCTTCTCAGAATTTCACGCGAATGCAAAGCTGACTAAAGGTATTAACTCTACTTTTGTCGCTCTAATTCCTAAGGTTGAGTACCTTCTTCTTTCAGAGAGTTTAGACCCATAAGTATGGTGGGATGAATCTATAAATTTCTTTCGAAAGTGTTGGTTGACAGGATGAAAGACCATCTCCCATCTATTAATGGGGAGGCTCAAGCTGCCTTCATTGGGGGGAAACAGATCTTGGATGAGGTACTTGTTGCCAACGAGGCTATTCATAGCTAGAAGAACAAAACTCAAGGGGGTCTTATCCCGAAGTTGGACTTTGAAAGGGCTTACGACTGTGTTAACTGGGGTTTCTGTTGGATATGCTCAAGAAGGTGGGTTTTGGGGACAAATGGTGTAGTTGGATCAAGGAATGTTGCTCATTAGCCTCTATGTCTATCTTAATCAATGGGTCGGCTACGAAGGAGTTTGACACGCAGAAAGGTCTTAGACATGGAGACCCCTTATCCCATTTTCTTTTCAACGTCATTGCCGAGGAACTTAACATCATGTCGGAAAGAGCTAACGAGAAAAATATAATTAAAGGGGTGGAGATTGGCCGCAATGGTTTGGCTTTATCACATCTTCAACTCGCAGATGACACGATCTTGTTTTGCAATAATGATAAGGAAGAGATGTGCAACATCAAAAGGATTTTGAGGAACTTCCAACTTTTGTCCGGCTTAAAGATAAATTTCTCAAAGAGTTCTCGTTGTGGAGTAAAGATCAATCACCAAGATATAACTTCTCTTGCTTAGGTGATGGGCTGCAAAGTTGAAGTCTTGCTAATTAAGTATCTCAGTTTGCCCTTGGGAGCTAACCCAAGGATATTAAAATTTGGGATCCAGTGATGATAGAACCCAAAAGAAACTGAGCATTTGGAGAAGTAGATTCATGTCCACTAGAGGAAGACTTAACCAACTCAACTCCAACATGCATGACCAACCTGCCTGTTTACTTCATGTATCTCTTTATAATAATGCTAGTTGTTGTGGCAAAAAAACTTGAGAAGTTGCAAGGGCAGTTCTTCTAGGGCGATACTGTTGACAAGAAAAAGTTGCATCTGGTCAAATGGGAATGCATCTCAAAGAAGAAAGAAGCAAGGGGTTAGCTTTGCTTGCCAGATGGTGGTGGAGATTCAGCAAAGACAAGGAATCAATGTGGGTGAAGGTGGTGAGGGATAAATACAGACTGGATCAGAGGAGTTGGGTACCGTCTTGCCCCTTGAGTGGTTCGGTCTCCACCATTTGGAAGGATATTTGTTCAATTGGTGATCCCAGCTCAAGCATTGGAGGCATCATACAAGAGGGCTTCAAAATCCAGGTTTTTTCTTGTCATGACACTTACTTTTGGAATCACAGTTAGTTGGGTCCTCAAACTCTCAAAGAAGAGTTTCCTACGCTTTTCATGCTATCCACATAACAAGATGAGGTGATTAGTTCTATAGGGGATGGTGTGAACTCTAGTAGTTGGAACTTGAATTTTAGAAGAAGGCTGCACGACTGGGAGAACCAGATGTTAGGGATGTTGAAACACAGATCACAACAGGTTTCTCTTGACCCTTTCAAGTCTGACTCTCTGCAATGGAGGTGGACAAATAATAAGGTGTTCTCGGTTAGATCAGTTTATGAGCAGTGGGAAGTGCAAACTCGGGGTAGAAATTCACTCATGGGGTCGATGTGGAGGAACTTATGCCCTCTTAAGGTGGAAATTCTGGCGTGGATGGTTATTCTGGGGAGGGTAACCACGAGGTCTGTCCTTCTAAGCAAGAACATTGTCTTGAATGATCAAACGTGCCTATTTTGCTCTGTTCATTTGGAAACTCCTTATCACTTATTTCTGCATTGTCGATTCTCTTGGGACATTTGGTCTCAAACTCTGGACTAGTGGCATTTCTGTTGGGTCTGCCCCTATTCAATAATTGGTCTTTTGAGTTGGTCTCTCTATAATAGGTTCCGTAATCTGGAAAAACACTTATGGGAAGCATGCTTTTTTGCAACGATCTGGTTTAATTATTTTGACTATGCCGAATGAGTACATTTTTCAGAATTCTATGGCATGATCGGAGGAGGTGGTGGATCTTATCAAGTTCAAGGTGGCCATGTGGATAAAAGCAAAATTCAATTTTAAGATATACACAGTTGAGGAGTTCTTAGATGGTATTCGTATGCTCAAATTGTAATTTTTAGGTGTGCATCATCCAACTTCTTGTTGGATGATTTGTTTTCCGTTTTGCTATCATCTTCCCCTTTGCTGAGTTGAGCATTTGTGCTCCTCAGCTTTCACTCTCGATATACCCTTTCAAATAAATAAAATTTCCTTTTGCCAAGCAAAAAATAATAATTTTCTTCAATTTCTATTTTTTTTTATTTTCATCGTTTGTAATTTTTTCCACCAATTCTTCTTCAAAAGTTGGTGCTTACCCTAATCCACTATTGTGTATGGAACAATATTTGAAGTAAAAGGCCACTTAATGGTAGCCTCAACCACCGCATCAACCTTTAAGGTTTTTTCTGGTGTCAAACCCCCTGGAACTTATAAAAGTTGATCATTATACCAGATTCTCAAAGTCGTGAATTATGATTAGGAATCTTGACCATTCATGTCCTCTCCGTCAACTAATGGTTACAGGCTAGCCAAATGTTAATTTGGTGATAGAAATTTCATCTGATACCTCTTCCTCTTCGGACACCGAGTTTTAACCGAACGACGGCGAGGTGAGTTTGCAACTTCTAAAGCCTCCATGCATTGGACAAGACCTCCAAGCATTGCATTGATGTTGGCAAACCCTTCTTCCATTCGAGCATAACTTTCGCAGCGTCATCTCGCTCATAGACTTCAGAAACATAAACATAAGCCGTAAGACTTCCTCATCCGATCCCTCTCAAACTCTAGCACGTACGTTCTCTAGCCATAGTGTGGATTGGAACATGGGCTCTAACGTCAAGTGATGTAGGGAAGAATATTGAAAAAGAAGAATGTAAAGCAAAGACAATCACAAACAAATATGAATTAGAGGTAATCCCTCTACGAACACACAATAATGAGAAAACTTTCAATTTTCATTAATAAAACGCATAAACAACCAACCTGCCCTAAGGCTTACATCCTTATTTCTAATAGTGCGAAACCTGAAACAAAAGAATCTAACCTGAAACAAAAGAATCTAGGAAAGTAGATACAATATTTTGATTGAATTAAAATATAATAAATAAAAATAATAAGCCTAAATTAATTAAAATAAAATATGACTTTCTTCGAATTCACCCTCCATCACCTTATTTATGGGATGGATTGCATCACCTTATTAATGGGCTAGATTGAGGTTCGAATAGTCTAAAACAAGCTCTAACGTGCTCTAACCTCATCAACAAAAGCCTTGAGATTCTTGTCCGACGATCCACCTTCCATGGTTGCTTCTCTTGCTAAATCCTTCCACTTCTTAGCATTGTTTCTCATTTCCTCCCCTCTGCCCCCACCTCCCATCACCATTTCAATGCACATCTTAACCTCACCACCGTCAACAATTCCTTCTCCATTTTTTGTCAGTCGAACCCCCGTCTTCCAGACATCTTCAATAAGTTTGGCATTTGTCGCTTGGTCTGCCCATTGTGGAAAAGCCACCATTGGAACCCCAAAAACTAAGCTCTCTATCGAAGAATTCCACCCGCAATGACTCACAAAACAACCCACGGAGGAGTGTGACAAAACCTCCACTTGAGAACACCACGACACTATTATCCCTTGTCGCTCCAATTCTTCTTTGTAACTCGTCTTATCATCTTCTTCTTTTTCACCATTTCCCTTTTCTCTCATCACCCACAAAAATGGCCTTCGGCAATCAAGAAGACCACGTGCGACCTCCTCTGATTGTTTCTTCGCTAAAACAGAGGTGCTTCCAAATGCCACGTATATAACAGATCCTCTTGGCTTCGAATCCAACCAATCGATATAGTCGTTTGATTTTTCAAGGAGGTCTCCTCCAAAAGAAATGTCAGATGGATCCTTTCCGTCCAAGAAAGCTGACGGAATTAGTGGTCCAATAGCAACAAAATTTAACTTCTTAATAGCCTGTAGAGCCTTCGATTCCAATGCATCGAAAGAGTTTACAAGTATTTTCGGATTTTTTTCTTCATCTACAGCATCTATATGCTCTTTATACAAAGGCAGCGGACTTTTATACGCATTTGCAGCACTTAGAAAAGAAGGAAGATCACGGTCAGTGAGTCGTGGCAATCCCGGTAATTCAATTGACCATGAAGGGTCAGATATTTTGTTCTCACTGAGTACATCTCCATAACCATAGAAGGAATAGTAGTAAATATCCAAGATGGTGGCTGGTTGAATCCAAAGGAGAGTGGATGGCACATGAAGGTCACGCGCAGCTCGGCTTACCCAAGGGAGAAGGGTGGTGTAGACCACATGCACAATGGGCTTTCCATTGCCACCACTAGCAGTGATGGCTGTTGCTACTGCCTCCGAACCACGTCTCCTCAGGTCAGTCATGTAGGCTTCGAAGTCCATGCCGGCTGTGAAGCCGTCGTCGTAGCCATCGGAGAAGCCGAGAAAGGTTATGCCTTGTGGCGCAGCGGTGCTTTTGGTTATGCTTTTGACGGCGGAAATGGCCATTAAGAGAGTGACGTGGACGCCCATTTCCACGAGGCGCTTGGCGAATTGGAGCGAGGGGTTGATGTGCCCTTGAGCCGGAAAGGTTACTAGGAGGATTTGAGCACTCACGTCCATAATTTTATTGACCAAGAACAAACAAATAAAGAGTGGAAATATTCTTTAATCAGTGGTAAGAGCTAAGAATACAACCAAAAATAACTCTGTATCAGTTCTTATTTTTGGTTTTTTCCCTCTTGCTCTTTGGTGGATTAGGGGCTATACTCAAAGAAAAAGAAAGTGTTTTGAAGACAAAGTTGCATTGGTTTCTCTCGGGGTTTACAACCATATATAGGAGCTCTCACTTGGACATTTGTGGTGGAAAGTATTACTCAGTATTTGATAGTTCACTAGTTCAGGCATTCTTATCTTAACTTTCGATCAATTATTTGGCAGCTTTCTATTACTAGTCCATCAATTTAACGTTACCCACGTGACACGGATTCTTGTTTTTTTTTTTTTCCCGACTGTGAAATTGTCCGGACAGCGTACGCGCGCCTCGACTATTTCCTTCTCCGCTCTCAACAAAAACAGATCATCAACACCGAAACTAATTGATTCACAAGAGATTTCTCTCTCTTGCGATCTAATTTCAAAAAGGTTGCCAAGTTTCAATTATGAAATGTCTGGAATTGCATATATAGCCTAACTTCAGATATGACCATTAATACTGTGTTGACATTATTGTATTTTGTCCACACTCCGGTGAGGATTTTCAAGCAAGGTGCAAAAATTAGTTTTGCATGGGAGCATATATACATGCATGCGAAGGACATCATGAAAAGCATCTAGAGACGTCTATAATTAATAAAAGGGTTATTGACTGAGACACCTCTCAACATTTATCAGTTTTTCACGGACACCCCATCTATGAATTCTCGCTACGGTTAGACCCCCTCCATTATCTCTACTGTACCCATAGTGATACAGAATGGAAATAGCTTATTATTTAAGAAATAGATATCTAGTTTTATTATTTTGGTAATAAATTATTTTTGAATATTCCGCTTTAAGTGACATTTGTTTTGGTAAGTTTTCTTTTATTCTCTAGTATTTAGATTTGAGTATATCTCAAATCTTTTGATTTTGGTAATTATTGAGTCAATTAACGATTCACCTAGATTCAACTTCCTATTTTGCTGATTCTTTTTCGGTCTTAGTTTTCTAGTATAAAATAAGTTGTAGGGTGACATTAAAATTTAGTTGTTATTGAATTAAAGAAAAATTGAGAGTTTTCTCATTGTCGTGTGTTCGAAGAGGGAGTACTTCTAGTATATACCTATTTGTGTTTATGTTTCAAAGAGAGAATCTTTAATATAAGCAAGTTCATGATCTCTTCTTGCAACTAATTTCGTAAAAGGAGGCTGCGCTGCATCATGTAGACCCCTTCTGTTACCATTTCGTACGTCCAGAACCGTTACTTTTTTAACAAAAAAAAATCGTTTAAACTTTCAATATTGCCCCCAACTCTAATCCCTCTGTCACCCTCTCTTCCCGACCACCGCCGCCGCCGCCGCCACCAAACACCTCTGTCATCCTCCACACCACAGAAACTCCATTGTTGTATTGCTCACGAGCTGGTCCAAATCGAGGTGTCAAAACTCGATTTTGACCAATGTGTTTACACTAATAATTTTCTAGTAATATGGATCTCATTTGATAGATGTCATTGAGATCTTTTGAACGATACAAAAAAAAATCAAAAAATCATTTTTCATTTTCATTATTTTTTAGTTTAAAAATGTGAAATAAGCTGCTTATTTTTTAAAAAGATTTGTGGAATGGATGCAACCTGTCACAACAGCTATATAATGATTTCTACTTGTACCATAAAGTAGGTTAGGAAGTTATTCCCAAGATAAGTCTTATTTTGTTCTGCTGAAATTACTTAAAAAATTAATACTTTTTTTGAAGTTTAAAAATAATGGACTTACATTGTTCAAAAGATCTCATCGAGATCTATCAAACAAGATTCATATTATATATTTTTAGATTTCATTAACCCATTATTTTAAGGCTTGAAAATTGCAAATAAGCTACTTATTTTTTAAAAACCTTAGCAAAAAGGACCCGCCCGTTCCAGAATTCAGAATAAATATTTACTCCCTCAATTGCTAAATAAATGTCCGGCGTGCAAATCTAGTCCTTACAAAAGATGCAAATTTTTCATTAAAAAATCTAAATTTTTTTCACAATCTAATAGAACTCATTGCTATCTATTCATTTGTGAAAAAAAAATTTAATTTTTTTAACGAAACAAATGCATCTCTTTAAAGGCCTAGGTTTGCGCGCCAAACACTTATTTGGAGACGGAGGGAATATTTTTTAAGAAGGCAATTTCATGCTAAAAAATAATGTGTTTATGCTAATAACTTTTCTAGCATTGTGGATCTAATTTGATAGATGTCATTGAGATCTTTTGACCGAAGCAAAAAATTAATAAATTATTTTTCATATACATTATTTTTGAGTTTAAAAATGTGAAATAAACTGCTTAGTTTTAAGAAGATTTGTGGAACGGGTGCGACCTGTTACAATAGCTATATAAATGATTTGTACTTGTACCGTAAAGTAGGTTAGGAAGTTATACCCAAGATAAGTCTTATTTTGTTCCGCTAACTGAAATAAGTACTTAAAAAATCAGTACTTATTTTTAAGTTTAAAAGTAATGAACTTACAAAAATAATTTTTTTTTTGCATCGTTCAAAACATTTCATCGAGATCTATCAAAGAAGATCCATATTGCATATTTTTAGATTTCAATAACCCATTATTTTAAGGCTTGAAAATTGCAAATAACCTACTTATTTCTTAAAATCCTTAGCGGAACCCAGTCCAAAATCCAAAATAAGTATTTATTTTTTAAGAAGGCAATTTCACGCTAAAAAATAATATTTTTGCGCTAATAATTTTTCTAGCAACATGGATCTTATTTAATAAATTTCGTTGAGATCTTTGAACGAGACAAAAAAAAATCAAAGAATTATTTTTCATTTATATTATTTTTTAGTTTAAAAATGTGAAATAAGCTGGTTATTTTTTAAGAAGATTTGTAGAACATGATGTGACCTGTCACAACAGCTATAGAAATGATTTGTATGTACTTGTACCATAAAGTAGGGTTGGAAGTTATACCAAAAGATAAGTTTTAGTGGCATAAATGATTTGTACGGAAGTGATCTGTCACATGCGACCTGTCAATACCGCTACATAAATGATTCGATCGATACTTGGACCATAGAGTAGTTGAGGAAGTCATGCCCCATTAATGTAAGTTTCAAGGGCATCTCACGTTACGCATTTGGAGCTAGTAGCTAGAGTGAAGACCAGGCCAGTGAGGCGTCGCAATCCGGGTAATTCATGGAGCTAGTAGAGTGAATGGCACGTGAAGGTCGTGCGCAGCTTACGTTACCCAAGGGGGAAGGGTGGTGTAAACCACTAGAAGTACTGATGACGGTTGTTGCTGCCTCCGAACCGTGTCTCCTTGGGTCAGCCATGGAGACTTTGAAATCCATGTCGGCTCTGATGCCGTCGTCATAGCCATCGCCATCGGAGAATTAGCCGAGAAAGGTTACGCCTCTTGCGGCGGCAGCGGCGCTTCTGGTTATGTGGTTGACAGCGAAAAAAGCCGTTAAGAGAGTGACATGGACGCCCATTTTCAAGAGGCGCTTGATGAATTGGAGCGAGGGGTTGATGTGCGCCCTTGAGCCGGAAAGGTTACTAGGAGAATTTGAACACTCTCATCCATAATTTTATTAACGAAAGAACAAATAAAGAGTGGAAGAATTCCTAAATCAATCGATGCTGAATTAGCGCTAGGAATACAACAAAAATTCTCTCCGAATCAGTTCTTATTTTTCTGGTTTTTTTTCCTCTTGTTCTTGGGTGGATTTGGGGGCATACTAAAAGAAAAATAAAGTGTTTTGAACTTAATTTGAAGATGAAGTTGCATTGGTTTTTCCAGAGGTTTACAAGCATATGCATGGTATATGGATATATGGGAGCTCTGAATTCACAAGTGATTTCTCTTACAACTTGATTTCCAGAAGCCACCATGTTTCAATTTCAAGCAAGGAGCAAATTAAAATCGGTTTTGGATGGCCTCTTGGCTTTGAATCCAACCATTTAATGTAGTCGTTTGATTTTTGAAGGAGGTCTCCTCCAAAAGAATTGTCAGATGGATTGATCTTTCCCGTTTAAGAAAGATGACAGTATTAACGGTCCAAGAGCGACAAAATTTAACTTCTTAATAGCCCGTAGGGCCTCAGATTCCAATGCATCGGAAGAGTTCACGAGTATTTTCAGATTTTTTTCTTCATCCCGAGTATCTATATGCTCTTTAAAAAACGGAAGCGCAAATTTATGTGCGTTTTGGAGCACATAAGAATGAGGGAAGGACACGGGGCCAGTGAGCCGTGGCAATCCCGGTAATTCAATTGACCATGAGGGGTCATTGATATTGTTCCCAATGACATCTCCATAACCACAGAAGGAATAGTAATACATATCTAAGATGATGGCACGTGAAGGGCACGTGTAACTTCGCTTACCCAAAGGAAGAAGGATGGCGTAGAGTCTGTAGACCACATGCACAAGGGGTCTTCCGTTTACACCACTAGAAGTGTCCACGTCTCCTTAGGTCAGCCATGTAGACTTCTACAATGGTGTCCACTTTCAAGCCATCGGAGAAGCCAAGAAAGGTTACGCCTCGTGGAGTGGCGGCGGTTTTCACAATGCGGTTGATGACAAAAAAGGTAGTTAAAAGAGTGATATCGACGCCCATTTCTACGAGGCATCTGGCGAACTGGAGGGAGGGCCGGGTTGATATGCCCCTGCGCCGGAAAGGTTACTAGCTAGGAGGACTCGAACGCGCTCATGCATCATCCATAACTTTTTCCCTTCTGAGGAAATCTTTACCAGCATAAGCAACAAATAACAAGATAATTAAAGTATTCTTGAATCAGTGCTTGGAGCTTGGAATTCAACAAAAAATCGCCCTCAATCAGTTCTAATTTGTGGGTTTCCTTTTCCTTATTCTTGGGTGGATTTTGGGGTATACTCAAAGAAAAAGAAATTGTTTGTTCCTTAGGTTTTGTTCTTTGCAGAGGTTTAAAAGCATATGGTCTATGGATAACTGGGAGCCCAGACCTTAGAAATTTGTGGTAGAAAATTGGAGTGGATAGTTCTACGTATCTTTCATATCATTAACTGCTTCTCATTCCAATAATTTGAAGAAATTTTTGGATGTAAATTGGGTACCACGTGATACTCATGCAACACATCTGAGCTGTCCAAACAATGCAATCGAAGGTTTTGATTGAAATTCTTTTCCTTATCTTTTTTTTTCAAATCTGTTTGGTATCTTTCGATCCGAGCCGTCGGTTACATGTTTGGACGACTTGAATGTGTTTCGGATATGTTACGCGGATACCACATCAGTGATACCCCATTTGTACTAAAAAAATTCTCAATAATTTGGCACGTTTTTCACTTTCCTATTAGTGGTCCATCAAGTGTGACATATCCTTTATTGTGAAGTCTTTATTGTGTTTTGTACACCGACAATTTCCAAGGAAGGAGCCAAGCTCTCTTTTTCTTGGGGAGAAAATAAAGATACGCTCGCAGATTTAACAGTCGATCTAAATACTTTAGATCAAATCACTGCACCATCTACTATGTTTTTTTAGAGACATAAAACATTCTTCCCCTTATTCACTTGACCATTCATTGCTTTGGATGAACTCATTCTTGTATTCAATCATCTTGTTTAATCTAGAGAACCACTCTATTTTTTTAATATTTCATGTGTTTTCTCTAGGTTGATTTGTTTGCCTAAAATCTTCACTTTTTTAAATTCATACATTCATGTCAATGAATCTACATGGCCTCATGATACTGGAGCCACGGTCAGCGAAGATCGAGTTGGTGGACTTATGGTGGCTATGGGATCAATAAGGGGCTCGGGGAACTACATCAAAGTTGCGGAATTGGGTTGAGGTATTGGGGTTAGTTTGTAATTCCTCTCATGTAAGCACTTTGTAAATATTTTGATTTATAGAAACTAGGTCAATTGCCTCGGTGGTTTTATACTTAGGGTATTGTGTTGACCCTAAGTAGTTTTCATGTATATCTCCATATGCATTCTTTAGCTTTATTGCTTTTTAATTAATTATATTTTTTTTATCAGCAAAAAGATTTTATTAATCTCTGAATTTAAAAAGGGTAAATTTCAGTTACCTCCCCTGAGGTTTCTGACAATGACAGACACCTCCCCTCACATTTCAAAAATTGCACTTACCTCCCCTCTGCTTTAGTTGTCGGTTGCAGATTCCCCCATTCCGTTAAGAGATCGTTACCAATTAACGAAAATTGCTGACATCACCAACTTAACCTATTTCCCTACCCATTTTACCCTTATAATGTTGGTATGACATGAATGCCCTTCCCAACTCAATTTAAAAGACGTTAATGTCCCTAATCACAACTTCTTAGAAGAGACATATCCATATATACATTTGTATGTTAAATTAAACACATATTGACATTGGGTTTTAAACATGCATTATAAATATTTTATTCTTTTTAAAGTTTCAAAAAAAATCTAAATTTTTATTAAGGCACATATATACGAGGCATAAGCACAAAGGAATTAGAGTCCCTTTCCTTTTTTATGATACTTCACATTTTTTTTGGCAATGAATAAAAAAATCTCAAATATATAGCTTCATATTAAAATAATTTTATTTTGCAACCCTATACCACCTTTTTTTATACCCAAAAAAAATATGTTAACATTTTTAGCCAAAAATTCTTTTTCTTCCCATCAAATTTTTTTTCTTGAACTTTTGGAATTTCTAAGCCACATATTCATTAAATAATGAACCTTCAAACACTTTACATTAACATTGATAAAAAAAACTTTATTACGAAAATGAACCCAAAAAAACTATGCTAATTTTTTTCTTTTGCATATTTGCTAAAAAAAACTTTGCTTTATAGATAGATGATGACTTTAACTATCAAGTTTTTGGAATTACACTTATCAATTAGGTTATGTATACTAGTTCAACGTATTTTTTAAAATTCAGGGTGTTTTGGGTTACTTTACTCACATCATAATTAATTTGTGGAAGATTAATTCCATGTTGATCAAATGTCATCACAATGTTTGATTAAGGCAACAATATTATGCACACAAAAAATCATCACCGAGCATAATTTTTCTTGGCCAAAAGGCCACTAATTACATGGACACTAGCCAATGCATGCATTTTTAAACTTAAACTTCTTTTCCCTTGAATTTTCCAATCACATAACACAACCTACCCTAATAATTGCATCATACCACCCAGCAACCCACATCATGTCCCCCCTCAACATTCTACTAAATTCCTATGTCCCACAGTCATTCTAAAATATTGTTATTTATTGCGTAAAATAAAACAATTTTTTGGCTCAACTAATATAAGTTCTACAAAAAATATGGGGTGTTACAACATGTTAGTTCAATGTTCAATCAATTTTCTTTGGCTTGTACTAGAAAGGAAAAAATAAAAGTCAAAGCAATTACAAAAAAAAAAAAATTATTTTTTTCGGGGGAGGTATCTAATATTATTATAAACCTCAGGGGAGGTAAATAAAGGGGTAGAAATGGAAATTCACACTTTCTGTTAACAGAAGTTAGCCGACAAGACTGACAGGGGAGTAAGTGCAATTTCAGAAACGTGAGGGAGGTGTCTGTCATTGTCAGAAACCTCAGGGGAGGTAAGTGAAATTTACCCATTTAAAATTACAAAGATTAAAAGGGCAAGGGCAAATGAAAATAAAAATTACTTAATTTTCACAGCTACTCGAGACCCAAACGGTCGTAGACCAACAAAAACCAAAAAACAAACCCATTGCCAACTAGAACCCTACACCTGAATGAATCCGAGATGCCGCCATCTCCGCAGCGAGGAAATGCCGAGAATCCGCCGATCCCTCAAAACGCCCTGAGAGACTATATCCGCATACTCCTCGCAAATTGTTGATTTGTGTTACTTGGCACGGTGGTTGGATAGTTTAATTTTAAATTGTTAACTCTCATTTACCCCCTCTGGGACTTCACCGGCACCCTTGGGACTTCATAGTGTTTTTAGATTATTTCATCATTTATGGATCCCACTTTTAAAAAGAGATGCTATCGCAAAAGGATTAATATTCGCAACGGGATAGTGCCGTCAAAAAAGTTTCAGGTCCTTTTGAAATTGTTGACAGAACATACTTCCTCTTTAAATTTGGAGTAATAATTTCATTGTTCACAAACAAAATAAATCTACTCAATCCCAACCAAGTTATACACACGCACAAAAACAAACCTACTCATTTCGGTGCACGTTTGGAGTAGTAATTTCATTGTACACAAATAAAATAAATATTTTTAACGAAAAATATTTTATGCCCAAACAAACAGCTATAACCTATACTCACAAACGTACACCGAATACCAATCGCATACACCAATAAAGAAACATTTTAGGGCCGACAGCATGACATTAGTTTAAAAGACCCTTTCATTAAGTCATGAGTAGTTAGGGAAGAGGGTGGAAAGCATGACATTAGTCTAAAAGACCCTTTCATTGTAAGGGTGCAAACGAGACGAGAAGAGTTAAGCTTTGCAATGTTCAACTTGACTCACAAGATTCTAAGTCGGCTCAAGCTCAGCTCACAATTAGATTCTAGGTACACCAATATAGAAACATTTTAGTGCCGAAAGCATGACATTAGTCTAAATGACCCTTTCATTAAGTCATGAGTAGTTAGGGAAGAGGGTGGAAAGCATGACATTAGTCTAAAAGACCCTTTCATTGTAAGGCTGCAAACGAGACGAGTCGAGTTAAGCTTTGCAATGTTCAACTTGACTCACAAGATTCTAGGTCGGTCTCAAGCTCGCTCACAATTAGGCTCGAACTCGGCTCAAGCTCGACACGAGCTGCAGACTTTTGGCTCCAGCTGCAGACACACACACACACACAAAAATATGTTTCAATTGGAAGTCGAAATTATTATAGTATTCTTTTTTGTTATTTGTAATTACTTCTTGTGAATAGCATGAACTTACTTTTAGAATGCAATAAGATTACGTACCAACAAAGCATCCAAACCATATATAGATAACACATTTAATTAATGGATAATCTTAATTTTTACTGCATTGAAAGATTTGTCAACGATTAGGCAAAATCTTGATGAGCCAAACAGAAGCAAAAAGAAACATTATAAATTAATTAGATGCATTACCACATTTGGATGGAAACGTTTCCCACGATATATAGTTGGATCGTAACACTTCCAATCATTAAACTTCTAATGTTTATTAGCACATATAAGATGACTTATTCAACTTGTTTTCTTGAGAAATTAATGAAGACTGCTTGCTAGCACAATTATCTATAATTGTTTATTTAATTTGTTTCAAAAAATAATGGCCGAGTTTGTTAGCACTTATAAATTAGCTTTTTAGATTATTCGAATTAAACAAATTAAAATTATATTCTTTATTGTTATTGTAATTCTCGTGCATAGCATGAATTTACTGTTAGTATATAATAAGATTATTACGTACCAACAAAGCATCCAAACCATATGCAGGTAACGCATTTAATGGATTTTCTTAATTTTTAATACTTTAAAAAATTT